>CM064562.1:2689113-2801980 GCA_032716605.1 Paralithodes platypus | reverse complement strand
CAAGCTTAATTCGGCCTGTCATAAGACATTAAGGATACAAATATATTCATACTTTGTAATTAAATGCCTTAATGGTGTTGTAAACACAAGTTAACAATCATATTGCGCTATTATTGCCTCAATAATCACTTAGTGTGTCATAAAGAGCTATACTGCAGACGAATTTGTTATGGTCGCGGGTTGTGTTTTCGATATTTGTGTACCTATATCCGGGTCAAATTCATGTAAGGGTGGTCTGGACCACCTAGGGGCTTCCTACGATCAAAGATGGCCGCTACGACGCTTCGTGAATACCAGCGTTGAGACGTAATGGTGGGTTCACACATTCACGTATATTGCTCCCGTCAGCTCCCGTCCGGCGTATCGGAAAGACGCGAGTAGTTTTCTGCCTTTGAACGCCCGTTCTTCCACGTCTATTGCACTTCCCGACAGACGTAGCGCACGGGGCCAGTGTTACGTCAGCCGCAATGGAGGCGTATTGAACTACGTACGTGTTTGCGTACGTGCGTAGGCATAGCCCCGTTCGACCTCATGGGCTGCCCGATTTGCGGAAAAACAGGCCACGCCCATGCCACACCCCCACAAGACCGGCGTAGCTGAGGCCGCACGTCTTGGGATTTGTTAGGTCGTACCAGGACCGGTTCCGGCCAATCGTAGGCACACCCCGTCTGACCAAACACAGACAAAGACAGTCTTTGTCAACCACGTCTGTCGGGATTGCTATCTGGGAAGTACAAAAGGGCATGAATGGCCACACCTTTCCCATTCCCACTCATTCCTCTGCACCATGGACAACATCACGGAATTCATCCTGGAGGAGTTCAAATATGTGAACTCCTTAACCCGGGAGCTGCGGGTAGACTCTTAAGAGTTCCCCCGGCGCACTGCGGGTAGACTCTTAAGAGCAGAGACTTTGAACACGTACCAAAACCGCGCGTTTATAGCCAGGCGGCTGAAAATTGGTGTGGGTATTGTACTACATGTCAACTCTCGATACCACCCCGCCAAACGCTCGCCCCGCACTCGTGCAAGCACCACCGCGCCAGTAACCACGCACTAGTCATGGAGCCTACACGTCCCTCACGCTCGCTCCCTGATGACACAACCAGCCCTCCTTCTGGTGGTTTTAGCCGCCGTGGAAGGCAGAGGGTGGCTGCCAAAGACCCTAGCTACCAGTACGACACGCCCTACAGCTCAGAGGACGAATCACCAGCACCAAAAGCACGTAAAACACGTGCAAGCAGGGCAATGGCACAGAGGTCATTGGTCTTTCGGGACACTGCCACACGACCCAGGCCACTCGAACAACCACTACCACCACCACTGCCACCACTGCCACCCCTGCCACCCCTGCCACCGGTACCAGCGACGCAGGACGCCGCCCTAGGGCTGCAATTGCCTGAGGGGGCAGGAAAAATGAAAGCCACGGGCGTAGGGAAGAGAACCCGTACGCCAGCCACAGTGCCCCTACCGCCACCACCACCACCAGCTGTCGCCCCTGGCCCAGCTGCCCCTGCCGCCACTGCCGCCCCTGCCGCCCCTGCCAGCCCCTGCTGCCCCATGTGTTCATTGAGTGGCCTAATGCCTCAAAAGGGGACTTTGGGCCTTCTTGAAAGTTGCGTTTTCAAGCTCAAGACTGAATGCGCTTGCAGAAAATGCGGTGCAAGCCAGTAGCGCATCGGAGCGTCCCAAGGATGCGTTCAAGAGCAAAACAAACTCTCTAGCAGACGATGTGGAAGAAGAAGAAGACGAAGGTGTTTACGATTATATCAGTAGCTTCCTTTGACCATTAATCTGAATGTTTTGAAGTAGATAATAGGCTACAATGACCATGGTAAACTTTTAAAGTGAATTCATGAACATATGATATGTGTGTGCTCCATTATGTGTCATTTGAGTGGCCTAATGCCTCAAAAAGGGGACTTTGGGACTTCTTGAAATTCGGACCATCGGGTGACTTCGGATTTGGCCTCAAATTGAAAAATTCGGACTATTGGGAGATTCGAATCATCGGTCGTCGGATTAACGGACTTTTACTGTATATGTATGAGTTCTGTTATTCCAGTCTCGAAAGAACTCATCTCATCCAATAGCTAAACCTGACGAAAATCAGGGCATACCGGTAACACATATGTTCTCTATACTCATTAATTTTATGTTATACTGATTGTACTTTTTAACATGTGGTGATTCTATAGTTCTCCGTTTGGCTAATAATTACGTTACAATTATTGTTACTGATGTGTTTGCTGGGTGTGGCATGCATTTCAGTTCCGTTGTCAAGTTTCTTAAAAATTATTATTATTATTTATTTATCTTTTTATTTTTATTTATTTATTTATTTTTTTCCAGTTGGGTCCCCTCACACATGGCCCTCGGTGCTAGCCATGTTGGACTGGATGGTGGACGGCGTCAGCATGAGGGACTTTGGCCCCTCCGACATCGCCTTCCCGAGAAACTTTGAAGAATCCAACCTCAACATGGAGAAGCACACGTTCACCATGTCTGCCAAAATCTACCAGCGCAACACCAGGAGGAAGTGGACGACTGCTTTGAGGTTAGTCAAATGTAAAGTCGGTATATATATAAATAAATAAATATATATATATATATATATATATATATATATATATACAGTATATATACAGTATATATACAGTATATATATATATATATATAGTATATATATATATATATATATATATACTGTATATATATACTGTATATATATAATGTTACGAGGGGAGCCGGGGCAACCAGATGCTCTAACTAGCCTAGCCCACAGCACCGTACACCCTGCAACATACACGCTCTTAATATCTGTCTCAAACACCAAGACAAGACAGGTTCTCTAGGAAAAATGGTTATCTTCCTCTTTGCTCTATTAAAGCAGTAACAAGGAGACACAAAAATATCTATTGTCCCCGAGTCTAGTCCACAGTGCGTGGAGTATGCAAGAGAACTTCTAAAGTTATTCTAAACTGCCCAAATATTACTAACCATACCACTACTAGACTCCCAGAACAATCTATATCATGCCCAATCGCTTAGGAATTGGGAACAATACAGAGCAAAAACCATGGAAAGTCCAGTGCATAAACCTCTGTGCCAAGCCTATTTTCCCTAGCCTATGTCCTAATAATACACCGAGTGGCTTTCTTCAGCACAGCTCGGCGACATCATCTGGGGTTAGCTCAATACACCCGAGTACAATGGGGACAACCTCACCTAGTAACAGGCTCCACCCCTAGTCCCTGAACTGCACCGAATGTATTGCTGCTAAACTAAACAAGGCACAAGGGTTGATACTTAGTAGGTTGAAGATTGGCTGCCTCCCCTAAAGGGTTAACTAAGGCCCGAGTTAGAGGATGCTGTGTGGTGGAAGGGAAAAAGACAGTAGCCTATTATGGCACTGCAGAGGCCTACACACACACCCAACAACCTCGTTCCTCCAAAGGCCTACCAAAAACTAAGTAAACAGGCCAATCCTCAAACCACTAGAGATATCAACCAGGAATAATATTCACACATAAATATAATAAACACTGTGGTAGAATAATGGAAATGACATGGAAGAATAAAAGAAGCTTATACTTTAGATTGCCAGGGAAAAGAAATGCAGTATCTCTAACAAATGCAGAAAACTCCTGTATGCAAAATAATAAAGTTATATTAATAAAAGTTAGGTTAAATGACTCCCAGACTTGCCCTGCTACTATTCAATAAGAAACAAGATGGTAAATGCGGTAAACAAAGGGAACTATAAGGCCAGCCTGTGACAGCCCACAACGCATGTGCTCAGTATGGCGTCTGTCTCACGAGTGATGATCGCGTGAACACGAGAGTCCCAGGAGGGAGGAGGGCTCCAGAAATTGCTAGACTCAACAATTATTTAAGCTCCTAGGCTCTCATTAACTATACAAAAGTAATCAAGTAAATATAAGGCATCATTGTGTAAACTTATGATAAACAAAATAATCCCCCAAGGGCTGAACAAAGAAGTAATTATACTCGTGGCAACAAAAGCGATAGCTAGCCTTTCTACAGGCCCCTCACATGGCAACCATGACGTCACCACCCCAACACGAAGGATGCAGGGAGAGAGAGAGAGAGAAAAGATGGCTCTCTCCCAGCTTTGCTTATTATAGATTTGCACTTTGACAGGTTCGTTAGGAATGGTAATTATTTCATAATGTTTATACATATTTTAATAATGCATCACTTAGCTCTACTCCCACTAGTTCTGTATATTTGATAGAACTAAACTTAAAGATGCCCTTAAATTCCTCCTTTTCAATACTTATGTTAGATTCGGGCCGTACATTTTCAAACAAATATTAGGAATTCCTATGGGTGGAAATGCTAGCCCTTTAATTGCAGACTTATTCGTGCTTGCTTTAGAATTTAAATATATAAGACTTAGTTGACAGTAGCAAGAAAAATAAAAATTCCAGAAAAATTAGCACTTGCTAAACTGTTAAGTAATAATAGTAGATATATTTCTGATGTTCTTGTTTGCAATTTGTTAAATTTTAATCAAGTTGCTAAACTTATTTACCCTAATTCTATTCCCCTCACACAATGTAACGTAAATTATAAAGTTGAAAATTTTCTTGATATAAATATAGAGATTGTTAATGAACAGTGCATACTTAAAGTATATCACAAAGTTGATGATTTTAATTTTAACGTAATAAACTTTCCTTTCCCTAGTAGTAATATCGATAGTAAAATAACTTATAATTGTTTTTATTCCCAATTAATAAGATTTTGTAAAATCTGCACTAAAGTAGATGACTTTTGGGCTAGAGCTAGGTTACTATACAGACTCTTAGTGGACAGAGGTTTTGAGGCAAGTAAATTGTTCCATAAATTTAATCTTTTTAGGGTCAATTATTGTGACTGTATTCTAAAATTTGACATCAATAATTTTAATCAAGCATTTTTAACTTGAAGTTTCTTGTATAACCTCTGCTTACTTTTTGTCTGTATTTATTGTTTATCTTTTTCTTTTTCTATTATTATTATTATTATTAATATTGATGATTTTTTAAATTTATTGTTCTTGTTAAAAGAGTACTCTTTGTTTAAATCTGTTGTTACTTCATATTTTGCAATTATTCCTTTATATTATATGTATTCATTGTCGATAGTATCAATTGCTTACTTTTGCGATTTCCTTAGTTTATTTGTGCTATAAATGTAGGTTATTTGTAGGGTAGTTATTGATAGGGGTCACTTGAAGCATGCTATGCTTACAGGTACCTACCCGATAGCACTATCGTTAGGGAGTGCTGTACTGTATTTTATATATTATTTTGTAATAGTATAGATATCTTATCAATATTGTATTTTTTACTATTGTTAATGTCTTGTCATGTTGCAAATTTGATTTTAAATAATATTTTGACATTTAACATGTAGTTTCTTTATTCATGCAGAGTTTAGTAAAATTTGCCAGAACGTCCCGGACTTCCCAAACTTGACTACTTCCTTTAACGTGACGATAGTGCGTTGTTATATGTGCGCTTGGTTTGCTTGGGAAACAGATTAACTTGCTCATGTAGTGATGTACACCCTATGTGGTGGATTGTGTTCTTTTATTTAATAATTTTCATTTTAGTAAGCGTTGTTTCCACATAGCGATTTTGATAATTTAATTTGACTTTATATTGTCCTTGTCCCAATTTTGGTTTGTTTAGTTTGCAAGTTTTACATTTTAATTTTAATATAACACAGGTTATGTATATTATAACACACATACAACTGAACTGAGGTTATATAAGTTCAGGGGAATGTGACAATATATATTGTCCATACTTTATCTCCCTAAGTATTGGACAGTCTAAATTTGAGTGTAATATTAAGTAATAATGTGTAGGAATAAGAATCATAATACTGTAATATGATTTAGCACAAATGGAAGAATATTGGATTATGTTCTGTATTAGACATAAGTAATATCGTTCCTATAAACTTAGGTAATCATTCTTGGGAAGGGAAATAAGTCCCTCTCATTGCGCATGCGCGAAAAGGTGAGGCTTCCGCAAATTTGACAAGGAACCCTCACTTGCTCTCCAACTACCACCGCCGACAGTACAATGTTCCCTTGTTCTCAATCTCATTCCATAACACGATAGAACTAACTCAACGTAGATTCCCACATTCACCTATCATCTATTATCCTCCTAAATATCATTTAAGTCTAGAAGCCCCCTTCATCATTAACTATCCACTAATTTCCTCTTGATCACCACTGTCATCACACAACTCCATCGCCAACCTGTTGCCTTGTTTCCACTCCCCATAACCTAACCCGTCGCCTACGATCCAGCTACCAGGTAATCTTACACTCTTACAGTAGATCCTCGGAAAAAGGCAAACTAGGCCTGTGTATCCAGCTAAGTACCAGTACTTGCACTGCTGCGGTCATTCACGGTGTTGGCGGCGGCGGTAGCAGACGCAACATTTTTACTATTCTGTATTTTTGTTTTATAATCAAACTTCAAATCTTGTCTTCCCCATGCTTTATCAAGATTACTTTCAAACTCCCTTATTGATTCGGAATCGACTACATACTGGGGCAGTGCGTTCCACTCATTGACCACTCTATCACAAAATGAGTTCTTGCCTTCTCAAGCCTATTTCTTTCTTTGTAAATTTTCTTTGAGTGTCCTCTCGTCTTGTTCCCTCCCGCATCAAGAAGATACCTTCACACACATCCTCATCATACTTTCCTGACACTATCTTAAAAGTCTCTATCATATCCCCTCTCTTTCTCCTATATGCCAGTGTCGGAAGCCCCAGTGTCCTCAACGCTCTGCTCATAGCCCGCATTCTTCAACGTTGGTACCAGCTTGCTAGCTCTCCTCTGCACTTTCTCCACTGCTTCTATATCCTTTACCATAATGGAGCCCACACCTGGTTCGCATATTCAAGGTGCGGCCTAACCAGCGCTGTATAGACGATTCCTGAAGATTTCTCGTCAAGTGACACAAAGTCCTCCTTATCAGCCCTACAATTCTATTGGCTTTGTTTATCTTTTCCGCTAAATGTTTCTGAGAAATTTAACTTATTGTCTATCCCTACTCCTAAATCCTTTTCTGCATGCACTTCCTCCATCGCTTCATACATACTGTATCCTACCTTGTCTATCTTACTTGTCCCAATCCGCATGTACTTGCATTTTTTGGATGAAAAGGCATTAACCAATGCTCAGACCATCCCTTCATGCCCTCCACATCTCCTTGAAGCAAACACACATCTTCCTTACTCCTCATCATCATCATCTCCAACTCATTGCTTCCCCCCTGGGAAACCCCCCAATAGAGGTTGGCCATGACAGAAACGTCTCCAAGCTACTTTGTCAAGACATGCCTCCTTTTCCTGTGCCACAATGCCCCTTCCCCTACGGGGAAGTTTTTCTTCAATTATTTTTTCCACTTTCTTCTCCCATACCATAGGTGGTCTTCCACTCCTAGCGGTTCCACTCACCTGACTCCCATATATCTTTCTTGGCATTCTGTCTTCATCCATTCTCTGAACATGACCATACCACCTCAAAGTACTTCTCTTTATCCACTCAACCACACCACAATCAATGCCCAAAGCCTGCTCTTCCATTCAAAAGGACTCGTACACTTCCCTATTACTTGGCCCATCTAGCCTATTCATGCCAGCTGCCATTCTGAAAGCTCATCTCCACAGCTCTTAGTTGAAGAGGTCCTCGTCACTTGCCGTCCATGTCTCGCTTCCATACAAGAGTGTTGGGAGCAGCACACTGTTTCTCAGTGACTTTTTGACTTCCTGGCTAACCATTCTTCCTTTGAGAATACTATCAAGTTCTCCAATCACTTTTCTTTTCTCCCTTGCATTTTTCTCTCTTTTATCTCACTCTCCATTTACCATATTTGCATAGTACAGCTCCAAATACTTGAAACTTTCAACCTCTTCTAGTACTTAATTTTTCAATTTTATTTTACAACTTTTCTTGTGTTTTCTTTCTTGATTCTATATTGTTTCCTTAAAATCTATAGTTTCATGCATTCTTCTCTCAACACCATTACCTTACATATCCCTACATTGACCTTTAACTTTCTCTTTTCACATACCTGTCAATAGTCAGTGACCACTCTCTGAAGTTCTTCAGCATTTTCCGCCAACAGGACTGCATCGACCGCATATAGGCATGTTAAAATCTTCCATGTTCTTCCCTCTGATTCCAGTCTAGCTCCCACCCCATTGATACAGCCCTACATTCCCTAATCACTCCATCCATGTATATATTGAACAACAAAGCTGACATGACCATCCCTGTCTTACAACCTACATTGACCTCAAAACTTTCACTTAACTTATCCCCTACCTTCACATTTGCCATTGCATTCCTATAAAAAGATTTTACTGCCATTAGCAACTTTCCTCCCACCCACTATACTGTTAACACCCCCCACAGGCCCTCCCCGTCTACTTTGTCGTAGGCTTTTTCCAATCCATGAATGATTCATAGAGTTTTCTGTTTTTGGCCGGATACTTCTCTACCAACAATCGCATTGAGGCTATCTGGTCAACGCAGCCCCTGCCCTTTCTGAGCCCTCCCTGTCCTCGCCTATTTTGTCATCCGTTATCTTCCTGTCAGCCTCTGTGTTACTACTCTTGCGTGTACCTTTCCAGGTATGATAAGCAAGCTAATTCCCCTATAATGCTTACACTCTTCTTTAACTACCCTTCCCTTTGTACAAGGGTACTATCACTGCTTTCCTCCAGTCCTCTGGTACACTTTCCTTTTCCCATGCTAATTTCCATAACCTATGCATTATGTCAACAGCTTCTTCTCCTCCATATCTCAGCATTTCACCTGGGATGTTATTCTACTCCAGCAGCTTTGCCATTTTAAGTCTATTGATTGCTTCTTTTACTTCTTCTCTGCTGCTATCTGGCTTTCAACTACCCTGTTTATTCTACCTCTCTCTCCATTCCTATGGATGAGATCTTTGCCTTCCCCCTACTCTTTAACAGCTAAGCTACTAAAATGATCTTTCCATACTTTCACCACACATCACCCTCTACCACTTCCCCATTCATGTCCCTCATCCTACAACCTGAGACACTCTCAGTCTTCTTCCCTCTGGCTTCTTTCACAGCTCTGTAGTATGCTTTCCTGTCATTCAGAAACTGTTCACTAATCTTTCTCCCATATGCCTCATCTGTCTTCCTTTTAGCGTCTTGTATCGCCCTCTTCACTCGTGTTTCAAATGTTTACATTCTTCTTTCCTCCGCATCTCTAGTTCTCTAGGTATATTCTTTTGCAGCATACTCTTTCTGAACTCTTTCTCTTTTCACTATTTCTTCTATCTCTTTACTAAACCATGCGTTACCTTTCTTCTTCCACATTTTAAAGCTTTTCCCACATACTTTCTCAGCTGCTTTAATCTTGGAGTCTCTTGTACCTTTCCATACTTCGTCTACAGTATTTCCCAGATATATCATAACATCCATGTCCTTTATAGTCTCTTTCAGGATGTCCTTGTTTTTTGTTGCATTACATTCTTCATTCAGTTTTCTTACATTTGTTATGTTTACTGTCAGTTTTCTCTTTTTCCTCTCATGTTTCCACTCCATCTTTGTCGTTACTTTGTTAGCACTGCATAGTGGTCTGATCCTATCAGCATACCTCTTACAGCTTTTGAATCTAAAATTCTTCCTTTTAGTCCGGAGTCCATCATGGCGTAGTCAATTAGAGATTTCTGTTCCTGCTCACCTTCACCTCTGTGCCATGTATATCTATGAATGTGACGATGTTCAAAAAATGTTAGCCAGAAACATCTCTCTCTCTCCTTACTCCTCACTCTTCTATACAGCTTAGTGTCATCCGCAATATGTATACCTCACTTCCATTAGTTATAACTTCAGGTAAGTCGTTGATAAATATAACGAACAGCAACCTGCTCACAAGTTGGACAGGAGAACACGAATACATCCATCAACTCACCATAAACAGACACAACACCCCAACACATACACACACACCCAAAATCCTAGGCGTAACATATTGATACTCATATGACATTCAAAAAGCACACCACAGCATTAAAAAGACACTGACACCCAAACTTAACGCCGTCAGGTCACTTGCTCACACAAAATTTGGACACAACAAAGAAACTACCAGTACAGTGTATAAACAATACATAAGATCATGTGGAATACGCAAGCCCAGCCTGGGCTTCTAACCTAGCTGAAAAACATCCTAGGACCTTACAGACTATTCAAAACAAAGCCCTGAAAATCATTACAGGCTGTGCAGCTACTGCACCCACAGATCACCTACATCAAGAAACCAAATCCTCAAAGTCAAAGACCATCTGGACATGAGAGGCACTCAATTCCTGGCAGCAGCCTCCACGAACCAAGACCACCCACTAAACTACATGGCAACACACCCCAGACACCAAGAAATATCAAAACAACACCCAGCACACGGTATCACACACAATTATTGTCCTCTCTCCCTCCTGCCCACCCCGAACCAACTTCCAGAAGCACATCCATACTCATATCTCTCACCGATCCATCCACTCACTCACAGACAACACGCAGCTGCGTGCACGACCTCCCGGAATCCCATCTCCGAATCCTCCCTTCCTCGCGAGGACAGAGTCCACCTTGCCAGGCTGAGATGCGGACACCATCCAGCTCTCCTGAGCTATCAGAAGAGACTGGATGACTCCGTTGTCGACGCCTGCCCGGGATGTAACACAGCACCCCATACCATTAAACACATCATAGAAGACTGGCATTTCACACAACCACTTACGCCAACACACAATCTACACACTCAATGAGAGCTCTGTGGGAAAGCCCGATCGTGGCCATGGCCTTTCTCAGGGACTCGGGGCTGTTCGGCCAGGCAGCTTAGGGAACAACAACAACAACAACAACAACGAACAGCAGTGGTCCCCCACAGATCCCTGAGGTACCCCACTTGTAATTTCCCTCCACCCCGAGCCTATTCCATTCACCAGTACCCTCTGTCTCCGATCTTTCAGGAAGGCTTCTATCCATTTCACACATTTCTCCCCTATATTTTAGCTTCTAATTTTCTCTATTAACCCTTTATGTATCGAAGGCCTTCATAAAATCGCAATATACCACGTCTATTACATCACCATCTTCTAGAATTTGTATCCAATCATCTACCACCTTAATTAGCTGTAATACCGTCGTCCTCCCCGGCATGCATCCGGAGTGTTTCCCACTGATAAGCTGGTTTGCCTTCCTATGGTCCATTATTCCTTCTCTAATTACCGTTTCCATTAGTTTACACACAACACTTGTCAAACTGACTGGTCTATAATTCCCTGGGTCATTTCTCTTTCCCTTCTTAAATATAGCTGTTATGTTCGCCTCTCTCCAGTCCATCGGGATTTGTCCTGTATTAAACGATACCTCAAATAACATTTTCAATGGCTCTACTAACATCTCCCCTCCTTCCTTTATGATTCTTGGGTGTATCCCATCCGGTCCCGGGACTTACTTCTGTTCATTTTTTCTATAGCCCTGTTATTCTAGCATGGGAAAACTCTATTAGTTCTAGTGCCGGTGCCGGTTTGATGGGAATAGTAGGCACTGCATCATCCGACTCCACTGTTAGTACCCAAAGTATTTACCCAGCACCTCTGCTTTCTCCTTATCAGTCTCCGCTCTACTCCCATCATCCAACCCCCCTACCAGCTCTGGGATCCCTACTCTTCTTATTAACTTTTCCTGAATGTACTTCCAGAATATTTTTGGATTATCCTTCACATTTCTAGCAATCTCTCTCTCTCTCTCTCCCTCTCCTTCACCCCCCTCCTTGTCTCCCACCTATTTTATTGTTTATTTGTCTGCGTTCCAGAGCCACTGGTTTAGCTTCTATACTAGATCCCCTGTTCTTTTTTAACAATTTTAGTCTTTCCACATCGTTTCTTTCTTCTAATCAATTACTTACTCGTATTGATATTCCCTGGACCTCTCTCTTTTCTAATGATGCACACTCCACCTTGAGCCACATATAAGATTTTGTAAAAATTGGATTGGAAACTTTTATTCCTCATCAAAAGTACAGTAAAAGATCTAATTCACCTAAATGGTTTGACCATAATTGTGCTAGAGTAACTGAACAAAAAGCAATAGCCTACAATGCATACACAAGATCAAAACTCATGAAGCCTTTAATTACTTTAGAAACATCAGAAATCATGCCAAAACTGTATTAACACCTAACTAATCAAACTTTCTCCACAAGCAGGCAAATAAACTTCTAAATAATCCAATAATAACAAAATATTTGGTCTACTTTTAACTCATTTAAATCCAACTTTACTACTGCTTCATCCATTCCACCATTAAAATCTCCGACTGGCAATCTTGTAAGTGACCCACGAGGTAAAGCTAACCTTCTGCGGATATTTCTCCACCAAGTCAAGCTTAGATGAAATAAATCAAGATGTCCCGGGTCTTAAGTTTAATTGGCCTGAAATTCCCTCACTTAAGATCCACACCGACATGTCAAAACTATTTTGCAGAATCTCTCAGTAGATAAGGCTCCCTGGTCCAGATGAAATTCCTCCAATAGTACGTAAGAATTCTCCTTGGTGCTCGCGCCTGTATTGGCAACAATTCCTGTCTGTACTCATAACTCATGCTTCCCAGTACCCTGGAAAGAAGCAACATCCATCCAGTTCCTAAAAAAGGTGCCTCTTCAGATCCATCAAACTACAGACCAATAGGCCTATACTTCACCACGATTTGGTAAAGTCTTTGAAATTCTATAATAATCATCACATAATTAAGCATCTGAGAATTATAGAATAATAATCAGTGATAGGCAATATGGTTTTAGACGATGTCGATCAACCGCAGACATGCTTTGCCATTCTTACGCATCAAATCAACCAAGCTACAGACCAACATGGTGAACACAATAGCACTGGATATATCAAACGGCATTTGATAGAGTCTGGCATCGATCCTTATTGTCGAAGATGTCACACTAGCGCATCATTAGTTCCACTAATTTCTCTATCTTCATAACAGAAAAATACGTGTAATGGTAGATGGCCTTATTCTCAATTTCACGAATAAATGCTGGTGTTCCCCAGGGATCAGTTTTGGCCCAATTCTGGTCCTCATTCAGTCAATGCTCATATCTACACTCAAACCAATACATACTCCCAGCTGATTCAACACTCCACAGTTCCTTCACATTTACCATTCTTTCACCCAACCCGATCTTATAAACAAAATAAACACTGCAATTTCTCTGGACTTCTAGAATTAATGATGGGGACAAAAGAATCTAGTTCCTGTAATGCACAGAAAACCAAATACAGTAAAAGTCTGTTAATCCGACGACCGATGATTCGAATCTCCCAATAGTCCGGAATTTTTCAATTTGAGGCCAAATCCGAATTCACCCGATGGTCCGAATTCAAGAAGTCCCAAAGTCCCCTTTTTGAGGCATTAGTCTTCAAATGACACATAATGGAGCACACACATATCATATGTTCATGAATTCACTTTAAAAGTTTACCATTGTCATTGTAACCTATTACCTACTTCAAAACATTCAGATTAATGGTCAAAGGAAGCTACTGATATAAACGTAAACACCTTCTTCTTCTTCTTCTTCCACATCGTCTGCTAGTGAGTATGTTTTGCTCTTGAACGCATCCTTGATTCGCTCCGATGTCCTACTGGATTGCACCGCATTTTCTGCAAGCGCATTCAGTCTTGAGCTTTGAAAACGCACCCTTGGACGTATTAGTCTTGAGCTTGAAAACGCACCTTTGGACGTTCCGATAAAACGCTACTATTTATAGTTCAGTGATCGGAGCATCTCAAGGGTGCTTTCAAGACAACAAGACAAGGGTGCTTTTCAATACAATATAATGTAACAGAGCATGTCACAAAAGGAAAATCACAAAATGAAAATTACAAGAACCTCTCAGGGAAGTGCCGTTGTTAAGGCATTACTTCCCGAACCACCTCTGATCTTCAAGAGCAAGACAAACTCGCTAGTCGCCGGAACAAGAAGAAGACGTTTATATCAGCAGATTCCCTTTGACCATTAATCTGAATGTTTGAAGTAGGTAATAGGCTACAATGACAATGGTAAACTTTTGAAGTGATTTCATGAACATATGATATGTCTGCACCATTGTGTCATTTGAGTGGCCTAATGCCTCACTGTTTTCGTCATACACAGGTTCATAGGGGTAAAGTCCGATAATCCGAAAAATCGACTAATCAGAACGAGTGCCGGTCCGCTGCCCTTCGGATTAACGGTAGTTTACTGTACATTCCATTTTCAAACCGACCGAAACTCACTGACTCCCATATATTTAATGATGTAAATATTCCCACTTCCCTAGTATTGACATCTTGGTGTAACATTAACTACTAACTTGAGCTGGACACATTTTGTTAGAAGCATTGCTAAGAATGCCTCTAAAAAACTGGGATGTACAGAGTTCGAGAATTCTTCACTGACGAGCAGTGGCCGTGATATATAAAAGTCATGTGCGTTCTCAGATGGATTACTGTTCACCTCTGTGGGGTGGAAGTGGAGTGGTGCATTGAGGCAGTTGGACAAAATTCAAAATAAAGCTATTAGATTATAATAACCTGCAATCACACAGGACCTTCCTGCATTATCCATACGAAGAAACGTTGCATCCCTTGCATATTCTACAGATATTTCACAGCAATTGTTCCGAGGAACTTTCTTCAATTGTGCCGCCTCTCCACATCTTTCCCCGTAGAACTAGGGCAGCTGAGAGCGCCATGAATTTACACTTTCCCCTCCAATGCAGAACTTCTGCTTATCAGAATTCATTTATCCCAGAGCTACTACTCTTTGGAATTCACTTCCCTCGAATTGCTTTCCACAAACTTACAATCTACAAATGTTTAAATCCAGTTGTTACAAACATTTTATGAATGGAGGATGACTTTAGGCACATGGACCTTTTGTATCTGTGTTTTTCCTTCTCCGTTCATGTCTCTTTAAAAAAAAAAAAAAAATCCAAAGCTTCTTTTCATTGTCAATTCTGGGTTCGTTCTTTCCTCAATTTTGTTTTATCCTTATATTACCTTACTGGTACACTTTTGGATACAGCATTCTCCAGTTTGACTCTAATTTTCCTCCACATTCCTTCAGCGTCTTCACCGTTCAAGTATTCCCCCCAGTCAATGTCCAAACACCGTCTCAGCAGCTCATAATCTGCTCTATCATACATGTATATTTTCTATTGCTTCTATTCCCTCTCTGTTTTAATATGCAACTAAAGCTTATACAGACATGGTCACTACAACCTAATTGCTGAGGGGCACAGGGCCCTGGGTCTTGGTTTGGGCGTTTCCGCACCCTCCTCAAGCTCCCCGCCATGGAGTGGCTTCGGTCACCCTTTATTGTGGTCGGCAGGGTTCTGTGGGGGCGCTCGGTATGGCCTTGGCCTTGCTCGGGGCCTCTGTTCGGCCAGGCAGCTTGGGGAACAACAACAACAACAACAACCTATAGGGCTATCCACATTGACATGTTCCACTATATCCTCCTCATTGCTAAAAATCAAATCAAGTACACTCCCCTGCGTCCCATCTCTATATCTTGTCATGTAATATGTTGCGTTAAAAAACAATCTCACTTTCTCTATAAACTTGTTTTCCAGGCTACCCTGTCCCGCTGGAGTAGTACAATTTGCCCAGTTGATCCTTGGCAAATTGAAATCTCCAATCAAAATTTTATATTTGTTCTCTCTATTATCTATTTCTTCCATTGCTTTCAATAGGTTATCATCCTCTCCCCTACTATTATTTGGGCTTCTATATATAGAGGCAATTATAATTGATCCTCTTGCACATTTTACTTCAATACACAAATACTCACAATACTGCTGTCTCATATCCACCTCATTAACCTTGAGCTCTTTTCTTACATAAATAAACAGTCCTCTTCCGACGTCTGCTCTAATCGCATTCCTCTCATATAACTCAAAACCCTCCAAACTATACTCCACCAGTTCCCTTTCAATTCTAGCATTTTTTTGGTCTTACTTCCTGTAAGGCTATGACATCAGGGTTTTTCCTCTTCATCCTGCAACCTACATATCAGTTCTCTTTTCTTGTCCTGGGTAAACACATCCACATTACTAAACATAATCCTTAATCCATCTACCATTCCTTCAGCAATTACACCATCCCGCTCCTCCTGTCCGTACCCTACTCCCCTGTTAGCATTACTGGGTCTGCCACTTTGTCTCCTGTCTCTCCCTGTGACACCTCCACCCCGTTCTCCTCCTCCGTCACAACTCCTATCACATTCTCTTCCCTCCCTGATCTCCCCCTCCCTTCTACTCTTATAAACCACTTCTTCAATTTTCCGTCCCTCACTCTCCAGTAAAAAAATTCTTATCCTCCTCACCCAACTTTCCATTATTTTCATCAGCCTTTTCTTGTAATTCCTTAATTTTTTTTCTTTGTTCTATGCTCAAATCCTTCTTTAGTCTTATATGTTTCAGTTTTTCATTTGTATTTAGCCTCCAACTAAAATTTGTCACCGTCTCTGCCATGGTTTTAAACTGTACCCTTATAGGTCTCATCTCTCCCCTTTTATATCTACCTATCCTACTGACCTCCTCCACCTGCCCTTCCCATCCATATCCGTCCTCATCCACACCTTTCATGACCTCCTTCACTGTCTCCATATCCCTCACTTTTCTCACTCCATTATCATTCATATGAGCCTCTATATCTCCATACAAGATTACACCCCTATCCCTGTCCATGGCTCCCTGTTCTTCATGACCCCTACAACTGCACTCTCAAAACTTTTTTGGTCATATTCATTTCTTCCTTTTGCTCTTCATAATATCTGCGTGATATAATAAATAATATCTGCGTGCGAATGAAGTGGCTGAGATGTGTGAGAGGAGGCGAGTGGACGTCTGCTGTACCCAGGAAACACTCTGGAAGAGGCATGGGGTACAGTGGATTGTCGGAAGGAGGAAAAGATATAGGATATACTGGATGGGTGTGGAGACTGATAAAGCGAAAGGAGGAGTGGGTGTTCTGGTGGCTGAAGAGCTGGCGGAAAGTGTGCTTCAGATTACGAGAGTTAGTGAAAGGCTGATTGTTTTGAAGTTGAAAGTTGGTGAAAGAATTCTGAATGTGATATCTGCATATGCCCCACAGGCTGGTTTACAGAAAGAGATAAAAGAGGACTTCTGGAATGACACCGTCAGTGTCATTTCAGGCCTCTCGGAGAACGAAATAACTGTCGTGGGGGGGGACCTCAATGGTCACGTGGGAGCATCTGCAGATGGATACGAGGGGGTACATGGAGGAATTGGTTACGGAAGGAGAAATCTAGAAGGCGAATATATATTGGAGTCCTGCGATGCACTCAACATGGTTGTGTGTAACACAAAGTTCAAGAAAAGACAGAGCCACCTGATCACATATAACTCTGGTGTCTCCAGTAGCCAGATAGATTACTTCTTGGTTAACAGGAAAGACTGGAAACTAGTTCGAGATGTAAAGGTCATCCCGAGCGAAGAATGTATCCCCCAGCATAAGCTACTTGTGTGCGACATGAGCTTATACAGAGATCCTAAGCGCAAGAAGGTTTACATACCCAAAAGGAAAGTGTGGCTGCTGAAGGACAAGGAAGTTAGGGATAGGTTTCATAATGAACTGGAGGAAATTAATAGAAATAAGGAAGCTAGGCCTAACGATGTAAATAGCCAATGGAACTTTCTTAAGCATAGCCTTATCGCTGCCACTGACAAAGTCTGTGGGAAAACAAAGGGTCACCCCAGGAATAAGACCTCTTGGTGGTGGAACGATGAGGTAGAACATGCTGTGAAAGAGAAAAGGAGATGCTTCAAAGCATGGAAGAAAGGAGGCAGCAGGGAGGAATACCAGGCAGCTAAACGAACTGCCAAAAGAGTTATTTACAATGCTAAAAATCGCATTAAGAACCTGGTCCTCGAACAAGTGTGTAACACTGACAATCCCAATGGGATCTTCAACCTAGCTAGGCGAGTTAAAAATGACAGTAGGGATATTATAGGTGAACAGTGTGTTAGAGATGATAATGGGAAGATTGTGTATGCAGAAAATGAAATCAGAGAAGCATGGAAGGTACACTATGAACGATTGCTAAATGTAGAGTTTGAATGGGATAAGGAACAGCTTAGTATCGAAAAACCAATATCTGGGCCCCCTCCTTTGATAGCACCAGCTGTAGTGAGCGACGCAATCAATAAAATGAAGGACGGTAAAGCTCCAGGTTGCTCCGACATTGTCGCTGAGATGATAAAAGCCTCAGGGGAGATTGGTGTAAACTTAGTCACTGAGTTGATAAACACCATTATTAAAGATGAGAAAATCCCAGAGGATTGGCTCAAAAGTGTAATAGTAAATATATACAAAGGAAAAGGGGATGCGCTAGATAGAGGAAATTATAGGGGCCTGAAAATGCTTGACCAAATCATGAAGGTCTGTGAGAGAGTCCTTGAGGGTTTGATCAGGCAAAGCATCTCTATTGATGATATGCAGTTTGGTTTTATGCCAGGACGTGGTACAACCGATGCTATCTTCATAGTCAGGCAGATACAGGAAAGATACTTACTAAAAGGCAGGGATCTTTACTTTGTGTTTGTGGACCTGGAGAAGGCCTTTGATAGGGTACCTAGAGATGTTGTACAGTGGGCTATGAGGAAACTTGGTGTGGAAGAGTGGCTGGTGCGTGTGATAATGAAGATGTATGAGGATTCGCGAAGTTCGGTGAGGGTGAAGGGTGTACTGAGTGATGAGTTCGCAGTCCGTGTTGGAGTCCATCAGGGTTCAGTGTTAAGCCCCCTCCTCTTTATTATGGTCTTGGAGGCGCTGTCTAGAGTTTTTAGAGGCGGACTCCGTTGGAACTGTTTTATGCAGACGATTTAGTCCTAATAGCTGACAGTATGCAGGATGCTGAGGCCAAATTCAGAGAGTGGAGAGAGGGCATGGCGAGCAAGGGTTTAAGAGTCAATATTAACAAAACCAAGGTTATGCATTGTAGTTTGAGACGAGGCAATGTGGAAAAGAGCGGTGCATACCCATGTGCAGTGTGTGGAAAGGGAGTGGGCGTTAACTCAATTCAATGTAGCATCTGTCGATGTTGGGTACACCATGGGAGTAAGCGCTGTAGTAGAATAAAGGGGCCCCTGCCGAAGGATAAGTCAGAAATAGAGAAATTTGAGTGCGTAGTGTGCAAAGGCGAGCTTGTGTTAAGTGATGATCCTGTGGCTGTGAATTTTGGAAATGAGTCTTTGGAGCTGGTGAAGAAGTTTTGTTACCTAGGAGATACCATCTCTGCCGGTGGTGGGGCCGAGGCTGCCACTGTTGCTAGAATTAGGTGTGGCTGGGGGAAGTTCAGAGAATTGATGCCAATCCTGACCATGAAAAGAATGCCTCTCCCCTGAAGGGAAAGGTGTATGCCTCATGTGTTAGAAGTGCAATGACGTATGCCTCAGAAACATGGGCCGTTAAAGTAGAGGATGTCAACAGAATGGAGCGTAATGAGATGAGAATGGTGAGATGGATGTGTGGGGACAGGCTACAGGATAGAATAACAAATGTTGAGCTGAGGAGACGTTTAGGTTTAAAGAGTATTAGCGAGGTGATGCGTACAAGTAGACTGGGATGGTATGGACATGTGGAGAGAATGGATGAACAAAATTGGGTGAAAAAATGCAGGTCTGTGATTGTGGAGGGAGCTGCACCAAGGGGTGGACCGAGGAAGACCTGGGATCGGACTATACGCGCCGATCTCAAATCCAAGAACTTGACAAGTGAAGCAGCCCTTAACAGGGTTGCCTGGAACGCCGCCATTAGGACAAGAGACTGAAACTGCACTTATGTGTGGAACACTCAGTCTTAAAATGTTATGTATGTATGTATCCTCCAAATCCTTGAATTTCTGTTTACCTACCACCGTCCATGCAGTTGACTCCTTTACTTCCTTGAATCGTCCTTCGTATTCCTTCAGCTGCTCCTTCAATGCCATATTCTCTGCTCCCAGTTCATCTACCCTTTTCAATACCATCTCTAGGCTATCATTAACTGTCGAAATAGGCCTGCATTCACTATTGCATTCTACTATTGTGTGGTGTTCTTTAATTCTACAGTTCATTTCCTCCAATAATATCCACATAATAAATGGTCCTTCGAACCTCTTAAAAAAAATTCTGCTCGTCTCGGTGGTTTGGCGTCGTAGCGCGGCATTTTGTTGTGGCTGGTGCGTCACAGCGGTTGTTTCGTCCCTCTATTTCCCTATTTTGTTCGTGTTGTTGTCGGCCGAGAGGGTCGCCTCATGGCCCAAGGGTTTTATAGGCATGGCGCGGCAGCGGAGGGTGTAGGAGAGGGCTTTGAACCTGATAGGGCTGAATATCCTGGGATAATTAAGAAAGTGGCCATAATAGGACACTCTTTTGTCAGGGATCTGTACGTAGACAAACCCATATATCATCCCTACTTCACAGTCAAGCCTCTCGCAGCCCCTGGCGCCACAGTAACCTTTCTAAGAGGAATAGAGGCCAGGACCCGATTGGTCAACTGGAGACCTCACCTCACATTCCTAGTGATTGGGGGGGAACGACGTGATGTGCGGAGTTGTGCCAAAGGAGCTGGCTAATCAAACCCAGGAACTGGAGAGGGATGTAGAGAGTGTGACCGGGGCAGTTGTCACATTATCGGGATAGAAAAGCGGAAGAACTCTAGGGGTATTGGAGCTGACGAGTTCAATAAGATCAGGAACTCGGTCAACCAGTGGCTCAAGAGGAATCTGCCGTACACCCGGAGTCGGTACTCCTCCATGAACACGTCAGCCCACGATTTTGCGGCTGATGGAGTCCACTTGGATTACCCCACATCAGACCGGCTGTTCAGGGAGTTGGTGGAAACAGCTTCGGTGTTTTTCGGTGCCGATACGGAAGCCATATTAGACAGGAGGTTTGTCGAACTAATTATGCATACGCATTAAATTGGCCCAATACCATATACAGTAGGCTAATTAGGTTAACTTTACCCTAAATTTAAATATTTCTTCAAGTTAGCCTATTCTAAATTTAGCTTCATGTTGGCCTAACCTAAAATTTAAAATTTTCTTTAAGTTGGCCTATTCTTCTAAATTTAGCAACATGTTGGCCTAACCTAATATTTGAATTTTCTTTAAGTTGGTTTATTCTAAATTTAGCATCTTGATGGCCTAACCTAAAATTTAATTTCTCTACAAGTTAGCTTAATCTTCTAAATTTAGTTGTTGTTGTTGTTCCCCAAGCTGCCTGGCCGAACAGCCCCAAGGCCCCGAGCAATTCCAAGGCCATAACCGAGCGCCCCCACAGAACCCTTCCTGCCGACCACAATAAAGCCTGGGTGACCGAAGCCACTCCATGGCGGGGAGCTGAGGAGGGTGCGGAAACGCCCGGGAAACCAAAGCCCCACCCAGGGCCCTGTGCCCCTCAGCAATTATGAAGAGAAAGTTGAGGGGCAAGGGAAAAATGTGACGCTTTGGCTTCCAATCTTGGTAGATTGGGAGGTCAATCCACGGAAAAGACGCCGTCACTTGAGATCTAGAAAATATATAAGTTAAAGGAACAGTCAGAGTAAGCTATGGGTATGGCAGAGATCGCTCAGTTCTCACTCTGATAGACCAGCCCATCACCACATGACTAGAACCCAATCCTCTCAGCATCAGCTAGGAAAGGCCCTAGAAAGCCGCCTTTGGCGGGGGGATAGCTCCCCTATTTCAACCCCTTTCGGGGTCGGGCACCTGCCCTCTAAATTTAGTAGCCTATCATGTTGAATTAAATTATAACCTAGCCTATCAAAATTAGATAAATAATTTCAACATGTGTTCCTTTGATCCTTAACCCGGGAACTGCCGGAAGACTCTTAAGAGTTCCCCCGGCGGACTGCGGGAAGACTCTTAAGAGTCAGGAAAAAAAAAAATCCATTTAAAACACCCCAAATTTTTTTTTTTTATTTTGTATTGCCCCTGGGCCATGCCAAATATCACTCCTCCACCTCCCCTCCTTCCCCACTTTCCTCCCCTCCTTCAGTTATCACCTATTTTCCCTGTTATTCCCTTATTCTGTGGTATATTTTCGTGCTAACATTAGCGAGTTGCAAGCAGGGCATTGTCATCACTGTTAGCAAGCAAGTGCAAGAGAGAGAGAGAGAGTATCGATCGACAGTCTCTCTCCATAGGTGGAGAAAAGTGGTGGGAAGTGAGGTTACCTCAGCCATACATTATGTAACTGTCGCCAAACATATGAAGTTAAACTACATTTCGGGTACAGTCATTTTACCCACTACCCGAGATGACGATGGTCTCCCTGATAAACACCTGCTGCTATCGTCTCTCCAAATCCGGTATTCTAATGTTAACGATGTCGATGTCTACAATATCCCAAACAGACGTAACCCATTTCGTCCATTGCGTGTGGCCCGTATTAAGTTTGAAGGTGGATCCCTCCCTACTACCATCAATATTGAGGGGCAAAGACATGAGGTGCAACCATATACCCCCAGACCTCTTCAATGCCATCGCTGCTCTACTTTTGGTCACTCTGTCGCGAAATGCAAGAAGAGTGAGGTGTGTGCCTTCTGCAGTTCCTCTACACATCCCACTAAATGGAATTGTGGCCCTCCTCATTGTGTCAATTGCGGACTCGATCATCACGCTAGGTCAAAGCAATGTGTGTACTACGCTTACAATGCCGAACTGAAGCTTCTCATGGATCGTTCGGGTATGTCGGCCATAGAAGCTAAACACGAATTGAGAGTCAGAGGGTATAAAGACCCTGCACGGGACCCTGCATACAGTGTTAGGGCACGTGCTCACCCATTGTCTCCGATCGCGACCACGACCACTCAGGAATCTACTAGGACTAGACTCCCCACTCCCTCACCTGCCAGTGAAACTGCCCGTAGTGTATCTCCTCCTATTGCTCCTCTTTCCAATAGGTTTGATGCATTAATGGAGCTCCCAACTTCTGATCCATCCATGCATCCTGTGTCTACCTCTCATTGCACTTCTACGACCAATACCGCCTCTTCTCAGCCTCCACCATCCAGTAATTGCCGCCCTAGTCTACGCCATGAATCTAAGTTGTCCTCTCCTGTACGAGTATCTAAGACTTCTCCTCGACCACTTAAGGTTAATTCCTTGCCTGCACCCGGATCCACTACGTCCTGTGCCAATGAACCTCGTATGGACTATGCCTCCGCCTCCAGCAAACGTCGCTCTGATGCTCTTGATTCTCCTTCCCCTGCACTTTCGACTCATCCGTCGAAACGTAAATCCCTTGCGGCTCGTCGGCCTGCTTCTTCTTCACGACCTAGTCATATTTCTCCCTCCCCTCACCCTCCTCACCCCAACTCTTCTCGCATGACTAAACGTTCACCTGTTTCCGCTCGACTGAACACTACCCCCCGTCCTACACCTAAAATTCCCCTTCCTACCTCCAAATCTTCCAGCCGATCCGCCTCATCTGCTCGGCTCTCACCTTCTAAAGTTACTCCCTCCCTTTCTTCATCCCCTCCGTCTGATCCAGTCACGTCCCCCTGTGCGCCTCATCCCGAAGGATGCGAGTGCATGGCTTGTGTTAGTTCCGCCATCTCTCACGCTACGATTGACCTCCACGTTCCTCATTGCGGCTGCCATCTCTGTTTTGTCAGGGAATGCCGCAGGGTACCGGATCCCACCCACGAATCTGTCTTGGCAATTATCCATGATTTTATGCGTGAGCGTCAATTGCCTACTTCTGACGATATTTCCACACATGGCCCCTCGTGCTTATGTGCAGTCCACTTACAACTCCAGTCTGATCGATCTCGATTAAAAGTGTCTACCATCCTCCGTGAGGTGACTTCCCTCTCATCCTCTCGATCGTCAGAACGGCGGAACTCATTACCGTCCGCCGCCCTTGCACCACCAGACCCATCTACCCGTTCTAATTAGTCTATCCATCCACCGCCTCCTTTACGTTATTCCAATAGCACTGTTAACCTACACAATCTGACTTCTCTTACTTAATCTATTCAATTCCTATCTAATACAGTGGAATGTGAATGGACTCTTATCTAGAATTCGTCTAGGTGAGGTCCAACGCTTACTCTACACTTATGCTCCAATGTGCTTGTGCCTACAACACACTAGGAATTACAATAAATCCATCCTTAATTATCACCTTGCATGCCACTCGCTTTCCCCTAATGGCGAGTATGGTATGGCACTGCTATTTATGTACACCATAGCTTGACTTTCGACCTACTTCCCATCTGCGATAGTTATCTCCAACATTCTCTTCTTACTCTTCATCTCCCTGATGATACCTCAGTTACCATCTGTAATATATATAACCAGATAGACTTCCATTATGATCTTTCCCTCCTCTCCAGATTTGTTAATGTGTTACCGTCCCCTCTTCTGAAACTAGGAGATTTTAATGCTCATAGCCCCCTGTGGAATCCTTCCTCCTCCACTTCAGATGCTGCTGGGGTGCACATTGAGAACCTTCTATCCCTCGATTCCTTTTGTTGCCTTAACGAACCTGATTCCTACACCTATTTCTCCAGTACTCGTCATACTTTTTCCTCGGTTGATGTCTCCCTGTTCTTCTATGATAGTTGACAAGTTTGAGTGGTGTCTGTGATGATTCGTTTTCCAGTGACCACTTTCCTATTCATCTGTCTTATTTCCAACCATGTTCCCTCCTGCTATTCCACGTTATAATTTCCACAAAGGTGATTGGGAGAAGTTTGGATTACACACTCGCCAAATCCCTCCCTTTCATTCATTCCGTGACCATAATGACACTACTACATTTTTCACTGCATTTATCATCTCTGCAGCTTCTAAATCTATACCCCTTTCCTCTACTTCTCCTCGTCTTCTGCTCGTCGTCACCAAGTCCCTTGGTGGACCGCATCCTTATCCACCCTCGTTCCCTGCAAACGTGAACTTGGTCGACGTTTGTATCGTTTTAAAAAACGTTCCCGTACTTTACTTTCTCGCTTTCCCCTTCTTATTTCTGATTTACATGCACTCACCTCCATTGCCTTAGATATCTGTGCACTTAAGCCCCTTTATAACAGAATCTCTGCTAAATTCCGTAAGGAAGTACGCTGTTGTCGGTCTGCTTCCTGGGAATCTTATATCTCTTCCATCTCCCCATCCACCCCTATCTCACGTGTCTGGCAAAAATTCAGGAAAATTAATTGTCTCCACATTGCCCCTCCCCGTCACGCATTAGTCAATAATGGCCGCGCCGTTCATAGCCCCCAGGCAGTATCTGACCTCTTAGGCCAACATCTTGCCGATGTTAATAGTGATACTTACTATGATGCACGCTTCCGTCTCCTTAACCCTCCAGCCCCGGCTATTGTATTCTATAATTTCCCCGAAACCCGGGGGTTTTGGTCGAAAAAAACGTCTACGCCTAGGCTACCGTATCTTTGTTATTTTGACTGCTTCCGCATTCCCGCACATCCCCAAGCATAGATGTGTTTCGTACCTGTAGAATGGCGTTCAGTAGAGCTCTCTAAGTCAACTGGTTCAGTTCAGGACTGGCTCAGGACTCAAACCTACAGTAGGATACTCACACATAAATCCAGCGCACTAACCATTAAGCTATGAAGACAACCACTAAGGTATACTACTACCCACTACCACTTCATACCCCGAAAGGAGTTGAAATAGGGGAGCTATCCCCCCGCCAAAGGCGGCTTTCTAGGGCCTTTCCTAGCTGATGCTGAGAGGATTGGGTTCTAGTCATGTGGTGATGGGCTGGTCTATCAGAGTGAGAACTAAGCGATCTCTGCCATACCCATAGATTAATCTGACTGTTCCTTTTACTTATATATTTTCTAAATCTCAAGTGATGGCGTCTCTTCCGTGGATTGACCTCCCAATCTACCAAGATTGGAAGCCAAAGCGTCACATTTTTCCTTTGCCCCTCAACTTTCTCTTCATAATTGCTGAGAGGCACAGGGCCCTGGGTGGGGCTTTGGTTTCCCGGGCGTTTCCGCACCCTCCTCAGCTCCCCGCCATGGAGTGGCTTCGGTCACCCAGGCTTTATTGTGGTAGGCAGGGAGGGTTCTGTGGGGGCGCTCGGTTATGGCCTTGGTCTTACTCGGGGCCTTGGGGCTGTTCGGCCAGGCAGCCTGGGGAACAGCAACAACAACAACTGGTTCAGCTGTGATGATGATTTCATTGGAGATAACTTTATGGCCAAAACAGCCACTTTACACCACTTTTCGATACTTAACAACAACATACAGGCACACACGAACAAGCGACGCTCTCCTTCTTGTGGCCGGAGATGCGGAGCGTCGGTCCAGCCGGCTGTTGTTTACATGCGTCGGACCGACGCCTCGCACACCAAGCTCACAGGCTTTGACGTCATGGGTGTTTAAGAGCCCTTCCGGGCAGCTCGTGTATGCTTTTTTATGGGCGTTCAAGAGCCCTTCCGGGAACAGAGGGTTAAATAATGCGGTGAATTTCTTATGATAACGCTCTTCAAATCACTAGTGCTACCGCGGCTTGAATATTGTAACGTATTAACATCCCCATTCAAAGCAGGCAAAATAAATGATCTAGAGAGTGTACAAAGGAATTTCACCTCGTATATAAACTCGGTAAAACATCTACACTATTGGGAGCGTTTAACCCGTTCTGTACCAGCGACGTACAATGGCCGACAGTAAGAAAGTAGCTCGCCAGTATCAGCGCCGTACGATGTCCGTCAGTAGTATTCAGTCCTTGTACCGAGCGGTACCAGGCACCATAACTTGTAAACACTGCTTTGAGACCTTGGCAACACTTCTCAGAGTGTATCTAAGGTCCCACGGGCAGGATGGCTCTGTACTTGTTCAGCTTTCAGGGTGAAAGGTTGCGCTCTCTCGTCTTTGAAGCCATTTTGGCCACAATGCTTGGTACTGGAGGTTACATTTATAGTTGTTGTTGATGATGTTTTTATTTTATACTAGCCCACTGGGCCTAGGCCCTCTCAAGGCTAGTGTTGGAGGAGGTGGTACAGAGTTTAAAGTCACGTATATGTGGTAGTTATATGTCATTGTATAAATTTATAGCTCTCAGGAAGTGACGAATAGGGGTGAAATTGAAAGAGTGAGTCAGAGAGGATGCCATGTAATGAGGTGTTCAGCAAGAATCGCCGTCTTTCAGATACATAGACGGGACAAATACAAAGAAAGTGAAAAACAGTCAATGATGTATGGCAATGTTGGCATTCAGGTGGTTGACCACGAGGGGTGGACATCAGGTAACCATGTGTGAGGCGTGTGTGGCCTAAACGTAATCTAGTTAATAGGGTTTGGTCTGTGCGTGAACCATTAATTGAAGAGGGCCACAAGTGTATGTCATCCTTAATGGAGCGAAGGTGGCCAGTTAATGGTTGCGCTCTCCACTCAACTCGCCAAGCACAATAAACATGGCGATGGAGGACAGGGAGCATATCCTCCGAATGCAGCAAAGTAGTAGAGGGTGTACCATGACACGCTTGCTTAGCGAGGAAGTCAGCGCGCTCATTCCCGGGAATTCCTACATGCGCGGGGATCCAGCACAGTGTGATGGATCGATTAGCGCACTGTAATTTGTGAATTGTGTGGATGATAGTCTTGACCAATGGGTCCTTGGGGGCAAATACACATTTCTAGTAATACCCTCTGGTACAGTAAGGGTTAAGATCACTGAAAAGTCTGTACTCTGAGCGTAAAAGAGAACGTTACCTAATATACACATAGAAAATCGCAGAGGGTTTAGTACCAAACCTACATACTCCGATAGTCATGAAATTCTGTGATAGGAGAGGCTGGGAATGCGATATTCTCCGGATGAATAACCGGGGTGCTATTGGCTCTCTATGAGAGGGTTGGTTATCACACAGAGGACCACGTCTTGCAGTTCTTGTGCTAATTACATTGTATTGTAGGACCCCTAATTTGGCGACTACTTGGTACCAGAAAATTACTGCTGACCTTGAAAGCACCATTTTGGAGGCATTGACCGTATGTGAAAAGGGTTAATTGGTTATGAGCTCTTAAGACATAACTCCCTTTTTTCTTTTTACGTCCGAAGCTGTTCTTAACCCAACAAAAAAAATTTTTTTAAAGGCTTAAGATTATCATTGGTATGTACTGTAATGAAGTAACAGGTAATAAGTTTCATAAATGCAATAAATTAGGGTTGTGCCCGATAAATTGATTGCCGATGTAATGTCAACAGAGGCAACCGGCCATTCAACTTCCATCATTCCCTCATTCTTTTGAGTCTCCATTTTCTGCCTCATCCCATACTCAATCAGTCTACCATCATCACAATTAGTCCAACCAGATACCATGGCTATCATTGTTGTGGCAATATCTGAACCAAAGATAAGACCACAGTAATATAAAAGGTTCGATGGAGTTATGGGAGAAGTGAGAAGTGGTGTCACCATGGCTTCCCTGATAGAAGTTAAAATGTAAAACTTGCAAAATAAACAAACCAAAACTGTGACGAGACAATATAAAGACAAAAGAACTAATCAAAATCGTTATGTGAAAACAACGCTTAAGCAAAATAAAATTATGAAATAAAAGAACACAATCCACCACATAGGGTGTCCATCATTACATGAGCAAAGTAATCTGTTTCCCAAGCAAACTAATCGCACACATAACAATGCACTATCGCCACGTTCAAGGAATTAGTTAATTTGGGAAGTCCGGGACGTTCTGGTAAATTTTACAAAATTCTGTATGAATAAAGAAACTGCAATTAATAAAACATCATTAAACAAATTTGCAATTTGACAAGATATCAACAATACTGTACAGTACATGTACACTAGAGCTTTATCCAGCAATATTATTTAGCTGTTGGGGACTAGCTGCATCAATAATGCAATTGTATCATAACTCATCCCCCTAAGTTCATCTACCTTCAGTCTATTTTTTTTTTTTATATCGATGCAGAAGAGTCATGATATGATGCCTAAGACGAGCTGTGCTATGAATATTGCCAAATTTGACACACTAATCATCATATTGGGGAATAGTTGAACATTCTAGATTACAGCCATTTTGGAAATCGCCAAGTATGGGGTTCTATTGTGCAATTTTGACCCTTTCGCGCAGGAGGATGCGATTGCGTCCTTTTGGGGATACTGTACTTTAAAACCTTTGTGACCATCAGGGGTGTTTAGAAACCTTTAGTTTAATTACTTCATCCTCTGCAGTTGTCTTTGAGCGAGTTGTGGGCAGAAAACTAATTTTGGAGAGGTAATTATGAGATTAAGATCATTCTATTTCTGAATACTAAACGGCAACCCCCGGATCTGAAAGGGTTAATATCAATCTAGACTTTCAAGTTTGAAAATATTAAAATTAAATTAACATGTCTCACTTCTTAGCTCTTTAACAGTAACTTTTCATAGTAAATGCCATATTATGATCGATTTATTATAATCTATCATCTCTTTCAGGGAGGGTACATGACGATCCACATCACCCCTGAGCCAGCCTTCTCGTATGTGTCGTTTGAGACAAACGTGCCCCAGAAGTGCTACAAGGACCTGGTGGCTCGGGTGGTGGCCACCTTTGGGCCACAGCAGTTCGTCCTCACCTTCTTCACCAGTGCGGTAAGTTTATATAAATAGTTAAGTGAGCTGTAGTGTATTGGCTTAGTGTGTTCGGTTCACAATCAAGAGCCCAGTTTTGATTCCCGGGCAGGACAAAACTGATTGACAGTTACCTAATATTCCATGCCCCTATTCACCTAGCAGATAATATGTATTTACCTGGAGTTTGCAAACTTGTGACATCCTCCCTGGGAAAATTAACTGTGGTTTATTCAGTTGAAAGCGCTGGTGAAATCATATACAGTAGATGAACGGCCGCGTAATATATTGATAGAATATTTATATATTTGCGTACTGAGCCAGAGCACTAATAAGGTGAGTGCTTAACCCATCAGACCTGGTTGGGCTCTGAGGCACCCATAACAAACGCGCCCCGCGGACCCCGGAAGGGCTCTGAGGCTCCGGCAGCTTGAAAGCCTGTAAGCTTGTTTTGAAAGCCGTCCGTCCGACGCATATAAACACAGCCGGTATGCCCGACGACGCGCACCTCCGAACACAAGAAGGAGAGGCGTCGTTTGTTTGTGTGTGACTGTATGTTGTTGTTTTAGTAGTGAAAAGTGGCTCATTTGTCTGACATCGCCACAAAGTTCTCTCCACGGAAATCGTCATCACAACTGAACCAGTTGACTTAGAGAACTCTACTCAATGTCATTATACAGGTACGAAACACATCTACGCTTGAGGATGTGCGGAAATGCGGAAGCAGTCAAAATAACAAAGATACGGTAGCCTAGGCAAGACGTTTTTTCGGCCAAATCCCCCGGGTTTCGGGGAATATTTATAGAATACATAGCCGAGGCTGGAGGGTTAATATATAACACTAGAAAGATTATTAATCAGTGTCTTCACTTTCTAGTAAATTAGATGAAAGTACATTATTTTATTTAAATTTACTGTATTTATTTCTCATAATAATCATTGTCCTCACTTTATGATCACTATTTGATCACTATTTTTTATTCCAACCACCTATTTCCTAATTAATTAAAACTGGCATTAAAACTAAGGATTATCTACAGGATACGGGTGCCAGCATCGAGGACGGGTCATGCAGCGTGCCCCAGTATGTTGACTACGATGTTGACGACATTCAGATCTGCCGCCTCCAGGGTTATGACCTCACCTATGCCCTCTACAACCGATTCCCGAGTTAGGGAATCGTCCTCCAAGATGGGCAGATCGAGCGGCCCCTCTTGACAAGCGCGGCAAAACTAACCAGCACAAGACCAGGTTCTGTTGATGACCCGGATCAGGAAGTTTTAACTACAGATTCACGTCCTTTGATTTTTGAGTTTCTAAGGGAATTTGTGGGAAAGATTAATTGGAGAACACATTTGCCTCTTCTGTATGCATTGTCAAGAGGAAGCCATCTGCTTCATATCTTCTTGCTTATTACATTTCTTAGCATAGTTATTCCTCTTGTAACTAGATTAACAATAGTGCATAAATGTGCTAAATATAACCAGAAATGCTTTGCTTTAAACATTTACACAACAAACAGGCAACAGCCTGTTATTTATCCCCATGCTATTGTCTCCTGTAGCATTCTCCCTATAAGCTCCAAGATTAATACTTCCTACAAAATTTTCTCCATACTCTTCACTCTTTGCAGCCTCTTACTACCTTACTTCTGCGCATTCAAATCATCCTGCCAAGGGGACCCGCGCTTCCTCTGGTGGCAGGATGTGTACTCTTGAGTTGTCTTTCCCGGCAACTTTTGTGGTATAACCTGAATTGAACAGAGTGGTTTAAACGAGCCATCGTTGAGGTGAGGGGCTTAGATGAGCCACTTTTTCCTTATGCCTTCCCCCGGGGATGAACCTTCACACCTGGTAACGTTAAATCATAAGGCCTCATTTGGTTTACAGTCTGAGAGAGAACCATCAACCTAGTTTTAAGTGAATCTACTAGCATTCAAATAATTTGACTCACTTGTATGTTAAGCATGAAGCCTGTATCATTTATTTGACCAACTTTTTATGGTCAGTTCAACCTAAATACTAGTTCATAATAGTAACATGAAATATTTATAGTTTTAGTTCATAATGTTTACACCAGAATATTGACATGGTGATGCTATGGCTTTTCTTGCAGTCCATAGATATCTAATGATAATGTCGGACAGGTTGGGAGAGAGGTATCCTGACCAGGATTCGAACCCATTCACTCCAGGTATATTTGGGAGAGTTGGGCACCGTAACTACTCGGCCATGAGCGGATATAAGGAAAGCAACCTTAGTTCTTATTTGAAGAACCCGGTTATAGTCTCGTGGAGGACTATGCCTACAGACACATGGCGAGTGTTTTTAGACTTCAACCATGACTATTTTACACATTCCCCCCCGCCAACTCGGTAAGTGATAAGATTTTAATCGTCCTGGTACTATTATGGAACCTCTCTTAATGACAAATGTCTAATGATAATGTCGGACAGGTTGGGAGAGAGGTATTCTGACCAGGATTCAAACTCACTCACTCCAGATATTTAATATACCTGGAGTGAGTGGGTTCGAGTCCTGTTCAGGATACCTTTCTCCCAGCAGTCCATAGACTTGGAGATCAACCATAGGTGGGCCAGGGGCCCACAGCGATAAGACACTTTTGTGATTGAATTTGAGCCATTGTTTATGTTTTATACATTTTGAACACTTAAGATGAAACTGAGAAGATAGGTCTCTCTTGAACTGTACCTCAAAGTCATTGGCCATGTTGACGCTACCAGAGTAAAGACCTTGCACCCACCATCACTCCTTGGAATAGGTTGCTATTTCAGTCGGTCTTTCAATAATCACCCCCGATAACCTGACGGACCTAAAGATGATGGGATTTGCGTGACTCCGCCAGTGTAACAACATTCTCAGATAGCCCTTCAATCTGAGGAGGTCTTTTGGATGAGTTTCATCTGACCAGTCACAAGCCAAGGTACTGTACTAGGGTCTTGATGAAGGTAGATTGTTGGAGATCTTTCACAACAATCTTTGTGGTGAATATCCTGGCAACAGGTTTAGCTCATTACTGTACACATTCATTATAGATTACTTAGTTTGCAGCTAAAACAGGCAATTTGTTTGTTTTCTTAAGTTCATTATCTCAAAAAGTGTTATTTTAATAGTTATTTATATTTATAAAGGCAATCCTGTTAACAGCAATCATCATAGTATGGGTAACCGGACAACTCAGCCAGTAGACCATTTCAACTAGTGCCAATTCAACCAATACTGTTGGGTTAGGTAGAGTTACTGTAGGTTGGTACTAAAGATCGGCACTGGTTTGGCTGTCACTGGTTGGGATATACTAATTGAAATAGTCTACTGGTGGAGGTGTCGGAACCCATAGTACTTTACTTGAGAAAAACTAAAAGAGGAAAACAAAGCAAAAGCTTATAATATAGAGGGGCACTCCTAGTTGAAATAATAATACTGTAATAGTAATCTAAATTTATTAGTCATATATCTTTTGATTGATTGATTTTTGTTTTCTTTTCTTTCAAAGAGGTTATCGTGGTAAAAGCAATAAACTGAAATGTCATACCTGTATAAAAGTGCCCAGTTGTTAATGATATATGATGCGGTTTGATGCATTTTTTTACCACCATGCATTCCCTGCTCAATAGCTGGGCTAGGGTGAGTGTCCTGATGTATCAGGGACTTCAGTGAACAGTTGCCACAGATTGCTAGACAGCACCATCCACCACAGCTCTTTATTATTATTACTATTATTTTGCCTTCCTCCTGTGAATATTACTTGAATGTCATTATGATCATGACTTACTTGCTGCTGTTATAATTATTATTATTATTATTATTATTATTATTATTAATATTATTATTATTATTATTAATATTATAATATATGTAATAACTAGGAATGAATGGAGAATGCTTGTGAATAGACGAGTGATAACGCGGTCGTTAGGAGAGGGGATCGGGCGCTATTTGGACTAGATAATAGTCTGTCAGGCGTCTGGCCCGGGGAGCTGGTATATATATATATGAAGGAAGGGTTATGCCTGGATTTAAGGTGGGCGAGCATTGTAGTGTGCTTCGCTGCATGTCTGCCTGCTGAGACCGGAACCTCTTCGGGAGGTCTGGGGCCGGGAGAGTGCTGGAGGCCCCTAGTGATCCTTTGTCTCTGGGTCTTTTCCTGGGCGACCTAGATATGTGTGAATATATATTTTTATTTTTTAGATTATATTGTGTTATCCCTGTACATACATACATTTTAAAAGTTTTTTAGTATTTTGATGGTCTCTATTTACAATAATTTGTTTTTCTGTTTAAATAGCCATTATTGCTCTTCCCTTATAATATTTCATATGTGTCTTCCCTGATGGAGTGTTGCTTTATGAGCTTTTATTTAGTTTAAATGTTTTAAAATGTTATTTTTAAGTTTTATTTAGTTTCAATGTTTTAATGATATTTTTAAGTTATAGCAAATTTTGAGTCCTTAACTTTTCTTAGCATAATTCTGCTTTATCCAATATCAGACAAAAAAGGGTTGAAAATCACAATAAAAGTGGCAAAAATTACATGCTTCACTTAAAGTTATTCAATTTAAAGTCTCAATTTTCAGGAACATAACTACAACTTTAAGTGAGGATTAATATATACAGTACAGTCAGGTCTCGATATACACAAGTTTCGTATACACGGATTCGTTTGGACACGGTAACCCCCAAAATTCCAAAGTCGGTCACAACACGGAAAATATTTGTTTAAAAGCGGACATTTGCGGGCGACGGGGGTCCTGCTACAACTCCGGGTCGGCGCTGGACATTTCCGCACCGTGCGGATTGTAGCAGACGACACAAAACATAGTGTGGTTTGTTTACGTTGCAGGATATTGCGTGCTTGACACGCAAATAGGTCAGAAGTAGGTCCAAAACAGTTTGTATTGATGCTGTTATTGCTTGCCTGACATGCAAATATGTTTTTGTTGATGGTATAATGTCTGCTTAAGGTAGGCTAAAGGCTCAAATAGGGGACTTCGTGAAAGTGGCTGGAACAAATTGAATTAATTCCCATAAGGCCTGTTATTTCTAATACACGGTTTTGATCACTGCATGTACAAGGTACGAATTAAACATGTATATCGAGACCTGACTGTATATATATTTATTTTTTTTTATTTTTTTTTTTTTTTTTTTTTAGTTTAACCAGACCACTGAGTTCCCCTAAAGAACTCTCACAGGGCTGGCCTAACTGAGAAGTCTGGTTCTCCAGTGCAAATGATATCAAAATACAAATTTATAGACTACATACATACAAGTTTAAAAACCGTTTTGTCCACAGAGAATGTGGTTACAGTCTTGAGTCCTTAACCCATGGAATCCGAGAGGCCTTATATGAAGCAAAACAAAACAAAAAATGGCAGGAATCCAGGAGGCCTTATGAGGCTTAACCCTCCAGACCCAGTTGGGCTCTGAGGCCTCCATAAAAAACACCCCCCGCGCAACCCGGAAGGGTGCTGAGGCTCCGGCAGCTTGAAAGCCTGTAAGTTTGGTGTGCGAGGCGTCCGTCCGACGCATGTAAACAACAGCCGGCTGGACCGACGCCGCGCATCTCCGACCACAAGAAGGAGAGCGTCGCTTGTTCGTGTGTGCCTGTATGTTATTGTTAAGTAGCGAAAAGTAGTGTAAAGTGGCTGATATTGCCACAAAGTTATCTCCAATGAAATCGTCATCACAACTGAACCAGTTGACTTGGAGAGCTCTACTTAACGCCATTCTACAGGTACGAAACACATATACGCTTGGGGGATGCGCGGGAATGCGGAAGCAGTCAAAATAACAATAATACGGTAGCCTAGACGTAGACGTTTTTCGGCCAAAACCCCCGGGTTTCGGGAAAATTATATAATATAATAGCCGGGGCTGGAGGGTTAAATACGCAGCTAAACTGCTCTACTAAAATCATCATAACACGGCAACCACTTGTCGTAGTGATGTCATCTTAACGGCAGTCTACAGACAACGGTAAGTTCTACAATTTGCCATTGAGTTGACTGCTCTAGGTGGTCTTAATCAGTAGCTACTGAATTATGAAGCTTGCATTTACCCCAAATAGCCCCGGACACACCGATCAGGCGCATATGAGGCCTCTCGGAGATCGTGGGTTAATGGGGGCTTTCCAGGCGGCCCTGTCAAGGGCTGCCTCTGTTGTCAAGTTCTTTATTTTGAGATCGGACCAGAGTACCTGATCCCACGTCATTCTAGGTCTCTTTCCCCCCCCCCCCCCCCCACATTCATAGTCCGGCATTTCTTCACCCAGTTCTGATCATCCATTCTCTCCACATGTCCAAACCAACCAAGTCGGCTCGTGCGCATCACTTCACTGACACTCCTAATGGCCAGACTACCAGATTCATAATTCCGTTATGTTATGTTATATAGCCTCACTAACACCCTTCTCGCCTGGCTGTCCTACATACAGTAACTCCATGGCTTAAAACTACTTAAAATCGCATTAGAGAAAGTTTTAATGTCTTAGAGGATGGTCCGTATAACCAACAAGAACAAAAACACAGCCAGTCAGTAATGTGACTCCTGCTTGTATACAGGCCTAACGAAAGCTTGTATTGCTTTTCCTGAGTCCCAAACGATCAGTCGACAGTGACTTAGGAATGGTTACAATAGTGAAATAAATGAGTAATCGGACATTTAATGTAGTTTCTTTATTCATGCAGAGTTTAGTAAAATTTACCAGAACGTCCCCGACTTCCCAAATTGACTAATTCCTTGAACGTGACGACAGTGCGTTATGTGTGCGATTAGTTTGCTTGGGAACCAGATTAACTTGTGCATGTAGTAATGTTGGTCCTCCGGTAACGCGTGTTTTGGAAACGCGGTTTTGGTGGCACGCGGTACACCCCAAATATCCAAAATGTTGCTAACACGGTCAATACTTACACTGGCGCGGGGTCCAGCTGGGCTCCGAACCTTTACTCCCGACTTTCGTAGCTCATATATCTTCAAATATATGGCCTAACTAAGTGTTTATGCCTACCAGAGGTAGATATGATCGTTGTTGTGCGTTTGGTGAAGACTAGAACACCCTACATTGTGTAGTTATTGTGTGAGGTGAGAAATAATAAGACGGCGAGTTATGCGGGAATTCCGAAGCTACGATTTTCGTAATTTACCGATGCTCATATCTGCAAATAAATGGCCTAACCAAGTGTTTATTCATACCAGATGAAGATATGGTTGTCGCAGTGCGTTGGGTGAAGACTAGAACACCCTACATTGTGTAGTTATTGTGTGAGGTGAGAAATATGATGGAGGAATTTCAGAGCTTCGATCAAAATATGTCGGCTACTGCTGTGACTCTCTCCTTAGCCTAGCTGCCTAGCCTAAACAAAATATTTATTCAGAGGTAAGAGTTGTTGCAATGGGCAAATCAACTCATTGCACATGTCAAATAACCTTTATAATTAATTTAATTATTATAACATAGGCTTCTAGGAGAAAAAGTGGACTTTGTGGAAATCCCCAGAACACCAAGGTACCTTTAACATGTAAACATATGGGTTCGGTAACGCGGATTTTGCTAACACAGGAGGTAACCAGAACACATTGGCCGCGTTACCGAAGGACCAACTGTACACCCTATGTGGTGGATTGTGTTCTTTTATTTATAAATTATTATTTTACTTAAGCGTTGTTTCCACATAGCGATTTTGATTAGTTATTTTGTCTTTTTACTGTGTTCGTATACGTTTTGGTTTGTTTATTTTGCAAGTTTTACATTATAATCAATATACAGTAATCAATATTATTACATAATCCATAATCAATAATCAATAATCAATAATTAATTGTTGAATGAATGTAAATAGACCGTAGCCGTGGCCGCCAATAATGCGTCGCCGTATTCAAACAGTTCTCGGTACCATAAAACACTTGGTTTTATTTCCCACCTCACACAATAACCGCTTAATGTACAGTGTTCTAGTCTTCACCCATTGCAAGATAGCAATGAGTACTGCCTCTTGAGTTTACACGGTTCTAGGCTCGCGGCGGCCATAACTGACCTACTTATTTTCACAATAAAAACTGAACTACAGTAAAAGTCCGTTAATCCGACGACCGATGATTCGAATCTCCCAATAGTCCGAATTTTTCAATTTGAGGCCAAATCCGAATTCACCCGATGGTCCGAATTTCAAGAAGTCCCAAAGTCCCCTTTTTGAGGCATTAGGCCACTCAAATGACACATAATGGAGCACACACATATCATATGTTCATGAATTCACTTTAAAAGTTTACCATTGTCATTGTAGCCTATTATCTACTTCAAAACATTCAGATTAATGGTCAAAGGAAGCTACTGATATAATCGTAAACACCTTCGTCTTCTTCTTCTTCCACATCGTCTGCTAGAGAGTTTGTTTTGCTCTTGAACGCATCCTTGGGACGCTCCGATGCGCTACTGGCTTGCACCGCATTTTCTGCAAGCGCATTCAGTCTTGAGCTTGAAAACGCACCTTTCAAGAAGTCCCAAAGTCCCCTTTTTGAGGCATTAGGCCACTCAAATGACACATAATGGAGCACACACATCATATGTTCATGAATTCACTTTAAAAGTTTACCATTGTCATTGTAGCCTATTATCTACTTCAAAACATTCAGATTAATGGTCAAAGGAAGCTACTGATATAATCGTAAACACCTTCGTCTTCTTCTTCTTCCACATCGTCTGCTAGAGAGTTTGTTTTGCTCTTGAACGCATCCTTGGGACGCTCCGATGCGCTACTGGCTTGCACCGCATTTTCTGCAAGCGCATTCAGTCTTGAGCTTGAAAACGCACCTTTGGACGTATTAGTCTTGAGCTTGAAAACGCACCTTTGGATGTTCCGATACGCTACTATTTATAGTTCAGTGATCGGAGCATCCCAAGGGTGCTTTCAAGACAACAAGACAAGGGTGCTTTCAATACAATATAATATAACAGAGCACGTCACAAAAGGAAAATCACAAAAGGAAAATTACAAGAACCTCTCAGGGAAGTGCCGTTGTTAAGGCATTACTTCCCGAACCACATCTGATCTTCAAGAGCAAGACAAACTCGCTAGTAGACGGAAGAAGAAGAAGACGTTTATATCAGCAGATTCCTTTGACCATTAATCTGAATGTTTTGAAGTAGTTAATAGGCTACAATGACAATGGTAAACTTTTGAAGTGATTTCATGAACATATGATATGTGTGTGTGCACCATTGTGTCATTTGGGTGGCCTAATGTCTCAATGTTTTCGTCATACACAGGTTCATAGGGGTAAAGTCCGATAATCCGAAAAATCCACTAATCCGAACGAGAGCCGGTCCGCTGCCCTTCGGATTAACGGAAGTTTACTGTACTTGGTCCAGTCTTCTAATCTTAACCCATCGCAAGATAACGAGTACTGCCGCTGGATATATATACAGTATAACCCTAATCACAAGCTGGACAGCCGAATACAGAAACTACCCACTCCTTACCATAAACAACACCCCCTTAACACACACACACAAAATCCTAGGAGTAACATATGATATTCAAACAACATATCACAAACATAAAAAATATACTGACACCCAGACTTAACACCCTCAGGGCACTTGCCCACACAACAAGAAACTACCACCACAGTATACAAACAATAGGCCTAAATAAGATCAGTGATGGAATATTCAAGCCCTGCCTGGGTTTCTAACCTAGCTGAAACACACCACAAGACCTTGCAGACCATTCAAAACCAAGCCCTAAAAATCATCACAGGTTGCACAGCTATTACACCTACAGATCACCTACATCAAGAAACCAAAGTCCTTAAAAGTCAAAGACCACCTGGACATGAGAGGCACTCAATTCCTGGTTGGTAGCCTCCACAAACCAATATCATCCACTACATTACATGGCAACACACCCACAGACACCAAGGAATATCAAAACAACACCCAGCACATATCACACACAAATACTGTCATCTCTCTCTCCCTGCCCACCCCAAACCAGCTTCCAGAAGCACATCCATACTCATATCTCTCGCCGTTCCATCCAATCACTCAAAGATAACGCGCAGCTGCATGCACGTCCTTCCGAAATCCATCCTTCTGAATCCTCCCTTCCTTGCGAGAACAGAGTCCACTTGGCCAGGCTGAGATATGGGCACCATCCAGCTCTTCTGAACTATCAGAAGAGGCTGGATGACTCCGTTGGTGACGCCTGTCCAGGGTGTAACACAGCACCTCATATTATTAAACTCATCATAGAAGACTGCATTCCACATAATCACTTACGCCAACATAATCTACATTGCCTGAGAGCCCTTTGGGAATGCCCGATTGCGGTCATGGCCTTCCTTAGGGACTCGGGGCTGTTCGGCCAGGCAGCCTATGGAACGGCAACAACAACAACTACCTAAGTTAGGCCATTTTTGTTTGCGTATTTATAAGCGCGCCTAAATCCCGAGAATTCAACGATTCATCCGTTTCCAGCATTGACGGGAAGATTTAAATCGCCGTTCGGCGAGGGTTAAATGTATAGATAAGTTCTTGAAAAACAGACTTTAAGTGAAACCATTATTTTTTTAGTAAATATTCATATAATGAACAATTTAAAGAAACATTACTCATAGCGAATTTTTTTCCCTAATCAATGAACAATATAGTAATAAAACTACCTAAAATTAGATAACTTAAAGTGAAGGATACAGCATATATTTTATTTCAATTCTGCGACTCCGATGACAATCGTTAATAATGATCATGTGACATCACTTTGAAACATGGGCTCTGCTCTTCTGGACACTGAAATTGTTTCAGACTAACTTTACCTTTAACTTGGAGGTGAAATTTAAAAACAATATCCAGTATATTTAGATTGCATTCATCTTTGCCAAATAAGTCATTGTGAATTAACTGGTAAGGAATTTGTCATGAAAGAAATTATTTCACCTGTTCAGAATACCTGTTCTTCCTATTTCTATTATTTGTTCTTTCCTCACATAAGCATTACGCTATTAATAGTGCAGTTGGGTCTAGTACATGATTAGATTGATATCCGGTATTTGATTAACTCTTTGGCTGTGGGGTGTTTTGGGCTATTTAGGGCATATTCAGGCACTCCTGAATGATGAATCAAGCATCTGCATTAAATTAACTGTATTCTGCCGAAAACTAGGCGTAAATAGCTTCAAAATGAGACCAGAACGGGCCTCGTACGTGATCTGGTTCACCCGCAGCGGTGCCATAGAAACGTGGGAAACCCGCTATTTGTTAGCACTCGCTCGCTTGGCAACACTGTTGTGAGAGGCAGTGAGAGACCCGCGCGAGACACAGTCTACCTCAGTGGGCCGCTCGCTGCTCTGAGGAACGGAGGTGGGCCCCTCACGCTCCCGCCCACTGACACACTATTTTTACGGTTTTTACAGGTTTTTGAAGCCTGGAAATTGCTGTAAATTGCCAGGACGTTCCAGAACGTCATCCGCAGCGAAAGGGTTAATAGATATTAATCGTGGACATGTGCTGAACCTTTTAACCGTCTTGATAGTGTAATATGTAGTGTTTAAGTTCTGTACTGTATGTGGAATCTCTGGAGGATCACATCCTTTCATTAATTTCATTTGAGGGTGTTTGGTGTTGGAAGTGAAATAAATTACTTAAGATTATTCTATAGGTACATGAACAAGTTTGTTGCGAGGTCAGTCCTTTTGAGATTTGCACCCCATAATTTGTTCTTTCCACTCACATTAGCATTACGCTATTCAGTGCAGTTAGGTCCATTGGGTCCAGTACATGCTTCGATTGATATCCAGTATTCGATAAATGGATATTTATCGTGATCATGTGCTAATTTTGTAACTGTCTTGATGGTGTAATGGTAAGAGTGTTTGAGTTCTATATATGATCACATGTTTTCATTAATTTCATCATCATCATCTCCGACGCCTTGCTTCCCCCTGGGAAACCCCCACTAGAGGATGGCCATGACAGAAACGTCTCCAAGCTACTTTGTCAAGACATGCCTCCTTTGCCCGTGCCACAATGCCCCTTCCACTACGTGGAAGTTTTTCTTCAATATATTTTTCCACTTTCTTTTCCCATATGCTTTTTAGAAGCATTGCTAAGAATGCCTCTAAAAAACTGGGACTCCTGTACAGAGTTCGAGAATTCTTCACTGACGAGCAGTTGGCCGTAATATATAAAAGTCATGTGCGCTCTCAGATGGATTACTGTTCACCTCTGTGGGGTGGAAGTGGAGTGGTTGCATTGAGGCAGTTGGACAAAATTCAAAATAAAGCTATTAGATTAATCAATAACCCTGCAATCACACAGGACCTTCCTACATTAGCCATACGAAGAAACGTTGCATCCCTTGCATTATTCTACAGATATTTTCACAGCAATTGTTCCGAGGAACTTGCTTCAATTGTGCCGCCTCTCCACATCTTTCCCCGTAGAACTAGGGCAGCTGAGAGCGCCCATGAATTTACACTTTCTCCTCCACAATGCAGAACTTCTGCTTATCAGAATTCATTTATCCCCAGAGCTACTACTCTTTGGAATTCACTTCCCTCGAATTGCTTTCCACAAACTTACAATCAACAAATGTTTAAATCCAGTTGTTACAAACATTTTATGAATGGAGGATGCCTTTAGGCACATGGACCTTTTTGTTTTATCTGTGTTTTTCCTTCCTCCGTTCATTGTCTCTTAAAAAAAAAAAAAAAAAAAAAAAAAAACATAGGTGGTCTTCCACTACTAGCGGTTCCACTCACCTGACTCCCATATATCTTTCTTGGCATTCTGTCTTCATCCATTCTCTGAACATGACCATACCTCCTCAAAGTACTTCTCTTTATCCACTCAACCACACCACAATCAATGCCCAAAGCCTGCTCTTCCATTCCAAAGGACTCGTACACTTCCCTATTACTTGGCCCATCAAGCCTATTCATGCCAGCTGCCATTCTGAAAAAGCTCATCTCCACAGCTCTTAGTTTGAAGAGGTCCTCGTCACTTGCCGTCCATGTCTCGCTTCCATACGAGAGTGTTGGGAGCAGCACACTGTTTCTCAGTGACTTTTTGACTTCCTGGCTAACCATTCTTCCTTTGAGAATACTATCAAGTTCTCCAATCACTTTTCTCCCTTGCATTTTTCTCTCTTTTATCTCACTCTCCATTTTACCATATTTGCATAGTACAGCTCCCAAATACTTGAAACTTTCAACCTCTTCTAGTACTTAATTTTTCAATTTTATTTTACAACTTTTCTTATGTTCTTTCTTGATTCTATATTTTTCCTTAAAATCTATAGTTTCATGCATTCTTCTCTCAAACACCATTGCCATACATTTCCCTACATTGACCTTTAACTTTCTCTTTTCACATACCCTGTCAAAGTCAGTGACCACTCTCTGAAGTTCTTCAGCATTTTCCGCCAACAGGACTGCATCGTCCGCATATAGGCATGTTAAAATCTTCCATGTTCTTCCCTCTGATTCCAGTCTAGCTCCCACACCCATTGATACAGCCCTACATTCCCTAATCACTCCATCCATGTATATATTGAACAACCAAGCTGACATGACACATCCCTGTCTTACACCTACATTGACCTCAAAACTTTCACTTAACTTATCCCCTACCTTCACATTTGCCATTGCATTCCTATAAAAAGATTTTACTGCCATTAGCAACTTTCCTCCCACACCATATACTGTTAACAGATCCCACAGGCCCTCCCAGTCTACTTTGTCGTAGGCTTTTTCCAAATCCATGAATGCTGCATAGAGTTTTCTGTTTTTGGCCAGATACTTCTCTACCAACAATCGCATTGAGGCTATCTGGTCAACGCAGCCCCTGCCCTTTCTGAAACCTCCCTGTTCCTCGCCTATTTTGTCATCCGTTATCTTCTGTAGCCTCTGTGTTACTACTCTTGCGTGTACCTTTCCAGGTATGCTAAGCAAGCTAATTCCCCTATAATTCTTACACTCTTCTTTACTACCCTTCCCTTTGTACAAGGGTACTATCACTGCTTTCCTCCAGTCCTCTGGTACACTTTCCTTTTCCCATGCTAATTTACATAACCTATGCATTATGTCAACAGCTGCTTCTCCTCCATATCTCAGCATTTCACCTGGGAAAGTTCACCTCAGCATTTCATCTGAGGGTGTTTTGTGATGGGACTGAAATAAATAAATTAAGATTATTTCCAGTTCCACAGTTTTATTTAGTAACCTAATAGAGTAATAATTGAGTCAGTGTGCATAACCTTTTCATTGCGGGACCCGTACTGGAACGTCCTGGAAATCACCTGGAATTAGAGCCTGTGGAGACGAGCGTGAATGATTAAGAGCGTGGCAGAGTCGTGTCCGCTCTGCAGCAAGCCTGCCGTAGCACTGACTCTCACCCCATGTCTCGCGCGAGACATATTCGGTGTTGCCAAAGGCAAGTGTAATGTAATATTGCTATTTTTTAGCGAATATTGCCGATGTCTGCATCAACACTGCGGGTGAACCACGCACGATATATGGTTCTGGTGTCCTTTGAAAGCTCTTTTCTTCAAGCACTTGTTTAAGCATTCAGGAGTGCCTGAGTGAACCCTAATATAGCGGAAAATCCCCTGCACTGAAAGGGATATAGTAAGTCTGTTCTCTGTTCTGGATTAATATTATTAATAAGTTTAAGAAGTGCTGTAAAGGTTGCCAGTACATTAAAAGAAATGCTTCGCTCTATGTTTCCTTCTAGTCACAAGCATAATTTTGATGTATGAGAAAATAGAATGAGGGCTGTAAAAGGAAAAAAGTGAATTTAAGGACAAAAATGGGATAAGGATATTTTAGACAATGGATGTGGGGTCTCCAAATTCAAACAAAAGAAGGTAGGAGATAATAATTAGAGGTGGACCGGATATCGGAATTCGCATCTGCATCCATGGACATCCGCATCATTTGTAACATCTGCATCCGCGTCTATGAATTTGGATATTATGCGAAGATCTTTCATAACTATCTATAACTATTTTTAACTATATAGACCATGAAGGTAATGCAAAAAACTGGATGCTGTGATATTGCCACATCAAGTACTACACATTTATAATATATTTTAAACACATATGGTCAAAATGTAAAACTTTAGATTTCTAGACGAATGTGACACTGTAAACTTCCGTTGCGTACTGTCCAACATCAATATTTTATTTACAGCTTCATGTAAATGTTCATGGCTCTAATTACTCTATGATAACTATTAATAGGCAAGTCAATTATAACTTGTGTTTGGATTGATAAATAGGAAGCCTAATGGACCAGACCATGAGAGGTTTACAGAAACGTACACACACGAACAAAACGCACATTATATGCACAAAAACAAGCACACATTCAACACGCAAAACTTTAGTACTGTACTTAGTTATGCTTAGTGTCTTAGGTAGGTTGAGTGAGGTTAGGTTACCAACACGGATAATTGTGTTCTTTTATTTATAAATTATTATTTTACTTAAGCGTTGTTTCCACATAGCCATTTTGATTAGTTATTTTGTCTTTTTACTGTATTCGTATAAGTTTTGGTTTGTTTATTTTGCTAGTTTTACATTATAAATTCTTGGTTCCTGTATTACTTAATATTTTAATCCTATGTTTTAGTACTTAAAATTTACGTATTTATGGCTAAAAATATCCGCGTCCGCAAATATTAAAAAACTGACATCCGGTCTATCTCTAATAAAAATTCTAAGACCAAAGAGACTGGTTGCAAGATTATACATTTTTTGAAGCATAAGTTTGAAAGAGAGGGTTCCTACCTGTAGGCTGAATGACACCATTGTATTGACGAGGTTAGAGTAAAGGGACTAAATATGGTTATTAGAAGTCCGAGTACGCTGGTGAACGACTTAAGTGGTGATGGGCTGGTCTATCAGAGTGAGAACTGAGCAATCTCTGCCATACCCATAGCTTACTCTGACTGTTCCTTTTACTTATATATTTTCTAGATCTCAAGTGGATTGACCTCCCAATCTACCAAGATTGGAAGCCAAAGCGTCACATTTTTCCCTTGCCCCTCAACTTTCTCTTCATAATTGCTGAGGGACACAGGGCCCTGGGTGGGGCTTTGGTTTCCCGGGCATTTCCGCACCCTCCTCAGCTCCCCGCCATGGAGTGGCTTCGGTCACCCAGGCTTTGTTGTGGTCGGCGGGGAGGGTTTTGTGGGGGCGCTTGGTTATGGCCTTGGCCTTGCTCGGGGCCTTGGGGCTGTTCGGCCAGGCAGCTTGGGGAACAACAACGACTTAAGTAGAGCTCTAAGGTACAGTTACTAACACAGAATCAGGTGCATGTGCTGTGAATGGTTTACAGGATATATTGATTATGTAAGTTATTTTTGTAATTGAAATGTGAAGTACGAATTTATCCTTCTACAATAAGGTTCGAAGTACTGTATTCATTGATATGTACATTAGCCTATTTATTAGTGGCCCCTCCATCATTGACGAACATGCCTATTACATAAGGCATCCTCTTCAAACACTAATCCGCCGTAGTTTGAATCTACCGCGCAGAGCATTTAAAAACTGAGGAGCCTTCATCATGAGCGCCCGCGACCTCACTCATGGCTTCAGTCATTATGAATTGGGTTCTCACTACGAAAAAACTTCGTAAAAAAATAAAAACAAAAAGAAAATAAGAATAACTATCTAATAAGCTTTCCATCATATCGTGGATGTACTTGTGTGGATCTTTGACCAGACGCTACTGCAGGCGTCATTCTTCCTTCTCTGCTCTGCGCTCAGCCTGCCCGGACGGGTCTCCCCACGCTCCGCGGGTTCCGCATTTGTTGCGTCCCTAGTGAGTTTTTCTCATTTGTTTACTCCGGGATGTATCGAGTAAGGTTAGGATATGCGTAGCAGGAGTGTCCTGGGCTGGTTGCCCGCAGTGCAGTGTATTTTGGGTCGTGTGTTTGGGGCATCTATTTCGGATGTACCCTCGTGGTCCTGTTGTGGACAGGTGAATTTTTTCACAGTTAGCTAGCTTTGTGATGCAGGCGGCTTTCTTTACACATTATTGCTTCCTTTTATCTTTCTGATGAGGTAGCGTATTTTTGCTGTCGTTCCCAGCATATTTTTCTTCACTTAGTGAAGTTTTTTCTGGGTCCCGAGTCAGTTCTTCCCTTTGCCGGAAGTGTTTGCTACAGTGGTGTGTTGGCGGTGGTTCCTGTTGTGATATAATTCAGTGCTTTTTGTTTATATTCCGACATGTTACTGTTATCCGTCTGCCTAGGCCTAGCCAGCCTCTCGTAGCTTTATCACATATACAAGTGTTATTGATTTATTTTCTAAATATGTACTACTGTGTCATGTGTATCCTGGTTTAGTTGTGTATTGGCTAATTCCACGGACTATTTATGTGTCCTGGGTTAGTTGTGTATTGGCTAATTCCACGGACTATTTATGTGTCCTGGGTTAGTTGTGTATTGGCTAATTCCACGGACTATGTTGGGCCCGGCGTTAGTTGTGTTTTAGCTACGCCTCGGTCCGGTGTTGCGTTCAGATGGTATCTGGACGGGGTGGGTTTTTTTCCGGCGGGTTTTTCTCGGTTTCACCTTGATAACCCCGGCTGGTTGCCAAGTTTTGGCCACGCGTGGTTTAAAACAGGCTTGTTTCCCCGGCGAGTGGGTGTCTGTGGCTCCCCAGGTCTGTGTCTCTGGGGTGCCTGTTTCAGGCTCCTTCTGATTCCCGGCGGGTTGGCTGTACCCATCTAACAGTGTTCATACGGACACGTGTTGTTTGTAGTTTTTTCGGTTTTGCAAAGCCAATATAAAACTATGCTGTAGTTGTATTTCCTCCCCGGCGATCTGTTTCAAAGAAGTGGGGATAGGAACAATTGGGGTTAACTTTTAAACTTTAAATCACCCGGTGGGTGCAACCTGGAAGGGTGGGATGACCGAATTTGCAAAATTCAGTTTAGTTGACCAGACAATTGAGGGATGCATTGTGTATCGCATCCTTCAACATACGGCGCTTTAGGGCACAATTGGGGTTAACGTTTTTTAAACTATTATTCACACCCGGCGGGTGCTTCTTGCACGGATGAGAATAACGAATTTACAATTCAGTTAGTTAACCAGACATTTGAGGGATACGTTTTGTATCGCCGCCTTCAACATACGGCGATCTAAAAAGATACTTCGGCAGAAGTTAGATCTCGTATATTTGTCAGGCTTCCCAGTTTTTGTTCTACGAGATAATTCGGGGGCCGGCGTCTTTTTTAGGGGGTTTTTTCCAAAATTTAATCTGGAAACAAACCCCACCGGAAAGACTTATAAACGCCATGATAGTCTTTATATATTATGTCAGAGGGTATTCATAAATCTTTTGGACAAATTAAGATATTCTGAAATCCTTTACTTAGAAAACCCCACCGCGTAGCGAGCTGTGGTCGTTGAGTATTACGTCTCGTTACCCGGCGGGTTATTTAACACCTGTGTGCGAACATGAGTGGGTTAACCTTATGAGCATTAATTCCTGGAAATTTTATTTTTCCAGAGCTGGGTCCCGGCGGGTCTATGCAGAACCTGGAGTAAGTTTCCCTCCAGTCTCTGTCATGGCTACCTTTGCCCCGGTTTTTGCTTTATGCATTACGCCCTCCTGTTCAGGTATCCCTAATTTTGCGCACACCCTTTGTATAAAATGTGTTAAAATGTCTCGTTTGGTGGGGGTTACCTTTCCGGCGTTTTTCTCGTTGCTCCGAGAACACCGTTTTTGTTTACCGAGTTTTAGTCAGGATGGCTAAAATAGGTAAGTTACCCCGACGAGTTTGGTCGCTTGAGGGCTCATCAGAAACTGCGTTTTCTGTGGTCGAGCCTGGGATCAGGCTTCCTGTGTTATTCATTGCTTTATGCATTACGCCCTCCTGTTATGTCTCGTTTGGTGTGGGTTACCTTTCCGGCGTTTTTTCTCGTTGCTCCGAGAACACCGTTTTTGTTTACCGAGTTTTAGTCAGGATGGCTAAAATAGGTAAGTTACCCCGACGAGTTTGGTCGCTTGAGGGCTCATCAGAAACTGCGTTTTCTGTGGTCAAGCCTGGGATCAGGCTTCCTGTGTTATTCCCGGCGAGGGGGGCTTCACACAGTTATTTTGTTTGGTCTTTCCCTCCCGGCGACCTTTTTTCAAAGAGGTCTGGGGCAGGTATAATTGGTTTGACATTGCATATAAAACCCGGCGGTTGTACCTTCGGGTGGTTATATTAACGGATTTGCGATTCGCGATAATTTGCCAAACAATTGATTGATACAATAGGGTATCACGGCCTTCAAGACGGCGATCTATGAGGGCTTCTGGCAGAAGCCGGATTAGAGATTAAGATAGGCTTAGACTTTTTATGGGATAAAAAGATGCCTGAATCTTACTAGTGTTTCAAGTGTAAAGGGATACTTGAAAGACTTCATCTTTAATAAAGATATGTTTCATCTTTATGAGGATTCAGAAGTTATGCTTAATTCTTTCGAACAGGTAAAAGATATGCTGAAATCCTTAATAAACAATTGAAACAATGTTGTTTGTTTGTTTAGTCTTTCCCTCCCGGCGACCTTTTTACAAAAAAGGTCTGGGGCAGGTACAATTGGTTTGACATTGCATATAAAACCCGGCGGATTATACCTTCGGATGGTTATATTAACTGATTAGCAATTCGCGATCATTTGCCAAACAATTGATTGATACAATAGGGTATCACGGCCTTCAAGACGGCGATCTATGAGGGCTTCTGGGAGAAGCCGGATTAGAGATTAGGATAGGCTTAGACTTTTTATGGGATAAAAAGATGCCGGAATCTTACTAATGTTTCAAGTGTAAAGGGATACTTGAAAGACTTCATCTTTAATAAAGATATACTTCATCTTTATGAGGATTCAGAAGATATGCTTAAAATCTTCTGGACAGGTAAATATATCCTGAAATCTTTAATATGAAACTAAAGGAAAACGAAAAGTAGTGGTGGAGTGCTACGGTTCGTTGACCGGCGGTCTTGTGACACATATTTTGTACCATTTTTTGGGTGTAACCCTATGAGCATTAATCCCCGGAAAATTCTCTTTCCAGGGCGGAGTACCGGTGTTGCACCAGGTGACCAGGTAGTTCCCGGGGGCGGGGTAGTTTTCCCCCAGTCTCTGTCATGTCGGAACTTGAACCTCTCATTGCTGTATGTTCAACGCCGTTAAGATCAGGTATCGCTATATTATATTTATTTGTTAATGAAATAATTTAATCACTGAATAATAATAACCATATATATTTTCTATGATTATATTAGGATAATATTGTGTTTATTTATAGTAATTTATTTTAATACAATTAAATATAAATTAAATTAATTAGTATACTTTATGATTTTGCTCACCAGCTCTGCTTTCAATGTGTTAATGAGCTATGGGAGCTTTTAATTATCATAAACCTTTACAGGGCTCTCTTTCAGAGAGTATACCGAGCTCGCAAGCGAGGGACAGCCACAGCCAAGGTGTATGGCGATACTCACAGTCCTGGCAGGACAGAACACATCCCTTTGTGACTCAACTAGTGCTGACGTCCACGGGATGCCGATGTACCATCTTCTACCCCAGTTTTAACATGGCAACATGTGGAGGTCCCGGCTTCGGCGGGATCTTCCCATGATAAGCCAGACTTAACGGATGAAGAACAACGATCTCGGGTCTCAGAGATGGAGGTTGAAGAGTCCAGTCACCTTCTAGGCGACTCTCAGGGTACTGTCGAATCTCCACGGAGTTCGTCATCGGCTAGGTATGTACCGGCGGAAGAGATTGATGGACTACTATTGAATGCACTTAATAGGTTCTTTGGCCCTACGCCGGAAACTCCTTCTGATACGGGAGATCCCGCGATGTCGACGAATGTGCGACCTCTGGCTACATCCTTTGCTTTAGCTAAAATACCTAGCCATCCGCTTGTGTCAGACCCAATTTCCAATGTGCCAGGCACAGCAGCTCTCACTACTTCCACTGTGCGAGTCATATCAGACATATCTCCCCCTCCTTTAGACAAGGCGCCAGTCAAAAAACAGGAGCTATGCCTCTTTTTACGGGCCTGATGAGTCAGGGGTAGCAATGTTACGGAAATGTTTTGGATGTTCATATTAAGGACATTCCAAGTTATTATAACCATGACTTATTCTTACCACCAAATCCCTCCAGAACGCCTTTCTTGGTTCTCTCTTCCGGTTTTTGGTGCCGGCGGAGTCCCCTCTGCTTGGCTGCCATTAGCACGCCTTCCCCAGCTTACCTAGACCGCGAGTTTAGGTTAAGAGGAAAAGCGTTTAAACTGTTTTTGCAATATATGGTTCCCAGCAAGTAACAAAGTCTCTGTTACGCTCTTCTCAGGCAATAGAAGCCGCGGAAGTCAGGAAAGCCATTGAACTTTCCCGGCGCTTGCTTCTCCAGACTTCCATCCAAGTCTTTAGGAGATATTCGGACGGCCTTATTAGAGGCAGTTCGAGCAAGGCAGGATCTGAGGATGTTCTTAGTGAAGAAACTTCTTGACCGTATTGCAAGCCAAGTAGTTCTGTCTCCAGTTCTAATTCCTTCTTTGATTTCACCAGCAGTTTGGAAGACTGTTTTCAATTTGGCACAAGCATTCAAGCAAGGTCCCCACAAGCCCTGATGCCCTTGTTAGAACAAGGGATCAGGGTCTGGTGGTATCTGGGCGACTAACTGGTGGTGGCAGAAACAGAAAAGTTACGCATCAGTCATGTCTACGTTACGTTAAACCATCTCATATCTCTAGGATTCAAGGTCAACTTAGTAAAAGTCAAACCCTTGTTCCCCCACGAGTATTTCAGGGGATAGGGCTGGTCGAGGACACAGCTTCTCTCACTCTGAGTCAGAGTGTGGACACTCGAAACAGATTTCGCAAAAACTGTTTATGTTTCTCCACAGTCTGAATACGACACAGAAACTTTGGGAATCTCTAGTCGGTTCTCTCAACGGGGTTCAGCTAACTGTGAAGTTGGGCCGGTTGAAAGTCTAACGTTTAATCTTGGAGGGCAACAAATTTTTCCCACTATTACCGGCGGGGATAGTATGGCCTATCCCAACGTTATTACACAACTTACTAGCGGTTTGGGCGACGAGAGAAAGGTTGCACGCAGTCATGTCATGAACCTCTCCTCCGCCGTCGGTATGGGTGGACATGGATGCGTCAGGCACGATAGGTTGGGGCTTTTAGTCAAACCTCGGGCATCAGGGTCAAAGGTTTTGGTCCCATTTAGAAATCTTCCACATCAATGTCAAAGACTTACTAGTCCCCTTATCTGTCCTTCAGGCTCACGGCTCTGCTTTACGGGGCTAGTCGGTGGCCTTCAGAATGGACAATCTGAATGTGGTTCACTGTATTCAGAAACAAGGGTCAATAAGATCTCGGAAGTGGCTAAACGTGTCAGAAAAGATTTTTATACTAGCCAACAGGCTGAACATTCATCTTCACGCATCTTATCTCCCAGGCGTTGCAGACGCTCTGTCTCAGAGACAAAGCACTTCAGTGGAATGGGCGCTCTTGCGTGTGCGGAGCATTACCATCCACAAGTGGATTTGTTTGCGTCTGAGAAGACTTGCAAACTCCCACTGTACCTCACCCGCCGGACGATAACGCCGGCGGGCGGACCTGACGCTCTGATGACGGACGAGAACAGGTTGAGTTCCATTTATCTATTTTCCGCCGCCAGACGCGTCTCTAATGTGCCACGTAGTCAACAAACTACAGGATTAGCGAGGCGTAGTCTCGCTAATCGCGCCCCTGTGGCCGGTGCAGTTTGGTACCAGCATTTGTACACGTGGTGCCCGCACCCAGTGTCACTCCCGGTCGGGTTGTTCCACTTAGAACACAATTGGCAACCTAGAAACCTCGCGGACTTGTTCATTATGGACATTCAGGAGGCCAAGTGGCTAGCACCATATGGTAGCGACGTGACCAAGATATTCACGAATCAATATACCCAGTCTACAAAGCGACAGTTTCAATCGCATTGGCAAGCTTTTATGTCTTGGATTCTTAGAACAAACCAAACTGTGCCCTCGGTGGTGTTGGTTGTTAATTATTTAATGTATCTGTTCATGCAGAAACATTGATCTGAAATTGATTTATGAGGGCAGGTTTTAAACTCCGCCCACCTCCCCGTCAGCTCAGGCCTACATGGTCTCTGGACAAAGCATCGTAGTTATTCTCGTTCCCGTATGTACCAAAGACTGCAGATTTTACAAAAGGGCAGTATTCCTTATGGCTTTGGCTACCGGGAACAGAGTATCTGAGCTGGCGGCGATGAGCAACACACCTATTTGCCTCAGGTTTGATAGGCTTCATGAGTGTATTCACATTGCACCTTCCCCAGGATTCTTAGCCAAGAATGAGCACAGTGAACACGTGTTTTCAGAGTTTCATGGTGCCGGCGTTAAAAAGGGGAAAGGTGCACCATCTTTTTTGCCCAGTGCAAGCTCTAACCAAATATTTAAGAGTGGCACCTCTAAATCACCAGGGTGATTTATGGGTCGCAAGTCCGGGTGAACGCTTGATGGAGCGTACACTGGCTTCTCTCTTGGTCAAGGACTTTAAAGAGAAGAATCCCGGCGTTGTGGGTAAGACCCACGATTTACGCAAGGGGACAGCCTCTTTACGTTTCCTTAATAATCTTTCGGTGGAAGTTATTAAGTCCACACAGTTGTGGGCCTCTAATCAGGAGTTTTTTGACGAGATACCTTTCAGTAGCTCTGGACAAACCTTCCTTGCCATGTATAGCTTTACGGCAGAGGGTCTAGGTGGCCCTTTTAGTCACGTTTTGTTTAATTTCAAGAAAAAGGGGAGGGAGGGTGCAGTCAGTGTGACATAGGACACCCTAGACCCCTCCGGAGTATGTGTTCGGAACATACGAGCTGGGATACTGTTTGTAGGCATTGTTTTATAAAATTTCTCTGTAGTATTTATTGCAGGAAATTGTTCTAAAGGCCAATAGTAGTGTTACAACAATTCTTGTTGTAAGTAGCTTTGGCTGTGAAGCAATAGATTTTTGAGAAATCTCGGTAGTTGCAACTACGATTTTTACTTTTGAAGTAATTACTTCTCCATAAGTACACGAGTTCAGTACTTCTATGAATGTACAAGAATTCATTTATGTTTGGTTATCTATCTATCTATCTATTGCCTGACGCCGTGATCCCCGAAGGGGTGGCCACGAACGAACCGCCCCCATGCACCTCTGTCCCCAGTCAGTCGACGCCCCTCCCCCCAACCAGCACCGCCTTCGTTCATGTAGTTCCTCACTCCATCCTTCCACCTCATATTCGGTCTACCTCTCCCCCTCTGTCCCTCCACCTCGCTCTCGTACACCCTCTTAGTCATTCTCTCGCTTTCCATACGTTCCATATGGCCGAACCATCTCAAGTTGTTCCTTTTCACACTTTCCAGCACATCTACCTCCACACCACACCTCCTTCTTACTTCCTCATTAGTCTGTCTATCCCTCCATGTAACTCCGCACGCACTCCTTAAGTAATTCATTTCCACTGCTCTCACTCTTGGTCTGAGTCTCTCAACCAACGTCCATGCTTCGCTTCCGTAAGTCAGTGTCGGGATTACCACACTGTCATGCAAGGACTTCTTCACTTCCATACTGACCACCCTATTTCTTGTTACTGCTTTTAGCGTTCCTACAACCCTCTTCCCCTGTTGTACCCTCTCCCGCACCTCTTCATCCATAGTCCCATCTTTACTCAAACACTGCCCAGATACTTAAAAGAGTTGACGATCTCCATAGCCTGACCGTTCAGCTTCACCTCACACTCTGTGACTTCACCCCTTTCGAAGACCATAACCTTGTTTGGTTATATTTTTAGGAATATATCCACTAGTTAATGGGGTTTATATGTGCACATGTAAACTTATAAGTTTTTAGTTTTCACCACTTACTTTAAGTGGGGTGCCTTCTTAACTAGCAGATCTGTGTACAGAGTCTCAGAGTTAACCCTTTTTCAAGCAGGCTTCTTTGAAGCACGCTCCTGCTTGTACCCCTTTTTGAAGATTTAGGCTGTATAAAGTTTATGCACCCGAATATCTCTTTTTTACAAGAGTAAGAATACTATGTGGTTGTTTGATTATCTGCTTTTCTAGAGTTATGATATGATTACGAATGTCCCCCTCCAGTCTTAGAAATCAGGCATATTCGTCAATGATGGAGGGGCCACTAATAAATCATAGGTTTGACTCCTGTAAGGAGATAAAGAAAACCTAATATTTAGTAGTGGCCCCGTAATCATTGACGACTGGGGCCCTCCCGACCATCCCCTTCCCATTCGTTGATGTATTCAGGATTTTGGTTTACTTGATATGTCAGTGAAGGAAGAATGACGCCTGCAGTAGCGTCTGGTCAAAGATCCACACAAGTACATCCACGATATGATGGAAAGCTTATTAGATAGTTATTCTTATTTTCTTTTTGTTTTTATTTTTTACGAAGTTTTTCGTAGTGAGAACCCAATTCATAATGACTGAAGCCATGAGTGAGGTCGCGTGCGCTCATGATGAAGGCTCCTCAGTTTTTAAATGCTCTGCGCGGTAGATTCAAACTACGGCGGATTAGTGTTTGAAGAGGATGCCTTATGTAATAGGCATGTTCGTCAATGATTACGAGGCCACTACTAAATATTAGGTTTTCTTTATCTCCTTACAGGAGTCAAACCTATAATTTAGGGAGGTCAAATACAGCCATCTTTCCGCAACATTTTTACCAGATCCAAGTCTTGGCCACTGTACAGTCAAATGGTGAAAACCTTGATATTTTGCTTGAAATCTAGTGATCTATGTATCTATCTATTGCCCGATACCGTGATCCCCGAAGGGGTGGCCACGAACGAACCGCCCCCATGCAACTCTGTCCCCAGTCAGTCGACGCCCCTCCCCCCAACCAGCACCGCTTTCATTCATATACTTCCTCACTCCATCCTTCCACCTCTCTTTCGGTCTACCTCTCCCTCTATGTCCCTCTACCTCGCTCTCGTACACCCTCTTAGTCATTCTCTCGCTTTCCATACGTTCCATATGGCCGAACCATCTCAAGTTGTTCCTTTTCACACTTTCCAGCACATCTACCTCCACACCACACCTCCTTCTTACTTCCTCATTAGTCTGTCTATCCCTCCATGTAACTCCGCACGCACTTCTTAAGTAATTCATTTCCACTGCTCTCATCTAGTGATGAATGTTAATTTAACATTTCTGCAAGGTGAATATAAAGTACAAGTAGAAACATGTGATGACTGTCAAGGAAAAGTAGTAGTTACCTAAAAGAAAAAATTTGAGCAAGTAATCAGCAAACTATTGATTTGACTATACATGCTGACAAATGCCACTGTGGACAAGTTATATAGCGAAGTATCTTTAAATCGTACTATCTTATCATGCACGCTTCTTGTGACTTTTCTCTTTATAGTTTGTTGTTGTTGTTGTTCCCTAAGCTGCCTGGCCGAACAGCCCCGAGTCCTTGAGAAAGGCCACGGCCACGGTCGGGCTTTCCCACAGAGCTCTCAAATAGTGTAGATTGTGTTGTTGGCGCAAGTGGTTGTGTGAAATGCAGTCTTCTATGATGTGTTTTATGGTATGAGGTGCTGTGTTACAACCCGGGCAGGTGTCGACGACGGAGTCATCCAGTCTCTTCTGATCGCTCAGAAGAGCTGGATGGTGTCCGCATATCAGTCTGGCCAGGTGGACTCTGTCCTCGCGAGGAAGGGAGGATTCAGAAGGATGGATTTCAGGAGGTCGTGCTTGCAGCTGCGTGTTGTCTGTGAGTGAGTGGATGGAACGGCGAGTGATATGAGTATGGATGTGCTTCCGGAAGTTGGTTTGGGGTGGGCAGGGAGGGAGAGAAGACAGTTTATAGTTTGTAATCTTACTTAGCATTGATTATGAAAAAAAATTGAGTGATAAATCAGTGTGCAACCAATTTTGTTATACTTGATGATGATGCAGTTTTTAACGCTGTGCACTCCCTTGATTAACAGGTCTAGGGCGTGCCCTTGTTACAGGAACTTAACTGGACATTTGCTACAGATAAGGTGTCAAACAGTGTCAACTTGATGTTAAGACAGGAGTGAATGTGAGAAGGAATATAGGAATATTAACATAAGTTTTGCATTATTTTTTGGCCATTTATCACTTAATATTACTTTATCACTTTATAATATTGACTTACAGATATGTTTTGTTAGTGTACTGTGCTTGGCTATATACAGTATACATAGGTACAGTGTTAGCCGGTGTGCATTAACCCTCCAGCCCCGGCTATGTATTATATATATATTCCTCGAAACCCGGGTGTTTTGGCCGAAAAACGTCTAGGCTAGTCTACCGTATATTCGTTAATCAGACTGCTTCCCGCATTCCCGCGCATCCCCAAGCGTAGCTGTGTTATTTACCTGTAGAATGGCATTAAGTAGAGCTCTCTAAGTCAACTGGTTGAGCTGTGATGATGATTTCATTGGAGATAACTTTATGGCCAAAACAGCCACTTTACACCACTTTTCGATACTTAACAACAACATACAGGCACACACGAACAAGTGACGCTCTCCTTCTTGTGGCCGGAGATGCGGGGCGTCGGTCCAGCCGGCTGTTGTTTACATGCGTCGGACCGACGCCTCGCACACGAAGCTCACAGGCTTTCAACTACTGGGCGTTCAAGAGGCCTTCCGGGCAGCTGTTATATGCTTTTTTATGGGCGTTCAAGAGGCCTTCCGTGGTGAGAGGGTTAAAAGAGACAATTGTTGTATGTATCTATTATTTTAGGTAAATTTGTCTGTCAACGTATTTGGCAAGGATGTTGTAAGCAGACCTTCACAAAATGATATGCCCTTGTATATCACTCATTAATTTGTAATTAATATACTTTGTCTTCAGTTTGATAGGCTTTACAATCAATTAAAAAAAAATAGACATTCAATACTGTCATAAGGATATCACTGAAATGCTGCAGTATTAAAAATGAATGAAAAGTGGTTTATTGTTTAATTATTTTATTGTAGTATGAAACAAAAGATCAATGAGAAGTGGTTTATTATTGTAATTATTATGTTTTGGTATGATTTGTGTTTTTCTGGATATAACATGAACAATTATTTTCCAAGTCTTGACATTTTTTAAGGGAAAACATTCTATTCATCAATTTGTTTTGATGTACCATATACTGTATAATGCTCTTTTTATCTTTATTTCTGTTTTTTATACTGGCTAATTTCAATATTTTACTTTATCATATATTTTTATGGCCATTGTTACTTTATATTTCAAATTTGAGATGAATAATATCTCTGTAATCTAAGAAATAGAAAGACTGGAAGTTCAATATATCTTCGTATAATTTGAATGAAGCTATAGTACATTTATATTTTATTGTACGGTAGTTTTCATCAGGTGACTAAATGCAGTTAAGGATGGACCTCTTTAAATCAAAGAATTAAGGATATACTGTATTTTTGTTCCTTTGATAATCCTAGAGGTTCTTGTTAAGTTTGACAGTTGTTGAAATAGCCAATTAAAAATGTCATCTGATTGGATGGGTTTATGTACTAATGGATATAGCAATGCAGTACAGTCGCGCTAATAAGTGATGTCTCGGTACCAATTATGTTTTGATCAATAATTGGTATCAGCAATATCTAAGTTTCATTTCTTCATATCGAGTGAAATATACAAACATCGTCCTACACTTACTCACCCTATTCAACATCTGACAGACATTAATACAGCACAAAGCGAGCCAAACGTAATGACAGCTGGTACATGACTTATTAGCGTGACTGTACAAGGATGAAACAAATATATGCTAACTTCTATTTCTTGTTATTGAGGGCCATTTTTTCAGTGTTATTTTTGGGTATACTCTTAGAAAACAAATTCAAGAGTCATGGATACAGTAATAATAAGTAACACCTCGTTCTTAGCATTAATCATCAATTACAAACCCCAATATACTTGAATTAACTAATGATAACATTTCCTTTGCATTATTTACAACATAACTGAATTAAAATATCTCCACATGAACTTTTGCATGTAATTAATATAATCTTGACTGTCTATTAACCCCCTAATGTAAAGAAAATAACCAGTTTGAAATAAGTTTATAAAATTTCTTAAACTAAATTATGCTTTGAAAAACTGACCCTGATATGTGATAGTGTTCCAGCTTGTGAGATTACTACTGTATAATCAATATACTCATATCCTGAAGAGTGGATTGCATTTTTTTTACCCTTCTATTTCAGCTACACATTATTATTATATCAATCTAAAAGTTTAAGGATCAGTAGTCTTGGACACCCCTGCACCTAGCTCGTTTTCGCCGTAGGGGAGCTTGTTCTTTTGAGAGTACGCTATTTGCAATTTTTGTATCGTCAGCAAATTTTGAGATTGTACAGGTGAGACCCTCATCTATGTCGTTGATGTAAATTAGAAAGAGAATTGGTCCTAGTACCGATCCCGGGGGTACCCCGCTACTTACATTGGTCCATTTAGATGCCTTACCGTTTATGACTACTCTTTGCTTTCTGTCGCTGAGCCAATTTTCTATCCATTTCAACACACGGTCTTGTATTCCATGCGCTTTTAGTTTTAGCAGTAAACGTTTGTGGGGAACTTTGTCAAAGGCCTTTTGAAAATCAAGGTATATAATATCTACAGCTTTACTCTCATCGTAGAGGTTGAGGATATCGTGGAAGAAGTCCAAGAGGTTTGTTAAACAGGAACGTTTTTTATGAAAGCCGTGTTGAGTATCTTTAAGTATGTTATTTTCCTCTAAGTGATTTACGAGTCTGTCTCTTATGACCGTTTCTAGCATTTTACATATAACTGAGGTTAAGCTAATTGGACGATAGTTACTGGGTAGGGATTTGCTGCCTTTTTTTAATATCGGTGTTACGTTGGCTATCTTCCACTGATCAGGCATAGTTCCAGACTGCAAGGATTTATTGAATAGTAATGTCAGTGGTTTGGAGAGCTCATCCTTAGCTTCCTTTAGAACTCTAGGCGAGATTGTATCAGGTCCAGGCGTTTTATTTACCTTGAGTTTATCTAAACAATTCAATACTTCTCTCTCTGTAACGGTGATATTGCTTAGAACATCTGAATTATCAATCTGATTCGGCGATGGTGTAGGGATATCACTGAGGTCTTCTGTTGTAAAAACTGATGCAAAGAAGGTATTGAGGGCATTACTCATTTGTACTTCGTCTTTGGTGTATTCTCCATTTTCATCGACTAACGGTCCAACAGTTGAAGTAACTTCTTTTTTCTTTCTGATATAACTATAGAATTCTTTCGGGTTTGTTTTACTTTGATTCGCAATATGTAACTCTAGGGTCTTTTTACTTTGCTTAATTAACTTTTTGGCTTTGCGTCGTAGCTCTACAAATTTCACCCGTTCTTCGTCATTTTGTGAGGATTTTAATCTATCATTAGCAAATTTTTTAGCAAGCACGCAGTTTGAAATATCTTTATTCCACCATTTGGGCTTATTATTATGGCCTGGACGCCGTATTTTCGATGGTATGCAGTCTTGCACTGCTTTTACGTAAGTGGTTTCGAATAACTTCCAAGATGTATTTATGTCGTTATTGTTAATTAAAAAGCTCCAGTCAGTTTCTTTAAACATAGCTCTAAGTTTATGAAAGTTTGCTTTCTTGAAATTAGGGACTTTTTCGATGCTACTATTTGGTTCGTTACTAGTAAAGTTTAAAGTGAAAGTTATCGTACGATGGTCGCTGTTACTGAATTCATCACCAACATTCAAATTCTCTATTAATTCTTCTTTTGTTGCAAGTACAATGTCAAGAACGTTATTACCACGGGTCGGTGTTCGAACAAATTGATAAAGCGAACTCTCTTGCAAGTTCGTATACAAGTCATGTCCGGAGTGTGAAGTAAGAGTATCGCCCTACTTGGTCACAGGTAAATTAAAGTCGCCAAAAAATACGGTATCTTGTGAGTTAATTACATCTGCAATTTGTTCGTAAATTTCTCGGTCAGTTTGCACTGATTGAGCTGGAGGTCTGTATATTAATGCAAGTATTATTTTTGTACCTTTATTATTCTTTATTAGCACAAAAGATGTGTCGACGTTCACAATTTGAGGTTTTGACAAGAGGGCCGGGTTAAGACTTTCTTTGATATAAAATAAAATGCCACCTCCATTTTTATTTATTCGGCTTTTCTCAAACATTACATAACCGGGAAGTGAATACTCTGCTAAAAAGTCTCTATCTTCTGTATTGAGCCAAGATTCTGTTATACCAATCACATCATAATTTTCAGTAAACACTAGTTTCTCTAAATCTGAAAATGTATTGCGTATGCTACGAGCGTTTGCATAGAAAACCTTTAAACTTGCGGTTTTAGAATTCACAGAACGTTCTTTAATCAAATTTTTGGTTCTGGTCGGATCTACATTTACATTCATGGCTGTCATCGGTCCTCGGTCGTTATCCCTGGCGGTTTTGAATTTGGGTCGTGTTGGTGGAGCTTTATCCAAATTCGCGGTTCTTGATAGATTAGCATTTAATTCCTTCGCAGGTTGCCGCCCTCGCTGTCTTCGTTCCTCCTTCCTGGTTGTCCTGTGCTGAGTCGATTTCTTCTCCGAAAATCCTTCACCGCATCGTTGAGAAGACGCCCAGAACGTGCTGCTCCCACCTGGTTCAGATGAACTCCATCGTCCGAAAACAAATAGTCATCGTAGTAGAAATTGTCCCAGGTGTCGATGAATCCCACGTTTTCCTTCCTGCAGAGGTTTGCTAGACAACGATTTGTGCTGGTGGCTATGTTGTAAAATCGGCTCTCTACACCAAGCCGGGGATGATTCCTGAGACGATGATCCTTGATGACTTCTCCTTAAACGACTTGATCAGCTGCTGGTAATTTAAAAGCAAATCTTCCGACCGGGTTCGCTGTACATCGTTGGATCCAACGTGGATGACGTACATTGTATTAGCAGGGGCCAGCTTAGATACTTCGTCAACTGCAGCAACTACGTCGTCCACACCACCACCAGGGATACAAAAACGCTTCCTGGTCTTAGGTGCTCTGGCGCAAAACTCTGTGAGCTGACCACGTATTATCGAGTCTCCGACGAGCCGGACTTCTTCTATTTCCGCTTCGTCATCTGAGTCTGTGAGTATCTGGAAGCGGTTTTGACACTCGGTAATCGGTATGGGTTTTCTGGTCTTGGGGCAAACGTTGTTCCTCATGACACGGAAGTTGTCTTGAGGTTACTATTTGTTTCTTGAGTATCGGAACCATCAGCTGAAATGGCTACTGCAGGCGTTGAATTGTTGGCAGTTGACGTTGGGGCATTGGTGGCTGCTGGAGTTGCGGTGACAATTGAAGTTTGTGGTACTCCAACGTTGAGTGTCATGAGGTGAGAGATGAACGAGACGTATATCCTCCCTCTTTAAGGCCTGAAGGCAGAATGAAATTAAGTCTCTCTCTCTTGCTTTCTTTCTCTTCCCACACTCTCTATATGCACAGTAGACGACCTTGGAACCGGGTTGGAGATATTGGCACGATAAATAAACCGATAAACAAAGGAATAAGAGGAAAAATAGGTGATAATTGAAGGGGGGGGGGGGAAAGGAGGGGGTTTTGACACATGTGGAGTGATAGTAGGTATGGAGGGGAATTATCTCACTTAATCTCATATTCCTTTGTTTTGAGTGCTACTGGGGTCTTTTAACCTGGGAGCTGCGGGAAGACTCTTAATTAACCTAAGAAGTGTGCATGGGGGGTATGAGACCCCACACTCCTGTGCTGACGTATTTGAGCTGTTCCCATCACTAACATCGTTATTTTACCATAAATAGCATTAATACTTATCCATATGCGCCTATTATAGGTTGATTATAAAGGTATTAACCTGTTACAACAATAAAACAAGTGGAAACAGTGTTTGGATGGTCAAAATCGGCAATACAGTCCGGGAGTTACATAATGTATGGCTGAGGCAACCTCCCTGCCCTCCACCCCTCCCCTTGTCTGGAGAGACACTGTTCCACAATAGTCTCTCTCTCACTCTTTCCCACGCTTGGTAACAGTGATGACAACGCCCTGCTACCGCGCTGGTGTAGTGACTAGCGTCTCGGACTTCCACCGAGAAGGCCCGGGATCGCGCCCACGCTTGGCGCGTTAAAGATTTTTCACAAGCACTGAGTCGTTACCATCCCTCATGAGCAAGGGGATGGGGTAGTAGTACAGGACTCCAATGGAAATACGCCTAATCAGCCTTATTGGGCTATCCTTAGCTGGCTTAGCATGCGCTAGCTTTAAGAACTATTATTATTATTATTACCAACTCGATAATGTTAGCACGAAAATAAACCACAGAATAAGGGAATAACGGAAAATAGGTGATAACTGAAGGAGGGGAGGAAAGTGGGGGAGGTGGAGGAGTGATATTTGGCATGGCCCAGGGGCAAAAAAAAAAAAAAAATATATATATATATATATATATTTTTTTTTTTTTTTTTTTTTTTTTTTTTGGGGTGTTTTAACCCGTTGAGACCCAGCGTCGCACGTGTTGCGTCGGCAGTCTTTGATCACCAACTCCCAGCGACGCATCACGTGCGTCCGACATATAAAAAACACTTACGTGGCTCGTAAGGTAGGAAATGGCGGGAGAATAGGAGGGGGAGGTACCGTAGTGTGTGGGGGAGCCGGGCCAGTAGGTGTGAGCGGGCCGAGACAGCCGCGCGGCTGGTGGTGGGCTTAGTGGGGATAGTTTACACCCCTAGTTTACCGCCACTTTGAACCTTCATTACTCCGGTCGTATGGGAGCTAGAGGCTTGAGATTTATGTGAGATACTCCTTAGGATGTATGCCGTACAATGCCATACTCAGTTTTTACCCTAGTGCTCCCGGGCGGGTGGTCATGCGGGGGAGACGAACTATTGAACCCCCCCGCCCCCAAATGACCGAAATGAGTTTTTTTTTATTTGTGTGTTCATTTCTCACCATTCTCTTCCATTTTGGCTCAACACATTTTTTTGAAGCTCCCCCCCCAAAAAAAAATGTCAGAGGTGATTTTTTTTTGTTTTTTTTTCATTTCTCATCCTTGTCTTCCATTTTAGCAAACAAAAAAAATAAGTGAAAATGGCTTGGGACTGGGGTGAACAAAATATTATAACTAGCCGGGGCTCAACGGGTTAAGTGGATTTTTTTCCCCCTTACTCTAAAGAGTCTTCCCGCAGTCCGCCGGGGGAACTCTTAAGAGTCTCCCCGCAGTTCCTGGGTTAAGAGCTTCTACTGGGTGGCTGTCGGAAGACTCTTAAGATCCTAGGCCTAAAAAAAAACCGTTTAAAACACCCCAGTGGTACTATAAAAAAGCAATTAGTGTTAAGGTGAGATAATTTCCCTCCATTACTTGCTACCACTCCTACATATGTGTCCCCTCCTTCCTCCCTCCTCAATTACCAGGTATTTTCTCTATTACTCCCAATATTTATCGAGTATTTTCATGCAAGAACGGGTGGGAGAGAGGGAGGAGTGTAACTCCGACCCTCCAAGCCAGTCTGAAAGCTCCCCTGGTCTCTCAGTACCATCTGGGACAAGAGAGAAGGAGGGAGTTTGTCTCTCACCGCTCAAGGTCAGATTACGACCGCGGGGCTAAAATATACAATTTTCACCAGCCAATTGCTGTTACCACTTGTTTTATTGCTTTCCCATGTTCATATGTTCATATTAAAAGTAAAATTGGTGCATATGGATAAGTATTAATTATATATATGGTAAATTAACGATTTTAGTGAGGAATGAATCAGAATACCTTCGCACCGCGGGCACTTTCAAATACCATACCTGTGCAGGTTAGAGGTTAAAAGGCTTTTTTTTAGGCCTTAGATCTTAACCCGGCAGCTGCCGGAAGACTCTTAACCCAGCAAGTGCTGAAACACTAATAAGACTTTTACCGCTGCGCTGCAGAACTCCTCATATAATCCAAGGCCTAAAAAAAAACCATTTAAATCAGCCCAGTATCAATTTTTTTTATTTTTTTTTATTTTTTTATTGCCCCTTGGCCATGCCAAATATCACTCCTCCACATCCCCTCCTTCCACCCTTCCCCCCCCCCCCTTCAATTATCACCTATTATCCCTGTTATTCCCTTATTCTTAGGTATATATTCGTGCTAACATTAGCGAGTTGCTAGCAGGGCGTGGTCATCTGTGTTACCAAGCGTGGGAAAGAGCGAGAGAGAGACTACCACGCAACAGTGTCTCTCCAGCCATCGTCACGGCTGGGTGGCTGGCAGGCTGCCTCAGACATAAGTTATATGTAACTCCCGGCCTCTATCGCCGATTTTGACCATCCAAACTGTTATGCCCTGTTTTTCTACAGGATTAACTTGGGTAATGTGAGTTCTAACTGACTGGGTATATAAGGCTGCATGCACAAAACAAGGTATGAGGAATAGAGAACACAAAATAAACACACGGTAACAAGACACGATCACGTTTATTGAGGATGATTAATAGGAAGCATAAGAAGGTATGAATACTCGTACAAGACAAATGATAGAATTGAACAACTAGCACTAGTGGATCTGGATGGAGCCTAGTCTCCCACTTCCAACGTTCAGGTATACTCTTCTGATCACTGGCTTTGTTAGCAAGTTTATATACTGGAAGCCATCAATGTTACTTATAGATTCAATTTCACTATTTAGATTTATTACTGGCAGTTCTGGTGCACGAGTAGTAGTTCATAGACCAGATTAGACACGCGTATATTTAGAACACGAGAATTCTAGTAACCTCAGGGGGGTAATGATCTAAGATTTATATTCTTATAGCAGAAATACGTAGAACGCAAATCAGTGGGCGAACGTTAGATATCACTAGGGTTTTACTTCTATGTAATAATATCTGGATCGGGGTAATTACGAGAGTTAATGTTGCCTGTTAATTAATGAACACTGATACGCTTAGCACTTCCTGATGGAATGGTTATACAGTAAACCCTCGCTATCTCGGACCTCTAGAAGTCGGAAACCCGGACTACTCGGACTGGCATCGGCCTCTCGGAAAGTTCGCCGTATATCTCGGAAAATTCCGAGATGTAAGGGGAAAACTCCGAGGGCCCACATGGTCTGTCGGACAGGTGTCATATATCTCGGAAAATTCCGAGATCTAAGGGCAAATTCCGAGATCTAAGGCTACAGTGAGGTGGAGAAGGAAAGTGATATTTATAATATATGTCTGCTGGATACTGTACAGGTACTGTAATTTATCTTGAATCAACGTTGTTAGTGATAGGGAAGTCTCCGTTTTCTCTGGTGGCTCGGACTCCCTCTTCCAATTCGGACATTTTCCTCTCTTAAGTCGGACATAAGTCGGACTTCGGACATCTCGGATTTTCGGTCATCTCGGACTGGGTCTCCCCCCAATTAGTCCGAGATAGCGAGGGTTTACTGTATATGAATTATACTGGGGCAAAGGTATAGCCACTTCATAGAAATATTAATAAGTGAGTCTCTAAATAGTACTGTAACACTAATAAAGTGAATCTTGGGTAGTATTTGGTTGGTCTGGTCCTGGTTATCTTGCGTCCGTGATGTTGGGGGCTAACGACTGGTTCCGCGGCCGTCCAGGGGGTCCATATGTAGGATGTTCTCAAGACGGATCTCTTGGCGATCGTTGCTGGCTACACGCTTATATACCCACTGGTGTGTGAAGGTTATAAGGTGCACGTAGATTTCTTGTACGTGGACAGATGCTTCTATCTCAAATCTGCCACGGAGTCTGCCGGCTCTGGAACTCAATTTTCAGGAACAACACAAGGGCAGAGCTAGAGGTCAACTTAAGGGGGCCAGCCACTGGTTGGTGTCTATCTTTCAACTGATTTTACTGGGGGCTGGAGCTGGGTTTATAGGCTCGGTTTTGGACCCTGTAGGCCATAGGGATCTCGAGTCTTATGGAATTATTTGAGCTCTCAATAGATACAGGGACTAGGTAAGGTGGTGATTACTGTTGTGGCACATGGCTATAGGGGGCCTTCATAATGTGATATAACTGAGCCTTAGTAAGAGGTACTATTTTGGCTATACTGGAAGTATTGAGGGGAGGGAGACTGCATCTACTTTGCGAGGAGGACTGGGACAGCTGTGATAGGAGCGTCTCTCTTACATTGCTCAGTCTTCATTCTATGGTATAGCGGAGGTGCTAATTTGGTTATCAGAGTATGCAAGAAAGGTGAATGGGTTATTGTGGGTTAATAGAGGTTAGTAAAGGGGTTTGTCATGCATGGTTAGTTCAATGATAGGAAGAATTCCTGTGCTACCTGGCAATGACCCGGAAGTCAAAACAGGGGTCAGGTATACCTCCGCAGGGGTGGGGGTCTCCCTCCTCGGGTGGGTAAAAAAGGGTAGGTGCGCGCCCTCTCTCTGTGATGGTCGTCCGGCGGCTGTGGCTAGGGGCTTGCCATATCACAAGTGTTTGTAATAACCCTCTGTTTATGAGACAGATGCGGGTGTTCGTAATACCAAAACCGAAGGTGACTTGACTAGCTGGTTTAATCGGTTGGGTTGTTAATTGCATGGTTTGCTGGATGTGGTGGAGACTGGGTTGCTAACTCTGCCACATTTATCTGGAAGTATGGCAATAGAAGTTAGTCACTGGCGAGGCGGCTAGCCTCGCACTGACGATCATTTGGTACAGGGTTGTGAATGGGTTGTGAGGGAATAGATGGCATGCAAAGGGTTAGTAAAGTTCTAATGTTGTTCCGTCCTACTAAGGGAAGGTAGTCTGGATAGGAGTATATATAAAAGGTTTGAGAATGTTAGCAACGGAAAAATCAAGGATATTCAGGAGGTATGGTGGAGAGGCTAGGTCGGAAAGGAGTCGAGGAGCATGGGGGGTTAACGAGAGGGAGAGGGTTAAGGGGGGCTACGTGGAAGTTTGACCCTAAGGTCTCTGGGCGTAGGGGTGGCATTAGACTACAGTTGGTATCGGAGCTTGGGGGTTAAATGACAGGGAAAGTATGTTAGCCAAACGCTACCGGGAGATGAGCAATATGGGGTGGTATATGAGTCTGGAAAGGATAGAATCATGTGGACTGTGGGGCTGTGGGGAAGAGGAGGTTAACTTACACTAGTTGTACTTACACTAGTTGTATTTGCGGGAGTGAGCATGCTCGTTAATTCCCGCCTCCTAAGATATGTTTGTCATACCGTGCTTTGAAACTATGCACTGATGGTGCAGATACTTCTTCGGCTGGCAATTTGTTCCACCCACTAATCGAGTTGGTAGGAAATCTTTTACTTTTCAGATCAGATTTACTATTAAGCACTTTTAGTTTGTAGCTGTGACCTCTTGTTCTCTCACCTCCATCCCTCTCTATGAAGTTTTCTTGGTCGATTTTGTCAATACCTCTAGCACATTTGTATATCTGAATTTGCTGTCCTCGTTTCCTTCTCTTTTCCAGTGTAGGTAGATTCAATCTCTCGAGCCTCTCTTGGTACTCCAAATTTTCCAAACCTGGGATCATCCTCGTAGCTGCTCTCTGTACCCTCTCAATTTTGTGGATATGTTTCTTCATGTGAGGGGACCACACTACAGATGCATATTCCATCCTGGGTCTTATTATTGCCGTTATTATTTTGTTCATGGTGTTTTCATTAAGATAATTGAAAGACATCCTGATATTTGCCAATAGTGCTAGTGATTCTCTCACTATCTTATTTACGTGGCTTTCTGGAGACATGTTATCCTTAAATTCTATCCCCAAGTCTTTTTCTTTTTCTGCTTTGGGAATCACTTCGTTTCCTAGTTTATAATCTTTTCTAGGTCTGTACTTGCTTTTACCCATTTCTAGAGTCTTACATTTCCCTGCATTGAACTCCATATTCCATTTGATGCTCCATTCATGGATCTTTTGCAAATCTGCTTGGAGCTCAAGGCAATCCTCCTGGGTTCTGATCGTTTTAAGCAGCTTAGCATCGTCCGCAAACATGCTCATGTAGCTTGTTAGTCCCTCAGGTAAGTCATTTACAAATATTAGAAACATGATTGGGGCTAGGACAGATCCTTGTGGTACCCCACTCGTAATTTGAGTCCAGTTTGACGATTTCCCCCTTACTGTTGTTCTCATCTGTCTGTCTTCCGCTAAGGTAGCTCTCCATCCATTTCAGCAGTTTGTCTCCTACTTTTCCCTCATGTTTTAATTTCCACAGCAATCTCTTGTGTGGAACTTTGTCAAATGCCTTTTTAAAGTCTAGGTAGGCACAGTCTACCCATCCTTCCCTCTTGTCCACTGTGTCTATTACTCTAGAGTAAAAACTCAACAAGTTGCTTACACATGATCTGCCTCCTCTGAATCCAAATTGTCGGTCAGTAATCTTTTGGATTCCAGGTAGTTAACCCATTTGTCCCTTATTAATCCTTCCAGAATCTTCATGAGGATGCTCAATAGTGATACAGGTCTATAGTTCAGTGGTTTATCTCTGCTTCCTCCCTTAAATATAGGAATAATGTTTGCTCTTTTCCATTCTGTAGGTACTATCCCTATGTCCAATGATGTGGTCATTATGTCATATAACGGTATACTCAGTTCCTTAGCATTTTCTTTAATAATCCAGCCTGATACTCCGTCCGGTCCAGCGGCTTTGTTTGGATCCACCTTACTCATTTTGTCTATGAGCTCTGGTCTGTTAAATGTGACTTCCGGCATTTCCTCTGTACCTATCTCATTGGTTTCTGGTGCAATGAATTCTCCTTCTTTTGTAAATACTGATGCAAAATTTCTATTTAGTTCTTCCGCAATCTCTGTATCCTCTTCTATGATTCTGTTTCCACTTTTAATCTTTACGATCGTGGCTTTTATCTTCCTTTTGCCGTTTACAAACTTGAAAAACATTTTTGGATTCTTTTCATAGTTCTCCACTATCCCTTTCTCATGGTTTGCCTCTGACCTCCTCCTCATTTCTGTGTATTTGTTTCTCTCCTCTTTATACTTTTGCCTGTTATCTTCCGAATCCCAGTTTCTCATCTTTTTCCAGGCTTTGTTTTTTGCTTCCTGTGCTTGCCTACATTCGCGGTTAAACCATACTTTGCGATTACTTTTTTTCCTTTTATTAATGTTCTTGAGTTTTTTGTCTACCCCACTTTCAGATAACACCTGATCCCAATTTTGTGACTTGAAAAAATCCCGTAGTCCTTCGAAATCGGTTCTGGAATACATCCAGTGGTTTTCCTTGTGCTTTTCCCTTCCCTTGGGTAGATTATACTTCAATAGTAAGTCTATGTCTAGAACTGCATGGTCGCTTTTTCCTAGTGGGCATAGGTACTGAATACTTTGAACCTCCTCCTCCCTTCTTGTGAATAGAAGGTCCAATCTAGCTGGTTGATCACTTCCCCTTACTCTTGTTGACTCTTTTACATGTTGGTATATAGAATTTTCCATGGCCATACTTAAAATAGCCCCAACTTTCCTCCCCTGCTCCGGCTTCAAGATCTTCCCAATTCACTTCCTTGCAGTTAAAGTCCCCACACATGACTATTTCATCCTTTGAAGCCAAGATATTTCCTAGCACACTAATTGTTTCCTTACGCATTAGGCTATGCTCCTCCTTACCCCATGTCTTCGTCTTGGGAGGTACATACGCTACTATCACCACTATTTTTTCGTTTCCACCAATCTCTATTGCTAAAACTTCTGCTGTTGAAGTTTCTAGTTTTATCTCAGACACAATCAAATCGTTCCTAGTAAGGATGCACACTCCACCTCCATGTCGAAATTTTCTGTCCCTCCCCCAAATCCTGTATTCAGACCATCCTAGCAAATTTATATCAAGGTCTTCTCTTAGTTGTGTCTCAGTGAGACATACTATTTCTGGTTTCTTAGTATTGAGTAAGTCTGTTAGTTCTAGTTTCTTGATTAGCCCATCGACATTGCTATATAGAATCCTTATACTTTCTAGTCCCCCATTACCTGGTCCAAGCGCCTTATCTGCGGCGGTCTGTTCCCTACCCTCTTTTATTTTTAGTTTCTTTTTACCGAAAGTTTCATAATCTTCCCCTTTCTTACTCCGTAAAAAAACTTATTCTTTTCTTGTTCTGTCCTCTTGCTATTTTCCTCCTTGGCGGTTTTCCTTAGTTCAGCCTCCTTCTTTCTCTCTTCTTCTGGTAAGTCTCGCCTGATGTAGATTTTGTCCTTACCCTCTAACCCTTTTAGCCTAGCCGCTACTGCCATGATTTCATCACAAGTCCTTCTTGACTTAAATTCGATTTTTACCAGTCTATTGTATTCCTTTGTATATTTTCCCAGCCTAAACATGTCTGATATTTCCTCCTTCCAGGTGTCCTCCTCATCTTTAATAGATTCCAGAATATTGTTGATGCGACCTTCATCCTGCTCTTTTCGTTTTGTCCAGTCTAGTTCCTCCTTTTCTTCCACCCCTGATATTATGAGGCAGTTAGCCCTACGACTTTCTTCCTGGATGGCCTGAGAGTTTTCGTGGATGCCTTGCTTAACCATACTTTTTACCTGGTCCTTTATCCTAACATCTTGCTGTTTCTGTTCATCCAATATCTTCCTGAATTCGTCACTGTGTGCCTTCCTTACACTGTCTAACTGTAGGTGTGTGCTTGACTGTGGATGAAAGTAGGGAAAAACATGGTGTATTATTACTCGTCAATACGATGGTTATGGACACTGTTAATCTGACACTACTTCTTGCTGATCTAGTTGTTCCTGGGAACTGCGTATTCTATGATATATATACCAAAGAAAACGGCAGTTCGTAGGGGTAGCTTCGGTATTGTTTCGTGGTGAAAATGCGTCGAGACAATGGTAAAAGAGGGTTGTATATACAATCTCTGGTTGGGGTAAGAATTAAAGTTACTGCATGGTGGCTAACATCTTCAGTCATTTCTGTCTAAGTCTTACAGGAACAATGGTTCTATATACACTGGTGTACCCGTGGGTATCATAGTTTCTTATCAATTAGGACATGGGGTTTTAACATACTACTTCTCGGATGGAAGAAAATATATAGATTTATGGGGGCGGTTGGTCTTCAGAAACTGAGTCTGGCAAGACAGGGGGGTTAACATATTACTTCTTGGATGGGAAAAAACATACATAGATTTAGGCCTGTCTGAACTGGTTGGCATTGGCTCAACCTAGGGACAGGGCATGGGTGTTTTAACCTGGGAAGAACATAATTTTTTTTTTGTTTTTTGTTTTTTTTAAAGAGACAATGAATGGAGGAAGGAAAAACACAGATAAAACAAAAAGGTCCATGTGCCTAAAGGCATCCTCCATTCATAAAATGTTTTTAACAACTGGATTTAAACATTTGTAGATTGTAAGTTTGTGGAAAGCAATTCGAGAATTGCTAAGAATGCAAGTGAATTCCAAAGAGTAGTAGTTCTAGGGATAAATGAATTATGATAAGCAGAAGTTCTGCATTGTGGAGGAGAAAGTGTAAATTCATGGGCGCTCTCAGCTGCGCTAGTTCTACGGGGAAAGATGTGGAGAGGCGGCACAATTGAAGCAAGTTCCTCGGAACAATTGCTGTGAAAATATCTGTAGAATAATGCCAGGGATGCAACGTTTCTTCGTATGGATAATGTAGGAAGGTCCTGTGTGATTGCAGGGTTATTGATTAATCTAATAGCTTTATTTTGAATTTTGTCCAACTGCCTCAATGCAACCACTCCACTTCCACTCCACAGAGGTGAACAGTAATCCATCTGAGAACGCACATGACTTTTATATATTACGGCCAACTGCTCGTCAGTGAAGAATTCTCGAACTCTGTACAGGAGTCCCAGGCATTCTTAGCAATGCTTCTAACATAATGTGTCCAGCTCAAGTTAGTAGTTAATGTTACACTGAGAACGTCAATACTATGGGAAGTGGGAATATTTACATCATTAAAAAATATATGGGAGTCAGTGAGATTCTGTCGGTTAGAAAATTGAATGTACTTGGTTTTCTGTGCATTAAAGGAAACTAGATTTTTTTGTCCCCATTCTTCAATTCTAGAAAGGTCCTGGTTCAGAGAAATTGCAGTGCTTATTTTTGAATTTATAAGATCGGGTTGGGTGAAAGAATTGGTAAATGTGAAGGAACTGTGGAGTGTTGAGTCATCTGCGTAGGAATGTATTGGATTATGAGTGGTAGATATGAGATCATTGATATGAATGAGGAACAGAATTGGGGCCAAAACTAATCCCTGGGGAACACCAGCATTTATTGAGTGAAATTGAGAATAAAGGCCATCTACCATTACACGTATTTTTCTGTTATGAAGATAAGAAGAAATTAGTGGAACTAATGATGCAAGGCCGTAGTGTGACATCTTCGACAATAAGGATTGATGCCAGACTCTATCAAATGCCTTTGATATATCCAGTGCTATTGTATGTGTTTCACCATGTTGGTCTGTAGCTTGGTTGATTTGATGCGTAAGAAGGCAAAGAATGTCTGCAGTTGATCGACATCGTCTAAAACCATATTGCCTATCACTGATTAATTTATTATTCTCAAGATGCTTAATTATGTGATTATTTAATATAATTTCAAGAGTGGAAGTTATAGCTATTGGTCTGTAGTTTGATGGATCTGAAGAGGCACCTTTTTTAGGAACTGGATGGATGTTTGCTTCTTTCCAGGGTACTGGGAAGCATGAGGTATGAGTACATAGACAGACAAATTTTGCCAATACAGGAGCGAGCACCAAGGAGCAATTCTTAAGTACTATTGGAGGAATTTCATCTGGACCAGGAGCCTTATCTACTGAGAGATTCTGCAAAATAGTTTTAACATGTCTGGTGTGGATCTTAAGTGAGGGAATTTCAAGCGAATTAAAATTAAGTACAGGGACATCTTGATTTATTTCATCTAAGGTTGAGTTGGTGGAGAAAATATCCGCAAGACGGTTAGCTTTACCTCGTGGGTCACTTACAAGATTGCCAGTCGGAGATTTTAATGGTGGAATGGATGAAGCAGTTGTGAAGTTGGATTTGAATGAGTTAAGAGTAGACCAAAATATTTTGTTATCATTTGGATTATTTAGAAGTTTATTTGCCTGCTTGTGGAGAAAGTTTGATTTAGTTAGGTTTAATACAGTTTTGGCATGATTTCTGATGTTTCTAAAGTAATTAAAGGCTTCATGTGTTTTTGATCTTGTGTATACATAGCTTTATGGGGGCGGTTGGTCTTCAGAAACTTAGTCTGGCAAGACAGGTTAACATATTACTTCTCGGATGGAAGAACATACATAGATTTATGGGGCGATTGGTCTTCAGAAACTTAGTCTGGCAAGACAAGGTATTTTAGGGTATGTTGATATTGATATCCTAACTTAGGGACAGGGCATGGGTGTATTAACTTAAGGTGTATTTATGTTCATCATCATGTAGGTAGAGGTGTAGGACATGAGGGGTAGTGTATATGCGAGGTAGGGGAAAGGTCAGTGTTTAGAAGGGGTAGGCAGGTGTGGTTTGGAGCTGCTTAGCCCTGCGGGCTTCGGCCTGTCTTAACTGGTTGGCTCGGTCACCTGGTCCTTTCGTTCTGTGGGCCTTTCTTTCGGGTGTTTCTGTGTGGTGTTCGCTCGTGGCTTCCGTGGTGGGCTTCTCGTTCTGGGGCATTTTACTTCCCTCTCCTTCATTGTAGGCTCGTCCCCGAGCCTCAAGGGTGAAGTAAAAAGAAGCATAGTCATGGTGGGTCATTTTGAGTGTATTGAGAAGGTCCCACCAAGCAAGAGAGCGAGGGTCAGGTTTCTTTTGCAGGTCTATGTAGACCTGTAGGAATGTGTCCTCGGTGTTGTGGAGGGCGGTTGCCCGGGCTTGATGTGGGCGCTGTTGTTGTTGTTGTTGTTCCCTAAGCTGCCTGGCCGAACAGCCCCGATGTGTGTGTGTGGTGTGAGAGGTGTGGAAATTCCCGGCGCGACCGAAGCCGCTCCAAGGACCCGTGCCCCCAGGGAGGGGGCAGGGGATGGTTGTGACGGTTTGGCTCCCGAAACTGCTCCCCGCGGCCGGCATCCGGTTTTCCTCCACTGGTCGTTGATTTTGTCTTCGGCTGTGGAGGGTCGGCAGCCATCCGCGGTTGGCAGCCTCGGGAGGTGGCCCCATGGCGTAGACGCCGCCACATCAGGACCTATCATGAACCCATGTGGGCGCTGTAGACGGGCTAAGCGTCCTGTGGACGTTTTTACTTTAACCTTTCGTATGAATGGTGTGTAGTGTTCCCCGGTGGGGGTAGGGACGGGGGCGACGAAGGGTGTGGATTTGTTCATGGTGGAGGTCATATATGAGTGAGGTGTGTGGGACTGACAGGAGGCCTCTTCAGTGTGGTGAATGGGTTACTAACTGAAGGGGAGGGATTAACGCGTGAAAACGGAGCTGGGGGTGAAGGGGGGATATGAGTCTGGGTTTTTTTGGGTTTTCTTGGGTGGTGTTGCAGGCTGGGAAAATATATGGAGGCAATGTGCAATATCGGTTTAGGTAAGGTGCGTGAGGGAGGTGTGTGAGAAAGAGGGGGTGTGTTTGTTGTGTGGCTTGGGTCTTTAGTGTAAGAACGGGGTGTTGTTTTTGTATAACTGTCTTCAAATCTGATGGGTCTGTTGATTATTCTACCTTTGGAGGTCCTGGTGGGAAGGTAGATGTTTGTAGTGGGACTTGAGTCGCTCGACGATGTTTTATATTGAGGGGAAGAATGCTTTACAGGTGGAGGGCATTTAGTGGGGGTGAGGTAAGGGGTTATTTGAGAGGTAGATGCGTGTGGAGGTTTTTGTCGAGTGAGGGTGGTAGGCGGAATGGGAGAGGATTTGGTGGGGGTATGTATGGGGGTTCTCTCAGGGGCGACTTTGTGGGGGGATTCAAGTGGGGGTGTGGAGGTCGGGTCCGTCAGGTTGGAGGGGCTTTGGTGAGGAGTTAGTTGTGTGTTAGACGTGGTGTGAGAGGAGGGGTTGGTTGTTGGCATAGTGTACTTTTTAGGGTTGGTTGGTTGGGGGTTTGATGAGATGAGGAGGTTGGTTGATGTGTGGGTGGGGTCGCAGGGATAGTGGAGGGGAAAGGGGTGGAGGGGGGGGAGGGGCTCGACGGGTGGGTAGGGAGTGGAGATTTAGTTTGGAGGGTTGGGGGTAGGAACATGTGTTGGGTGTGTTCTTTGGTGGGGTCGGTGATTTGCTGGTGGTGGAAATAGGCGGTTTTATGGGAGTTTGATGGGGGGGTAGATCTAGCAGGTCATTCGGGGTGATGAGGTGGGGGTTGAGAGGGGATGAGGTTGAAGAGGAAGGTATGTGTTTTCGTGGGAGGGTGGAGTGTAATGTATTAGTATACCCTTAGTATACCTTCAAAGAAAACTGATGTAAACTATAAGTAACTGAAGGTAAGGATCCGACACCCTACAAGAAGAATTGAATCCCTTATGTATAGCTGTCGAATCCTTTATACGGAATCCAATACTATTATGATCAATGTTATGCATTAACAGTTTATTGTTTATACTCTGTGCTCTGTTCCCGCCTTTTTACAGTAAAGATGTAGTTTGCCTCACAGTATCATTTATCCCCTCTATTGACAAGTTTGCGACGAGTTAATATGGCCTACATGAATAACATACTGTATATGGCAGATAAAGTGACGGCTTCTGTATGATATAACTAACACTGGTATCCTCATATTACAGGTGAGTAATGACAACACAACAAATTGGCGACGAGTTGGGATAATATGGCCTACATGAATAACATACTGTATATGGCAGATAAAGTGACGGCTTCTGTATGATATAACCAACACTGGTATCCTCATATTACAGGTGAGTAATGACAACACAACAAATTGGCGACGACAAGTGGAGACGAGCTCAGCAGCACCCCGGAGCCTAGCCTAACCTAGTAGCATAGCCTACTCATCACTATGCCTCTGGATGTACCTCCCCCTACGGCATTCTCGGTAGCAGAGGACCCCTCATCAGTAGCACAGAGGTGGAAGAAGTGGAAGACAAGTTTCCATTTCTATATCACCGCCACTGGAGTCACAAACCTTGTACAGCAGAGAGTATTGTTACTCCATGCAGCAGGGTCTGAGGTTCAAGACATTTTTGAAACCCTGCCAGATCCAAAAGGTACTTTTGAGGAAACTACAAATGCTCTAGATACATATTTTTCACCACAGCTAAACTTTAGGTATGAAAGATTTCTATTTTCTCAAACTGTTCAAGGACCTCAGGAATCAACAGATGCTTTTGTCACTAGGCTTAGGAAATTAGCTTCTACTTATGAATTTCATGATATAGATGATATCATAACAGATCAGGTTATAATTAACTGTGCATCTTCTGAATTAAGGAAAAAGTTACTCCAGGATCCCAAAGTAAAACTGGATAAAGTTCTCCATATTGCTAGATCACTTGAAGCAGCTAACCTACAGGCCAAAACAATAGAAAGTCCTGACAGTAGTAAACAGACAAGCCAGGTAAAAAATGTTTCAGCAGTCAAACAATTTAAATGTCACAACAAGAATCCCAAGGCACATACAGGTACTAAAGCAAAGGCTTACCATAGTAGTCAACCAGTTAGGCCTACTAACACTAACAACCACAGTCATGACAACAAAGCTAAGCATTTTAAGCCATGTTATAGGTGTGGTAAGACAGATCATACTCCATGGGATAGAACAAAGTGTCCTGCCACAGACAAAACTTGCCACCAATGTGGAAAACTAGGTCATTTTGGTAAACAGTGCAGATTTAAAAAGATTAACTCAACTTCGGAGAGGTCAGAGCAACAGTCCGCAGACACAGGTGTTAGTCAGGAACAACAATGTTCTGATGCTAATTATAACTTTGCTTTTAGGATTAACACTGTAAGTAAATGTAATGATAGGATCATGATGGATGTTTTTCTAAATGGAAAACCAGTAACCATGCAGTTAGACACAGCAGCTGACGTAACGGTAGTGTCTGAGGAAGTTGCTAAGGCTATTCCAAACATAAATATTTCAACCTTGTACTAAGATATTAATGGACTATAATAATCAAGCTATTCAGGTTAAAGGAGCAGCCAACGTTGATGTGAGTTACGACCAGCAAGAGTTCAAGAGCTTACCCCTAACCATTATTGAAGGTAAGAGGCCATCACTGTTTGGTCTAGATTGGTTGAAGCACATCCCATTAAATTTACAAAGTGTACTAAAAGTCAACTCTAACATTAACAAAGAAACAGCAGTAAATCATTTGTTAACAGGATTTCAAGATATCTTTGATGTTAATGTTGGGACAGTGAAGGGAGTGCAGGCCAGTTTGTCTCTTAAACCTGATGTCACTCCAAAATTCTGTGCTCCTAGACAAATTCCTTTCGCACTAAAACCCGCGGTTGGACAGGAGATTGCAAGATTAGAAGCAAATGGGACTTGGGAGAGAGTTACTTACTCAACGTGGGCCACTCCTTTAGTTCCTGTAGTTAAGAGTGACGGAAGTATTAGGTTATGTGGGGACTACAAAGTAACACTAAACCCTAATTTACAAGTAGCTCAACATCCTCTTCCTAGACCTGATGATATGTTTGCAGCACTAAGTGGATGTAAAAAAAAATCTAAAATAGATCTTAGACAAGCATTTCAACAGCTCCAAATGGATGAAAAATCACAGAAAATATGTACAATCAATACCCACTTAGGTCTGTTCCACCCAAAGAGATTGCCTTACGGTGTTGCTAGCAGTCCAGCACTTTGGCAACAGACAATGGACAGAATTTTCCATGGTCTCTCAGGTACATTTTGTTTTGTTGATGACATATTAGTAGCAGGTAAAGATATAGCAGAACATCAGGCGAGACTAAAGGTAGTTTTAGAGAGAATCAGAGACAATGGACTGAGGATCCGCCAAGATAAATGTCAGTTTCAAGTATCATCCTTCGAATATTTAGGATTCAGAATTGATGACAAGGGTATCCACAAGACTAGTGAGAAAGTTACAGCAATCAGAGATGCCAAGGTGCCTGAGAATGTGGGTGAGTTACAATCATGCTTAGGTTTAGTAACTTTCTATGGTAGGTTCATTCCTAATTTAGCCACTATAGCTAGTCCACTGTATCAGCTCACACAAAAGAATACCCAGTGGAACTGGACAGGTTCTTGTGCAACTGTAGTAGAGCAGATAAAGTCAGAGATTACATCTTCTAGATTCCTTACTCATTTTCAACCTGACTTGCCAGTGAAGTTGGTGTGTGATGCTTCATCAATAGGTATTGGTGCAGTACTTGCTCATGCCATGCCAGATGGTGTAGAAAGACCCATTGCATTTGCTTCCCGTGTTCTAAACAAAGCTGAAAGAAACTACTCCCAGATTGAGAAGGAAGCATTAGCTCTAGTGTATGGTGTAAAAGTTCCACATGTATTTGTATGGAAGAACACGATTCACACTAGTTACTGACCATCAACCTTTATTAGCCATTTTAGGACCTAAGGCGGGCTTACCCAGTCTAGTAGCCGCCCGACTCCAACGATGGGCTATCACACTAGCCGCATACTCATGATATAGAGTATAGGCCAACCGGTAAGATGGGAAATGCTGATGCCTTGTCACGTTTGCCAGTGGATAAAGCTCCATCTGACCATGACAGTACTATACAGTACTTCTAATTGAGAGTTACAACCTTCCTATCACAGCACAGACCATAGCTAAACACACAAAACAAGACCCAGTACTATCAAAAGTTCTACAAGCTTTAACTTCAAGTCGTAATTTAATGTCAGATCAGGGAGACTGCCATTCATATCTGTCAGTATGGTCCGAGCTTACCACAGAGCAAGGTTGTATTCTTAGAGGTGCCAGAGTAGTGATTCCAAAATCTATGCAAAACCAGGTTCTCAAGGAAATCCATGCAGATCATCAAGGCATAGTAAGGTCTAAATCAATTGCCAGGAGTTATGTGTGGTGGCCTGGGATGGACAAAGATGTTGAGAAACATGTGAGGGGATGCCCTAGTTGCTCAGCACAACAAAACGACCCCAGGCCAGCACGCATGCATCCATGGGAATTGCCTAGACATCCATGGCAACGTTTGCACATTGATTTTGCCGGCCCATTTTTAGGTCATACATATCTGATCATAGTGGATGCATACAGTAAATGGCCAGAGATAATTCCAATGCAGTCAACTACTTCACAAGCGACAATAAAGGCTTTAATGCCAGTGTTTGCCACGCATGGATTACCTGAGCGCATTGTGTCAGATAATGGCCCTCAGTTCTGTTCTGTGGAATTTCTTGATTTCCTAAAGGTGAATGGCATTCAACATACTAGGTCCGCTCCTTACCACCCAGCAACTAATGGAGAGGCAGAGAGGTTTGTTCAGAGTTTTAAACGCAACATGAAGTGCCGGGGAGCTATACCTTCCAATGTAATCACTTGCATCAGTAAATTTCTGCTAACCTATCGCACTACTGAACATGCCGCTACTGGACAAACACCTTCAAATTTGCTGATGGGAAGGAGAGTCAGGAATAGAATGGATTTGATGATGCCAAACACTCAGATATATCTCAACAACCAACAGTGGACACAATTAGAACAACAGGGTAAAGTTAGAAATTTCACTCCTTCATGTCCGGTCAAAGTTAGGATGTATAACACAGCACACAAGTGGTCTCCAGGTAAGATCACAAGACAGATAGATAACATGAACTATGAGGTAGAAGTGGAAGGAAGGATTATGAGACGTCACATTGATCAACTACTACCAGACACAGTTAATTCTGACCAACCAATCATATCCACACCAGTACCAGTACAGCCACACACAGTTAACATTGATCAGCAGCTCACACGACACTCAGAATCTAATAACACACATGTGGATGGACAGACAAGTGAAGAAACAGATCACACTAACAAAGACACAGAGATCCCAGATAACACTAACCAAGACACAGAGATTCCAGCAACTCGTAGGGTACTACCTAACAGGCAAAACCGAGGTGTTCCAAGAGAAAAGCTGGATCTGTAGGTTAAGTTAAAGTACTTAAGTTTTAAGATTTAAAAATGTAGATATGTTATGTTATAATTCTACAGAATCATCATTATTATTATGAGAGTACCCTACTGCATGTGTGCTTTTACTTTTCTCACAGGGGGAAGGAATGTAATGTATTAGTATACCATTAGTATACCTTCAAAGAAAACTGATGTAAACTATAAGTAACTGAAGGTATGGATCCGACACCCTACAAGAAGAATTGAATCCCTTATTTATAGCTGTTGAATCCTTTATACGGAATCCAATACTATTATGATCAATGTTATGCATCAACAGTTTATTGTTAATACTCTGTGCTCTGTTCCCGCCTTTTTACAGTAAAGATGTAGTTTGCCTCACAGTATCATTTATCTCCTCTATTGACAAGTTTGCGACGAGTTGGGATAATATGGCCTACATGAGTAACATACTGTATATGGCAGATAAAGTGACGGCTTCTGTATGATATAACCAACACTGGTATTCTCATATTACAGGTGAGTAATGACAACACAACATGGGGGTTGTTATTTTTGGAATATAGTTAGAGGGGTTATGGTGTTTACTTGTGATTATTCGTCTTCTTTCCCTTTGTGGAGGAGAATTCGACGAAGAAGACGAGGAGGAGGAGAATAGTGGTCTGGCAGCCCTACGGAACTGGGTTAGCAGGGTGTGTTTTCTGGAGGTTTTAAAAGATTTTAGTCGTGGGCGTAAGTTGTAGCGTGAGGTTACTGAGGTAGATTGTGTGGTGCGGTTGGGTGTGTACTTGGTTTTGGGTGGGGGTGGTGGTTTTCTCACTGTGGTGCCTGGTGGAGGTATGTCAGGGCTAGACGGGAGGGTTTCCGATGTGGTCGGGGTTGTGGGTGGAGGTTATCGTACTTGGATAGGTTGGGGAGGTACTTGACTATCAGAAGTGAAGGAAGGTGTCATGGTGGAGGAAGGTGTGATAGTGGGGGCTTGGGGTTTGTGGAGGTTAGTTTGGGGGGTATGTTGAGGAATGATTGGTCGGTTCGGTGCTGGAGAGTTTAGGCCCTTAGGGGTTTGTATGGGATTATTCATAGCCTGAGTGGAAGGGTTAGTAGGGGTGTTTAATTCAGGGTCGGATGTGTGAGGTGGGGTAATGTCTTGTGGTTTTAGAGGTTTAAACACTCGGACGAATCTAGTTCGGAACGTGCGAGTCACGCCGTGATAATCGATGGTGACTTGATAGGCATTTGGGACTTGTATGATGGTGTAGGGCCCGACATAGCGAGGGCCTAATTTTTTGGTGACAGGGAGGTTGACTACCATTACGGTGTCGTGGATGGCGAATGGGTTTTTATCATCGGGGTTATCAGTTTTGGTGTCTTGACAGGTTTGGACGGTATGGAGGGTGTTTTGCAGATGTTGCAATGGGTCAATTGTGGAGGTGTTGGAGGGGAGGTGAGCGTGATGGTGGAACGGCAGTAACAGGGGGGGTACCCCGTAAACACGTCATTAGGGGAAATACCGTCTTCTCGGGGACAGGTGTTCATGCCCCATTGTATCATCTTTATTTGTGATGGCCAGTCTGAGGTGTTAAGAGCAATCATTTTTGTACGTAACTGGTTCTTGATGGTGCGATGGCTGTGTTCGCATATAGCATTTCCTTGAGGCCAGTACGGGGATGAGTGTTTGATCTTAATACCGCATTGTTGGGTGAACTGGTGCCAAACGTGTCCACTAAATTCGGGGGCATTGTTGGATAGAAGAGCAAGGGGAAGGCCGAATATAGGGAACACTTCTGTGGCAAGCAGTGTGGCGACTGTGGTGGCTGTGTGGTCTTTAACTGGGCAGGCTATTAAAAATTTTGAATATACGTCAACAAATGTGACGATATAGCGGTTGCCAGCGTAAGAAGGAAACGGGCCCATGATGTCGAGGGATTGGACTTGGAACGGTTTGTTGGCAGAAATGGTACCAGCAGGGCCTGGGGGTGCGTGATCTATCCTTCCCGAATAAACAAGGTTTGCAGGATTCTGTCACTCGTTGTGCAATTTTGGAGGGGTTGGGGGTCCAGTATTGATCTGCGAAGATTTTTAACATCTTCTTTTGTCCAAGGTGTATGCCGTTTCCCTCGTGGATGGCAATCATGTAGTCGTGGGCAATGGTGGGGTCTAAGACTATGTGACCGGAGTCTGTGGCAAGTTGATCTCCCCAGCGAGTCAGTTTCCTGAAGACATTTAACGGTATCCAGGGTGGTCGGACTCTTGTTTCCCAAGATTGAATTAGTGAGGGGGCTGGGGGGGAATTATGTTGGTGGATGGGGGTAGATAAAAGCTCAGTGTTTTGTAAGGCGGCTAGGTTGGTGGGGGGGTCTTTTGGTACTGGCAAACGTGACAGGGCATCTGCATTGGTGTGAAGTTTGCCTGGACGATACTGTATTGTAAAATCGTAGTCCTCTAGTGTATCCCTCTAACGTACCAAAATGGCTGAGTTGGTTTCGCACTTACGCAACCATTGCAAAGATTGATGGTCGGTTATTATATCGAGTTTTGCGCCCAACACAAATGACCGGAAATGGCTGAGTGCCCAAATGATCCCTAAGCACTCTCTCTTGGTGGCTGCATAATTCTGTTGTGCTTGGTTGAGGGTGGAGCTGGCATACGCTATCACATGTTCCTCTCCGTCTCTTACTTGAGCTAAAACTGCACCAATGGCGTAGAGAGATACGTCGGTGTTAAGACGGAAAGGTTTATGGTAATCAGGGAAAGCGACAATAGGGGCTTGGATTAGCTTTTGTTTCAAAGTGTTAAAAGCGAGGTCTCTTTCAGGTGTCCAGGTGAATGTGGTGTCTTTGTGGGTGAGTTGGTGGAGGGGTCTGGCTATTGTGGCAAAGTGTGGGACGAAACGTCTGTAGTATGTGGCTAAACCTAGAAAAGAACGTACTCCTTTAACGGTGGTGGGTGGGGGTTGGTTTTGTATGGCTTGAAGTTTCTTTGGGTCTGGTGCAATACCATGTTCAGATATTACGTGGCCGAGGAAATCTACCTTATTTCGTGCAATCTCGCACTTTGAGGGTTTTAATTTCAACCCGGCGGCTCGGATTCTTTGAAGAACTTGTCTCAACCTGAGGAGGTGTTCTTCCCAGGTTTGTGAGTACACAATAATATCGTCTAGATAGGCTAGGCAGGTCTCCCAGGTTAGGCCATGTAATACCGCTTCCATCAAACGGGAGAAAGTGGCGGGTCCGTTACAGAGGCCAAAAGGTAGGACGTTAAATTCGTAGTGGTGGCCACCATAATAATAATAATAATAATAATATTTATTCAGTCAGCAATTTACAGAGTTGGTACCACATAGTTTGTTACAAATATGACATGTACCAGCCTTGCATAATTCCAACTAAGGATAGCCCAATAAGGCCGTTAGGCGTATTTCCATTGGGGTCCTTGTGGGATTAGGTTAGCTGGGGAAAAGGGGAGGATAAAGAAATAGATACTTTAGAGAAAGTATTTCTAGGGGGTTATTTTAAGATACCTATAGTAAATATCAGTAATCCGTAATCAGTAATCATTTCAGCTTGGTTTGTCTATCTCTTATGTCGTATTTAGTAGTAGACATAAGCTTGGTGCTCCCTTCTCGCAGCTGTCCGGTTCAGGTGTTCCTTCAGGCTACGTCTGAAGGAATACAGTGTTCTCTTTTCACGGACTGACTGGGGTAGGTCGTTCCAGTCTTTGATGGCAGTGAAGAAGAATGTTTGCTTACCCTGTCCTTGGATTCTCGGGACCTTAAAATTAAACATCATGTTTCTTGTATTATGTCCACTCCTCTCATTTGCTTTAACAAAATCATTCTTTAGATACTCTGGAGCTCTGTCATAGAAAATTTTGAAGGCATTAGTTAGCCTGATTTGTTTGGCCCTGTCAGAAACATTGAGCATACCTAGTGACTGAAGTTGTTCCTGGCCAACATATGATCTGGGTCCTAGGTTCAGCATGAACCTAACCATTTTATTTTGAGTGACCTGAAGTTTGTGCTGTGCTGATTTAGATGATGCAGAGTACCAGGATGACACAGAATAGTCAAAATTACATTGAACAAGCGCTTGGCAGAGGGTCTTTTTGGTCGCCGCGGGCAAGCATCCCACCTGTCTATACAGGTATTTTATACGTGCTCTACACTTACTCAGGATAGATTCCAAAATTGTTTCACCTGACAAACTCGCGTCCAGTTTCAGTCCGAGATATTTAACTTGTGACACTGTTGTTATAGGAATATCATTACAGTTGACCGAGAAGCCCACAATGTCTTTCAGTTTGCGTTTTGTTCCACATAAGATGGCTTCCGTCTTGCCCAGGTGAAGAGATAGTCTATTGTCCACTAGCCATTCACTACATGATGCTAGTTCTTTGGAAAGTGAAGCGGCAATACTTATTGGGTCTTTTCCTGAAACCAGAAGCACGCTGTCGTCTGCATACAGCAATAATTTACATGAGACGCTCAGTTCCATGTCGTTCACATAACAGAGAAAGAGTAAGGGACCAAGGATGCTTCCCTGCGGGACCCCACAGTTAATTGGCATAGGATCAGATATATTATCATCAATTTTGACTCTTTGGGTTCTACCACTAAGATAAGATTTAAACCAGTTCACAGACCCTATGCCCATAGCTTGTAGTTTATTACATAGGATATCATGGTCTACTGTGTCAAACGCTTTTTGTAGATCAAGAAGAACCATACCGGTGTAGTTACCTTTAGACATTTCTTTACGAATGTGATCCGTTAAGTGGATGAGACAGGAGTCTGTCGAGTACGTGTATTTATTGAGAGGTTGAGGTAGGTTCTGTGCAAGTGTGTTTGCTATGGAAGTGAAGAAGGAGTTGAATTAGGTTGAAATTTGTCGTTTATCGTGGCAAACCTGATCATTAATGGTGAGAGCAATATTAGTGTTAGACGAATCCCTTGTCTTGTTGCTGTAGCCTGTTGTTTTTAGGTGCCTCCATAGTTTCTTTGGGTTATTCTGATATTCCTCTGTATTATTGTGAAAATAATTATTTTTCGCTGATTTCATTTTCCTACTTAGTTTATTCCTGGCCCTGTTGAACTCATGTTTCAGACCTTGATCCTGTCTATGTTTCGCTAGCCTTTTTAACAGATTGTCTCTGTGTTCCAGATGGTGTAGTATGTCATTGTTGATCCATGGGTCTGACCTTGCTTTAATTCGTATGTCTTTCAGAGGAGCTATTTCGTCTAGGATGTTTGTGATGATGGTTCTGAAGCCAATCCATGCGTCATTAACGTTTGTACTTCCAAACACTGGAGACCAGTCTGTATTCCATAAAATGTCCAGAAATGTTTCCTTATTGTAGTTTCTGAGTGACCTTGTTTTGATAATCTTGTGATTCTCTAGGGTAATTTTTGTGGTTTTCCGTGTGCAATATGTGACGAAGTGATCACTTATCCCAGTCTGTATAACCCCTGATTGGGATATTTTGTCCTCTCTGTTACAGTTTATGTGGTCTAATATTGTGGCAGTGTTCTCAGAGATACGTGTGGGGGTTGTGATGAGTTGTTTGTGATTGTGCATTGTCAGTATATGCCTATATTCTCGTACAAGCCTATCATTTCGTTGTTTGTAACACAGGTTAAAATCCCCTAGTATGATGGATTCGTTCCGATGGTCTAGCGATGACAAAGTTCGTTCAAATTTGGTCAAGAATTGTGTGTCGGCTGGTGGCCTATAGCATACCCCAATTGTGATGGGTCTTGTCCTCGGCAGGTGTAGGTCGATCCACAGAGCTTCGTGATTTTCTACATGGAGGTCGGTCCTAGTTGTGTGTGTGAGGTTGTTTTTTACATACAGACATACTCCTCCCCCATGCCTATTGCGATCATTCCTAACCATGTTGAAACCTTGAATATTTATTTCACCATCGTTTATACTTGAATCCAGCCAGGTTTCTGTGATTGCAATTATTGAAGCTTTGGCCTTATTAGCTAACAAGTTTATTTCTGACAATTTATGGTACATTGATCTGGCGTTAATGTGGATAAGATGGAGCCCTTTGTTGGTGAACACTCTGTATTCATCTTTGATTTTGAATGTGTCCTGGCTGGATTCTGAGTTGTTAATACTTGGATCATTTACATTAATATTCGGTAATGAATGCAAGGCACACTTATTGCAAAGGAATTCCCGTTCTTCACTGTTGGTCTTCTTAGAGATGCACTTCATGTGAGCTCCCTGTTTACACTTTACACAGTTTTGGATCTTCTGACGTCGTGTTATGAGTGATTCACAAATAAAACAAATGGTTTCGCGATGTTGTACAGCTGAGTTCCTACATTTAACCTCTCCGCGGCGCACAGGGGGTTTTCTACAGGGTAAGACTGTGCGCACCTATGATGATTTTGGGACCTATTGCCAATTTCGATAAAAAGTACATCATCGTGTAGGGAATGTTTGCGTGCATCGGCCCATATATATTTGACCCCCCAAAAAATGTCTGGGGGGGGGTAGGGGAACGGTCCGTAGTTGAAAAATGTGGAGCGAATGGCACCGCGCGGCTAGATTGTCATCGAGCGGCGAGATTTCCCTGCCGAATATTTACGCGCGCAGGGGATAGAAGGAGAGGGAGGAGGGGGTGGGTTACCGCGTATTATCACGTATATCTCCTTTTTCGAGCCCTTTTAGGCTATTTAGAGTATGTATACATGTGTAGGGCACCCATATAACAATGAATATGCCTCATAGTGACCAAAAATTGCAATATATAAGGGAATTATAAGAGAATATTTAGGCGGGAATGAAGATGTGTTGGAGGTTTGGCGGCAATTTATGAGCTGAGAGTGTGGTTTACGCCATACATATCACGTATATCTTGTACGTAGAGCACTGACACGCTATAATACAGACTTGTACGTATGTATACGTGCCATATAGCAAAATATATACCGCATATAAACCAATTCATGCGATATTTACGCACATTATCAATGAGTTTCTATGCGTGAACCAAGGTGTGAGTGAGTTGTGGTGGGAATGAAAGGGGGAGAGGGTGTGTTACGCCATAAATATCACGTCAATCTTGTATTTAGAGCACTCTCATGCTATAATAAAGACGTGTACATATGTAGGCGTCCCATATAACAAGGAATATACCGCATATAGCCCAATTGATGCGATATTTACGCAAATTGTGAATGTGTTTCTAGCAGACGGAAGCCTGATAGGGGGGGTTGAGGGTGGGTGGGTGGGTGGGAGGGAGGCATGCAGGGGTGCAGTGAGTGAGTGAGTCGTGGAGAGATGGAAGTCAGGCAGATCTCTAGATAGATAACCAGCTTAGTGATAATTGTGGAGGCGCCCCAGGCGTATTGATGTTTGGTATTTTGACCCTTATGTCTACCAGATGGCTGGTGTTCGTTGCCATCAACAGGTCTACAATAACATGAGTCAGGAATGGAGAGAGAGAGAGAGAGAGAGAGAGAAACTGAGACATGCGTATGTTGTACATATAAATGGGCTTCAGAATTGCATTTTTATGCAAGCAGACATTGCATTTTAGACACATGTGAAGTACCACAGAAACATGTAGGCCATTGACTGTAAATAAAGTACTATATTTATAGACCACCAGCGACGGTGCTGAGTCAACACAGGCAGATTGCCTGTTGTGATAGAGGGCTAAATATAGACTGGTGTCTCCTTACACCTGCGAAAGGGTAGATTGCCACCAGAGAAACGTTTACTTATTTATTTCGAAGTAATATGCAATCTAAATGTATATTCGAGACCTACTGCAATTATTTGTATGACAGTCATGACTATGTATAATCCAATATACGCGCGTAGGCGAGACATAAGAAAGCTGGTTGAGCAATTTTCGACACCCACACAGTTATTATTCATTTTTATTTACAATATTATACAATACAAATGTATTTGTGAAGAGTATTTTATCCATTATTGTATTTATACCAATTTTGTTCCCAGACAGAGCTGCTGTAGCTGGAGAATCAAGGAGCGGCAAGGGTCACCTCGTGACCGCCTGACCGTGTGAAAATGAGTGGAGTCACACTGAGAGGGGCAATTTTGCTGAGTGTTTGGGCAATTTTTGACAGAATAAAGTTATATAATTACTAATTCTTGACAGAGACAAACTATTATAAACCTTGGCATGATATAATTGATAATCCCATCAATTTACAAACGTAAATTGGTGGGATAATTCATTTTTTTTTGTATATTGTCATTTCGATTGTAGACACGAAGTTTTGAGTGATATTTGGTATGAGCTCCTGTGGCATGGTTGGTAAGGTCGCGGACTGGAAAACTCAAAGTGTCGTAGGGTAGTGGGATCGAATCCAGGAGGGGGTTATGGGGAAGGTTTTATATTGTCTAGAAAAAAATTTATAAATTTTTTTTTTTACAAGATCATGCCATTGTATTCAAACAATATGAAATATTCATAGAATATATCATATTGTAAGAATACAATGACATGACCTTGTTTTCTTTTTTTCTTTTTTTATTGTTTTATTTTATTATCATAGTAGGTTTGACATGATTTATTGAAACATATTTATTTTTGTACAATTCATTTGAGGTAAGAAAATAATTATATACACATTACTTAGGCTAATAACAAACATATATATTGATATACTAAAAAAATAAGGCATATTACATGTAAATCTTTGAAACTTATAAACTAAATAATGAAACATACAATTATATAATGTAAAAGCTATATCACAGGGACATCTTTGGAACTTATACATTATATAATATATGTTACATTATGAGGTAGCGTGATCAATTAGGTCAGGTCAGGTAAGGTAGGGCGCGAGTCCAGGGCAGGGCAGGGCAGGAGGCGAGTCCAGGGCAGGGCACGGGGCGAGTCCAGGGCAGGGCAGGGCAGGGGCCGACACTCAGTAGTTCTTGAAGGTGTGGTAGTCCCTGAAGCAGTCACCCAGGCAGAGTGCAACTTTGCACTCGGCGCACATTGAGGTGACTCTTTTGGTTACATGGGGTTTCCTCACACTGGAGCTGCAGACGGTGCACTGCACCTGCCTGTGACGAGTGCCAATCAGCTCGGTGTTGGTTGTGTAGTGTCTTTCGACACCCAGCTGGATGCGGTCAGGAACGTGATCCCCACGCCATGCCGTACGTCTGTGAGTGGTGGTGCCATACTTCTCCAGGAGTTGGTAGGAGACGTTGTACACGAACTCCCGGAATTTCAGCTTCTGGTTTGGGGCCATATCCTTCTTCACCAACCACAAGTTGTAGGCGTTCAGCATCGTTATGTCAACTAGGTGGAGGAAGAGCTTGTGATACCACTTCACAGTCTTCCTCAGACACTCAACACCTGACAGCTGACAGTCAGACTTGTCCACCAGGCGCATGCTTTTGGTGTAGTCCACTACCATGTCGGGCTTGTAGATTGTCTTCCTGGTTCGGTAGTGGATTTTGCCAGAATCCACCTGGGCACCTGTGTGGACGGTGGAAAGCAGGTGGACGTCTCGCTTATCCTTCCACTTCAGGGCTATCAGTTTCCCACACTTCTCGAGCTGCTTGTATTTCTGCCCCTTTCGTCGCCTTCTTCGCACATGCCTCTCGCGGTGTTCCTGGGCCAGGTCGTCTTCTGAAGGTGTGTCACTGGAGGAGGCATCTGTGAGAGGAATGACATCACCTGTGAACTTTGGCATAAACTTTCTTGTCTTTCTGACAGTCCCACATGACCCCGTTTGGTTGTCATAAAGAAACTGGCAGAGAGCAGGAGAAGTATACCAGTTGTCAGTGTAGATGATGTGGCCTTTGACCAGGTAAGGTGCCAACATTTTCCTGACGATGGCACCTGACATGCCCATGGGGTCATTGGCAGCGGCTTTCGGTACGTCAATGTCAGTTCCTGTATACACGATCATGTCAAGCACTATTCCAGTTTCACAGTCGCACAACACGAAGAGCTTGATTCCGAACCTATGCCTCTTCAAGGGGATATACTGCTTGAAAACAAGACGTCCTTTGAAGAGCACGAGCGACTCATCAATCACCAAATTGAGGAAGGGGTAAAAGTATTTCCTATACCTCTCCAACAACATGGTGAACACATCCCGAACTTTCCATATCCTGTCAATCCTGTTAGGATTTTCGTTGTCTGCAAAGTGCATAAATCTTAGCAGCAACAAAAATCTGTCACGAGTCATGAACTTATTGAAAGTTGGGGTGGCGATGAGAGGGTCGTGCTTCCAGTAGTGTTGCAACACATGCTTCTTGATCAGAGGCATGAGGAACAACAAGGCAAAGAACGTCAGAAATTCTGCCACAGTCGTATCCACCCAGCCTCGTATTCTCGCTTTTGGAGAAAGGACGTCCAATCTGCCAAACACCCACCTGTAGTAGGCGTTTGTTTGGGCAACGATGTACGTCATTACCTCCATGTCGAAAAAAGCAAGGAAGAAGTCGCTTTCGTTCGCTTGATCATCACAGGGCCAGTCGTCAGTTGTTCCTGACGTCCCAGGATTGAACTGGGGCACGTCAGGTACAAAATTGACCCCGTCAGACCAATCGAACGAAGGCATGCCAGGGATCGGAATGTCGTCTGCGTCTGCTTCTGCGTCTGAAATATCGCTTCCATGGTCGCGATACAGCACTTCATCATTACCCTCCTCTTCACTTGACAGACGATGCCCTTCCTCGTTTTCGTCACCGACGTCGGACTCACTCCCACTGTCCACTCCCAAATCCCCCCACCCTTGGTCCCGTGCTAGGGCTTCGTCGTCGAAACCCGGGCTGCCAATGTCCTGCGAATCACCATCAAACAGCAGGGCGGCATACTTAGATGGTGTAATAGTTTTCCGGGTCACTTTGGCACGTGCGGGAGTCTTATGGACAGGGACAGCAGAGGTGGTGGCAGGGGCGGCGGCAGGGGCGGCGGCGGCAGGGGCGGCGGCGGCAGGGGCAGCAGTGGTGCGTGGCCTTGATGGCAAGATGATGGTGGTGCCTGTCGCCCTTCTCTCTGTTCCTTGGGCAGGGGCGGCAGGGGCGGCAGGGGCGGCAGGGGCAGCAGGGCAGGCAGGGACACCAGGGCCAGCAGTCGATTTCCCTCTCCCTTTCCCCTTCCCCTTCCCTGTTCCTTGGGCAGGGGCGGCAGGGGCGGCAGGGGCAGCAGGGGCGGCAGGGGCGGCAGGGGCAGCAGGGCCGGCAGGGACACCAGGGCCAGCAGTCGCTTTCCCAGTCGCTTTCCCTCTCCCTTTCCCCTTCCCCTTCCCTGTTCCTTGGGCAGGGGCGGCAGGGGCGGCAGGGGCAGCAGGGGCGGCAGGGGCGGCAGGGGCAGCAGGGGCGGCAGGGGCAGCCGGGCCAGGGGCGGCTGGTGGTGTTGGTGGTGGTAGGGGCACTGTGGCTGGCGTACGGGTTCTTTTCCCTACGCCCGTGCCTTTCATTTTTCCTGCCCCCGCAGGTAATGCAGCCCTAGGGCGGCCTCCTGCGTCGCTGGTACCGGTGGCAGGGGTGGCAGGGGTGGCAGTGGTGGCAGTGGTGGTGGTAGTGGTTGTTGCAGTGGCCTGGGTCGTGGTGGCAGTGTCCCGAAAGACCAATGACCTCTGTGCCATTGCCCTGCTTGCACGTGTTTTACGTGCTTTTGGTGCTGGTGATTCGTCCTCTGAGCTGTAGGGCGTGTCGTACTGGTAGCTAGGGTCTTTGGCAGCCACCCTCTGCCTTCCACGGCGGCTAACACCACCAGAAGGAGGGCTGGTTGTGTCATCAGGGAGCGAGCGTGAGGGACGTGTAGGCTCCATGACTAGTGCGTGGTTACTGGCGCGGTGGTGCTTGCACGAGTGCGGGGCGAGCGTTTGGCGGGGTGGTATCGAGAGTTGACATGTAGTACTATACCCACACCAATTTTCAGCCGCCTGGCTATAAACGCGCGGTTTTGGTACGTGTTCAAAGTCTCTGCTCTTAAGAGTCTCCCCGCAGTGCGCCGGGGGAACTCTTAAGAGTCTCCCCGCAGTGCGCCGGGGGAACTCTTAAGAGTCTCCCCGCAGCTCCCGGGTTAACACATTCAACTTTGTTTCTACTGTTAACGTAAGTACATCGGTTATGAACAATTTCATTACAACTGTTGCATTGTAAAAGTGAACTCCTATTGTTGAAACCAATATTACAGACTATACATGGTTTTTTCTTACTGTTTATCATACGACTGGAGGTGTGGTTTGGTCCGCGTCGATCAGCTGTTTGTGCGGGAGAGAGTAGGGGATACTCGCGGTCGGGCTGTGGTTGTTTGCTGTTGTTGTTGTTGTTTTCATTGTCCGTTGATGCTGCTTCCCTGTAGATGTATTTGCGAGTGCTACCTGTTTTTATTGTTGTTCTTGTTGCCGATATCTGTGGTATTAATGGTACTGCTGTGGGTAATGTAGAGTTGGTGGAGTGGGTAATTGCTAGTTCCCTGCATTTATCGCATTCCATTTCTTTTCTGCTGTTAACATAAGAACATCGATCGTGTGCTGTTTCATTACAAATACTACATTGTGATGTTGGACTCCTTTTGTTGAATCTAATATCGCACACTGTACATAGATTCTTTGTATTGTTCGTCGTACGTCTGGCGGTGTGATGATCAGCTGTGCTGCTAGGGTGGGGACTGTCTGTGGCTATGTCTCCCCCTGTGACCCCTCCCTGCCCCACCTGTATTTGCTGTTTGATGATGATGTCCTTATTCCTGGCTGCTAATGCTGCTCCATTGTTGATGTTGTTGCGACTGATGCCTTTCTTCCTAGCTGCTCCAGTTACATGTTGAGCCACCGATAGTGTTGGATTGTGTTGTGGGTTGAATTGGAGCCCGATAGTGTTGGATTGTGTTGTGGGTTGAATTGGAGCCCGGAGGCTGGGGTACCTGCTGGCCCAGTTTGTTATAACGAATTTTACTGCTAGGGACTGTTGAAATGTCGGTGTCTGCCTTACTTGTTTGGTGGTGAGGTTTCTTCAACGTTGAGCAAGGGCCGGGGTTGGTCTCTACATCTCCGCAGCTAATTAGAGTGTAGCATAATAGGTGTTGTAGCGAGGTTGTGCCCGAGTATTTGCCCAGTCGCGGCGCCTTCCCGATATATGAAATAGACCAGGCAGGAATGGTGACAGAAATTTCACTCGTGTGTGATTTCTGTGTGACAAGGTCCCTCAATACTTGTTTAGGATTAACCTGGTACACTACCGGACCCCTCTGCACCTGTATATCAGCATAGCCCCTCTGGATGTTGAGAAGGATGATACATAGAGAGAGGGCTATGCCCGCATCCTTCATCCCTCCCGCCATTTCTTCCTGTCTAGTGGAAAATGCTGTTTTTTCTTGGTCCTCTGCCTTGATGGGCACTTGCCAATACCCTGCTTGCAAGTCGAGGGTAGTGAACCATCTGGATCCGTATAGGGAGTCGAGGGAATCGTCTATCCTGGGTAATGGCGTAGCGTCCTTAATGGTTACGTCATTCAATCTCCTGTAATCGACGCAAAAACGGGTTGACCCATCTTTCTTTTTTACTAGGACAACAGGGGAAGACCAGGGACTAATGGACGGGGTGGCAATACCGGCCTCTAACATCTCTTGGACTTGGCGTTCCTCTTCCTGGCGTTGTATGGGATTTTTTCTACGGGATGGTTGTCTTATGGGGGGGCCTGTGGTGTTAATGATGTGTTGTTCTACATCGGTCTGTCCGATTTCAGAGGGTTGTTGGGCAAACACGTCACTGAACTCTAGCAATAGGTCGTACATGCTGTGTTTTTGGTGGTCGGATAATGTGTCCGGGAGAGGGGGCAATTTGAGGCTGGTAGGGGTGTCATTGGAATCTATGGGGAGGTCATCAAAAGTTTCGAGGTCTCCTATGATGAGACCTTTTGGTAATGTCAGGGATTCCTCACAGATATTTGCCACGAGAATGTGGTTGATGCGAGCGGAAATGATGGCGGGTTGTAAGAGGCAACGATTGGGGTTGGTGGACATGGTAGTGGGGGAAAATATCATGTGAGTTTGGGGTATGGGTTGAAGGTTAACCCATTTTTGATGGCGGGGGGGAATTTGACATTTATCTTGAACTACAACTGGGCTAATGATGGTGGGGGATCGACTGGCGAGCAGGGGCTCGGTACGCATAAGGGGGGAAAGATCACTTTGGTGGGGGTCACGCGTGAGGGAGGGATTAACGGCGCGTGTGGGAGGATCAGCGTGGCGAGGTGTGAGTGATTTAGAAAACGGAATTTGTTGGTGGGGGAAGAGTGAGGTATAGAAGATGGGTTATTGGTGGAGGACTGATGTACTGATTTGTGGTTGTTGGAAGGACGAATTTGGGGAGTTTTGTCGGTGGCAGTAACGGTTTGTTTGGAGTTTATATGGGATTGGTGGGTTTGTCTGTCATGAGAGGGCGAGTCAAGTGTGGGGTTTTGAAGTTTTCTAGGGGTGTGAATTGTGTGGGGGTGGAAGGGAGCTACTGACGGAAAACTGTCACAAGAGGAATTCGGATGGTTGTGGAATAGCTGGACATTTCTGGGGGCATGGGGGGAACATGGTTGGGTCCCTAGGTCGTCACGCGTGAGGGGAGGATTAACGGCGCGTGTGGGAGGGTCAGGGTGGTGAGAGGTGAGCGAGTTAGAAAACGGAATTTGTTGGTGGGACTGCGGAGGGTTGGTGGGGGAAGAGTTAGGTGTAGAACATGGGTTATTGGTGGAGGACTGATGTATTGATTTGTGGTTGTTAACAGGACGAATTTGGGGAATTTTCTTGGTGGCAGTCACGGTCTGTTTAGAGGTTATCTGGGATTGGTGAGTTTGTCTGTCATGAGAGGGCGAGTCAAGTGTGGGGTTTTGAAGTTTTCTAGGGGTGTGAATTGTGTGGGAGCTACTGACGGAAAACTGTCACAAGGGGAATTTTGTTGGTTGTGGAATAGCTGAACATTTCTGGGGGCATGGGGGAAACATTGTTGGGTACATAGGTCGGCATTTTCCCTGGAAACACGTGTACATAAATATTTGATAGAATTTTTGTTACATACATCAGAGTCTGTCCTGGAAACATGGGAGGATTTATCCTGGACAGAGTTAGGAGAATTGAGGGGATTACCGAGAGGGAGTTGCTTGGACTTGTCTTCTTTCGTTTGTTGAGGCATTTTTTCAACGAATTGAGTGATATTTTGAGAGAACTCGGGGCAAGGGGAGGGGTTAGGAGTTACCTTAGTGCTAGCTGCAACTTGGTAACCCTGACTCAGAGTTTGTTGAGAGGGAAGGTGTTTTTTCTTTTTGTGAATAGGTTTCTGCGTGATTGGTTTGTCAGAGGCTTTGGGTTGGATTTTTTTTTGAATGAGATCAGCCTCTGGCCGCAGTCAACCTGGGCCTGGAGTTTTTGAAGGAGGTCAAGTCCAAGGAAACCATCGTAATGTTTACAGTGGGAGGAAAATACTGTGAACGTGTGATAACAACGAGCATTGGGGGCAGGAGTAGTTACTGACAGGGGCAAAGTGTCTCCTAGGAGATTTAAGTAGGTATCAGCAGCTGAGATTAGTTCTGCTTTGGTGGTTAACAAGGGGCCAAATAGTCGGTGGTGTTGATCATAATAAGACTTGAACAAACATGACTTGGCAGCTCCCGTGTCGATTAACAAGCGGACAGGAATGTCCTTGATTTTGGCCATGTAATAAATGGGGGCAGTGCGGTCAGTTATGGCGTCCCCTGCCGAGGCCATCGTGGGCGGGGGGTACTTTAAAAATCCTGGGAGTCGGTATCTACCTCCTCTAGGGTTTCCTCAGTATCATCTGAGGTCATGATAGGGGCTATTTCTCCGGTGTGCATTTCCTCCATTTCTTCCTCTTGTCCCAACTCCTCTTCACTTACAGAAATGCGAGGAGTAAAGGGGCGAGGTTTGGCAGAGTCACGAATTTGATGGAGGGCACACTGAGCACTACAGGCAGGGAAATCATAGGGGTTGATAATTACTAATGTAGGGTTTTTACTTTGGTAGGTGTTGTAGGTTTTGTTCCGGTTGAAGATTCTGCGTGGCTGGGTAGGTTGGAACCGGGGCCTACTGGGTTGGGGCTTGCCGGAAGGGTAGGTGGGTCTGTTGTGGAAGGATGAGGATGGGTAGGCATTCTTGGAGTTGAAAGTTTGGGCCTTGGGGTTTTGGTGGTCGAGGTGCTGCGGGTGCGTGGGAAACCTCTTTATTACAGCGATTTGGGTGGGTGCTTCTGTGCGCACTGCCAAAATACGTCGGATCGTGATGAGATCTTTTTTATATCCGACGAAATCGTGCACACGGAAATGATCTTTTACTGCTGAGGGCAATATTGATACAAGGTTGACCAGAATCTGCTGCTCTTGTTGGACTCTGGTCAATGTGGGGAAAGAAACTTTTATATGTTGGGCGATCTTATTCACTGTGGCATCTAGATCGCCTTCGAATTTAGTGTCTTGGATACGGGTGTGGGCCACGAAAACGCCCAACGAAGGCTTAATGGCTTATATCACTATTGGGCGAAATTCGTCCCATATGAGAGCAGGGTGCACTTGGTAGGCAACCAGGGAAACAGCTTTTCCCAGGTGCGTTAATGTCACGGCTGTTGTGTTGTCATTACTCACCTGTAATATGAGGATACCAGTGTTGGTTATATCATACAGAAGCCGTCACTTTATCTGCCATATACAGTATGTTATTCATGTAGGCCATATTATCCCTAACTCGTCGCAAACTTGTCAATAGAGGGGATAAATGATAATGTAAGACAAACTACATCTTTACTGTAAAAAGGCGGGAACAGAGCACAGAGTATAAACAATAAACTGTTGACGCATAACATTGATCATAATAGTAGTGGATTCCGTATAAAGGATTCGACAGCTATAAATAAGGGATTCAATTCTTCTTGTAGGGTGTCGGATCCTTACCTTCAGTTACTTATAGTTTACATCAGTTTTCTTTGAAGGTATACTAATGGTATACTAATACATTACATTCCTTCCCCCTGTGAGAAAAGTAAAAGCACACATGCAGTAGGGTACTCTCATAATAATAATGATGATTCTGTAGAATTATAACATAACATATCTACATTTTTAAATCTTAAAACTTAAGTACTTTAACTTAACCTACAGATCCAGCTTTTCTCTTGGAACACCTCGGTTTTGCCTGTTAGGTAGTACCCTACGAGTTGCTGGAATCTCTGTGTCTTGGTTATTGTTATCTGGGATCTCTGTGTCTTTGTTAGTGTGATCTGTTTCTTCACTTGTCTGTCCATCCACATGTGTGTTATTAGATTCTGAGTGTCGTGTGAGCTGCTGATCAATGTTAACTGTGTCTGGCTGTACTGGTACTGGTGTGGATATGATTGGTTGGTCAGAATTAACTGTGTCTGGTAGTAGTTGATCAATGTGACGTCTCATAATCCTTCCTTCCACTTCTACCTCATAGTTCATGTTACCTATCTGTCTTGTGATCTTACCTGGAGACCACTTGTGTGCTGTGTTATACATCCTAACTTTGACCGGACATGAAGGAGTGAAATTTCTAACTTTACCCTGTTGTTCTAATTGTGTCCACTGTTGGTTGTTGAGATGTATCTGAGTGTTTGGCATCATCAAATCCATTCTATTCCTGACTCTCCTTCCCATCAGCAAATTTGAAGGTGTTTGTCCAGTAGCGGCATGTTCAGTAGTGCGATAGGTTAGCAGAAATTTACTGATGCAAGTGATTACATTGGAAGGTATAGCTCCCCGGCACTTCATGTTGCGTTTAAAACTCTGAACAAACCTCTCTGCCTCTCCATTAGTTGCTGGGTGGTAAGGAGCGGACCTAGTATGTTGAATGCCATTTACCTTTAGGAAATCAAGAAATTCCACAGAACAGAACTGAGGGCCATTATCTGACACAATGCGCTCAGGTAATCCATGCGTGGCAAACACTGGCATTAAAGCCTTTATTGTCGCTTGTGAAGTAGTTGACTGCATTGGAATTATCTCTGGCCATTTACTGTATGCATCCACTATGATCAGATATGTATGACCTAAAAATGGGCCGGCAAAATCAATGTGCAAACGTTGCCATGGATGTCTAGGCAATCCCCATGGATGCATGCGTGCTGGCCGGGGGTCGTTTTGTTGTGCTGAGCAACTAGGGCATCCCCTCACATGTTTCTCAACATCTTTGTCCATCCCAGGCCACCACACATAACTCCTGGCAATTGATTTAGACCTTACTATGCCTTGATGATCTGCATGGATTTCCTTGAGAACCTGGTATTGCATAGATTTTGGAATCACTACTCTGGCACCTCTAAGAATACAACCTTGCTCTGTGGTAAGCTCGGACCACACTGACAGATATGAATGGCAGTCTCCCTGATCTGACATTAAATTACGACTTGAAGTTAAAGCTTGTAGAACTTTTGATAGTACTGGGTCTTGTTTTGTGTGTTTAGCTATGGTCTGTGCTGTGATAGGAAGGTTGTAACTCTCAATTAGAAGTATAGTACTGTCATGGTCAGATGGAGCTTTATCCACTGGCAAACGTGACAAGGCATCAGCATTTCCCATCTTACCGGTTGGCCTATACTCTATATCATATGAGTATGCGGCTAGTGTGATAGCCCATCGTTGGAGTCGGGCGGCTACTAGACTGGGTAAGCCCGCCTTAGGTCCTAAAATGGCTAATAAAGGTTGATGGTCAGTAACTAGTGTGAATCGTGTTCTTCCATACAAATACATGTGGAACTTTTTTACACCATACACTAGAGCTAATGCTTCCTTCTCAATCTGGGAGTAGTTTCTTTCAGCTTTGTTTAGAACACGGGAACAAATGCAATGGGTCTTTCTACACCATCTGGAATGACATGAGCAAGTACTGCACCAATACCTATTGATGAAGCATCACACACCAACTTCACTGGCAAGTCAGGTTGAAAATGAGTAAGGAATCTAGAAGATGTAATCTCCGACTTTATCTGCTCTACTGCAGTTGCACAAGAATCTGTCCAGTTCCACTGGGTATTCTTTTGTGTGAGCTGATACAGTGGACTAGCTATAGTTGTTAAATTAGGAATGAACCTACCATAGAAAGTTACTAAACCTAAGAATGATTGTAACTCACCCACATTCTCAGGCACCTTGGCATCTCTGATTGCTGTAACTTTCTCACTAGTCTTGTGGATACCCTTGTCATCAATTCTGAATCCTAAATATTCGAAGGATGATACTTGAAACTGACATTTATCTTGGCGGATCCTCAGTCCATTGTCTCTGATTCTCTCTAAAACTACCTATAGTCTCGCCTGATGTTCTGCTATATCTTTACCTGCTACTAATATGTCATCAACAAAACAAAATGTACCTGAGAGACCATGGAAAATTCTGTCCATTGTCTGTTGCCAAAGTGCTGGACTGCTAGCAACACCGTAAGGCAATCTCTTTGGGCGGAACAGACCTAAGTGGGTATTGATTGTACATATTTCCTGTGATTTTTCATCCATTTGGAGCTGTTGAAATGCTTGTCTACGATCTATTTTAGAAAAGATTTTACATCCACTTAGTGCTGCAAACATATCATCAGGTCTAGGAAGAGGATGTTGAGCTACTTGTAAATTAGGGTTTAGTGTTACTTTGTAGTCACCACATAACCTAATACTTCCGTCACTTTTAACTACAGGAACTAAAGGAGTGGCCCACGTTGAGTAAGTAACTCTCTCCCAAGTCCCATTTGCTTCTAATCTTGCAATCTCCTGTCCAACCGCGGGTTTTAGTGCGAAAGGAATTTGTCTAGGAGCACAGAATTTTGGAGTGATATCAGGTTTAAAAGACAAACTGGCCTGCACTCCCTTCACTGTCCCAACATTAACATCAAAGATATCTTGAAATCCTGTTAACAAATGATTTACTGCTGTTTCTTTGTTAATGTTAGAGTTGACTTTTAGTACACTTTGTAAATTTAATGGGATGTGCTTCAACCAATCTAGACCAAACAGTGATGGCCTCTTACCTTCAACAATGGTTAGGGGTAAGCTCTTGAACTCTTGCTGGTCGTAACTCACATCAACGTTGGCTGCTCCTTTAACCTGAATAGCTTGATTATTATAGTCCATTAATATCTTAGTACAAGGTTGAATATTTATGTTTGGAATAGCCTTAGCAACTTCCTCAGACACTACCGTTACGTCAGCTGCTGTGTCTAACTGCATGGTTACTGGTTTTCCATTTAGAAAAACATCCATCATGATCCTATCATTACATTTACTTACAGTGTTAATCCTAAAAGCAAAGTTATCATTAGCATCAGAACATTGTTGTGCCTGACTAACACCTGTGTCTGCGGACTGTTGCTCTGACCTCTCCGAAGTTGAGTTAATCTTTTAATTCTGCACTGTTTACCAAAATGACCTAGTTTTCCACATTGGTGGCAAGTTTTGTCTGTGGCAGGACACTTTGTTCTATCCCATGGAGTATGATCTGTCTTACCACACCTATAACATGGCTTAAAATGCTTAGCTTTGTTGTCATGACTGTGGTTGTTAGTGTTAGTAGGCCTAACTGGTTGACTACTATGGTAAGCCTTTGCTTTAGTACCTGTATGTGCCTTGGGATTCTTGTTGTGACATTTAAATTGTTTGACTGCTGAAACATTTTTTACCTGGCTTGTCTGTTTACTACTGTCAGGACTTTCTATTGTTTTGGCCTGTAGGTTAGCTGCTTCAAGTGATCTAGCAATATGGAGAACTTTATCCAGTTTTACTTTGGGATCCTGGAGTAACTTTTTCCTTAAATCAGAAGATGCACAGTTAATTATAACCTGATCTGTTATGATATCATCTATATCATGAAATTCACAAGTAGAAGCTATTCCTAAGCCTATTAACAAAAGCATCTGTTGATTCCTGAGGTCCTTGAACAGTTTGAGAAAATAGAAATCTTTCATACCTAAAGTTTAACTGTGGTGAAAAATATGTATCTAGAGCATTTGTAGTTTCCTCAAAAGTACCTTTTGGATCTGGCAGAGTTTCAAAAATGTCTTGAACCTCAGACCCTGCTGCATGGAGTAACAATTCTCTCTGCTGTACAAGGTTTGTGACTCCTTTGGCGGTGATGTAGAAATGGAAACTTGTCTTCCACTTCTTCCACCTCTGTGCTACTGATGAGGGGTCCTCAGCTACCGAGAATGCCGTAGGGGGAGGTACATCCAGAGGCATAGTGATGAGTAGGCTATGCTACTAGGTTAGGCTAGGCTCCGGGGTGCTGCTGAGCTCGTCGCCAATTTGTTGTGTTGTCATTACTCACCTGTAATATGAGGATACCAGTGTTGGTTATATCATACAGAAGCCGTCACTTTATCTGCCATATACAGTATGTTATTCATGTAGGCCATATTATCCCATCCTCGTCGCCAATTTGTTGTGTTGTCATTACTCACCTGTAATATGAGGATACCAGTGTTGGTTATATCATACAGAAGCCGTCACTTTATCTGCCATTATACAGTATGTTATTCATGTAGGCCATATTATCCCTAACTCGTCGCAAACTTGTCAATAGAGGGGATAAATGATAATGTAAGGCAAACTACATCTTTACTGTAAAAAGGCGGGAACAGAGCACAGAGTATAAACAATAAACTGTTGATGCATAACATTGATCATAATAGTATTGGATTCCGTATAAAGGATTCGACAGCTATAAATAAGGGATTCAATTCTTCTTGTAGGGTGTCGGATCCTTACCTTCAGTTACTTATAGTTTACATCAGTTTTCTTTGAAGGTATACTAATGGTATACTAATACATTACAACGGCTATCTTTTCTGCGTCCATGGTATAAACTAGGTCAAGTACGGGTTTCACTATGTCCATGAACGTTTCGATCTCGTAAGTTTCTCCATCATAATGTGGGATGGGAATGTGAGAACGGTGCGCCATGATGTTATCGTGTTCTGGCTGTTCCAAACTTGCAATGTAATGCAACCTTTTATCCGAATCAAGAACCATCGCTGCCGCCAATGTTATGCCCTGTTTTTCTACAGGATTAACTTGGGTAATATGAGTTCTAACTGACTGGGTATATAAGGCTGCATGCACAAAACAAGGTATGAGGAATAGAGAACACAAAATAAACACACGGTAACAAGACACACGATCACGTTTATTGAGGATGATTAATAGGAAGCATAAGAAGGTATGAATACTCGTACACGACAAATAATAGAATTGAACAACTAGCATTAGTGGATCTGGATGGAGCCTAGTCTCCCCACTTCCAACGTTCAGGTATACTCTTCTGATCACTGACTTTGTTCGCAAGTTTATATACTGGAAGCCATCAATGTTACTTATAGATTCAATTTCACTATTTAGATTTATTACTGGCAGTTCTGGTGCACGAGTAGTAGTTCACAGACCAGATTAGACACGCGTATATTTAGAGCACAAGAATTCTAGTAACCTCAGGGGGGTACTGATCTAAGTTTATATTCTTATAGCAGAAATACGTAAAACGCAAATCAGTGGGCGAACGTTAGATATCACTAGGGTTTCACTTCTATGTAATAATATCTGGATCGGGGTAATTACGAGAGTTAATGTCGCCTGTTAATTAATGAGCACTGATACTTGTTTGTTTTGTTTTGTTTGTTTTGTAGATGTTTAGGTGACAATCACCACGGTCGATCTGGGGATCCGCCGCTGATGAGCTCGTCCTGGAATCTTTACGACTCTGTACAGGACTGAACATGCCATTTTTATCGGCAATAGCTCAGAGAAGAGTGTTGAGAGGGGAGAAGGGGTGTTGGAGAGAGAGGAAGGTGTTGGAGTGGCTTTGTTATGTGTGTTTTGTCTGTATACGTCGTCAGGATGTCCCCTGACTGGGTGCAAGCATGTGAAACATGCTAGGACGTACTACCGCACCCACTAAATGTCCGCCGTGGCAGGGATTCGATCCCGGGTCTTTCAGATTCACACGCGAGCGTGCTCACCACTTGACCACCACGGCCCGATAGAAATATTAATAAGTGAGTCTAAATAGTACTGTAACACTGTAGTACTAATAAAGTGAATCTTGGGTAGTATTTGGTTGGTCTGGTCCTGGTTATCTTGCGTCCGTGATGTTGGGGGCTAACGACTGGGTCCGCGGCCGTCCAGGGGGTCCATATTATGTAGGAAGTTCTCAAGACGGATCTCTTGGCGATCGTTGCTGGCTACACGCTTATATACCCACTGGTGTGTGCAGATTATAAGGTGCACGTAGATTTCTTGTACGTGGACAGATGCTTCTATCTCAAATCTGCCACGGAGTCTGCCGGCTCTGGAACTCAATTTTCAGGAACAACACAAGGGCAGAACTAGAGGTCAACTTAAGGGGGCCAGCCACTGGTTGGTGTCTATCTTTCAACTGATTTTACTGGGGGCTGGAGCTGGGTTTATAGGCTCAGTTTTGGACCCTGTAGGCCATAGGGATCTCGAGTCTTATGGAATTATTTGAGCTCTCAATAGATACAGGGACTAGGTAAGGTGGTGATTACTGTTGTGGCACATGGCTATAGGGGGCCTTCATAATGTGATATAACTGAGCCTTAGTAAGAGGCACTATTTTGGCTATACTGGAAGTATTGAGGGGAAGGAGACTGGATCTACTTTGCGAGGAGGACTGGGACAGCTATGATAGGAGCGTCTCTCTTACATTGCTCAGTCTTCATTCTATGGTATAGCGGAGGTGCTAATTTGGTTATCAGAGTATGCAAGAAAGGTGAATGGGTTATTGTGGGTTAATAGAGGCTAGTAAAGGGGTTAGTCATGCATGGTTAGTTCAATGATAGGAAGAATTCCTGTGCTACCTGGCAATGACCCGGAAGTCAAAACAGGGGTCAGGTATACCTCCGCAGGGGTGGGGGTCTCCCTCCTCGGGTGGGTAAAAAAGGGTAGGTGCGCGCCCTCTCTCTGTGATGGTCGTCCGGCGGCTGTGGCTAGGGGCTTGCCATATCACAAGTGTTTGTAATAACCCTCTGTTTATGAGACAGATGTGGGTGTTCGTAATACCAAAACCGAAGGTGCCTTGACTAGCTGGTTTAATCGGTTGGGTTGTTAATTGCATGGTTTGCTGGATGTGGTGGAGACTGGGTTGCTAACTCTCAGACTCTGCCACATTTATCTGGAAGTATGGCAATAGAAGTTAGTCACTGGCGAGGCGGCTAGCCTCGCACTGACGATCATTTGGTACAGGGTTGTGAATGGGTTGTGAGGGAATAGATGGCATGCAAAGGGTTAGTAAAGTTCTAATGTTGTTCCGTCCTACTAAGGGAAGGTAGGCTGGATAGGAGTATATATATAAAAGGTTTGAGAATGTTAGCAACGGAAAAATCAAGGATATTCAGGAGGTATGGTGGAGAGGCTAGGTCGGAAAGGAGTCGAGGAGCGTGGGGGGTTAACAAGAGGGAGAGGGTTAAGAGGGGCTACGTGGAAGTTTGACCCTAAGGTCTCTGGGCGTAGGGGTGGCATTAGACTACAGTTGGTATCGGAGCTTGGGGGTTAAATGACAGGGAAAGTATGTTAGCCAAACGCTACCGGGAGATGAGCAATATGGGGTGGTATATGAGTCTGGAAAGGATAGAATCATGTGGACTGTGGGGCTGTGGGGAAGAGGAGGTTAACTGTAGGTGTGTGCTTGACTGTGAATGAAAGTAGGGAAAAACATGGTGTATTATTACTCGTCAATACGATGGTTATGGACACTGTTAATCTGACACTACTTCTTGCTGATCTAGTTGTTCCTGGGAACTGCGTTTTCTATGACATATACACCAAAGAAAATGGCAGTTCGTAGGGGTAGCTTCGGCATTGTTTCGTGGTGAAAATGCGTCGAGACAATGGTAAAAGAGGGTTGTATATAGAATCTCTGGTTGGGGTAAGAATTAAAGTTACTGCATGGTGGCTAACATCTTCAGTCATTTCTGTCTAAGTCTTACAGGTACAATGGTTCTATATACACTGGTGTACCCATGGGTATCATAGTTTCTTATCAATTAGGACATGGGGTTTTAACATACTACTTCTCGGATGGAAGAAAATATATAGATTTATGGGGGCGGTTGGTCTTCAGAAACTGAGTCTGGCAAGACAGGGGGTTAACATATTACTTCTTGGATGGGAAAAAACATACATAGATTTAGGCCTGTCTGAACTGGTTGGCATTGGCTCAACCTAGGGACAGGGCATGGGTGTTTTAACCTGGGAAGAACATACATAGCTATATGGGGGCGGTTGGTCTTCAGAAACTTAGTCTGGCAAGACAGGGGTTAACATATTACTTCTCGGATGGAAGAACATACATAGATTTATGGGGCGATTGGTCTTCAGAAACTTAGTCTGGCAAGACAAGGTATTTTAGGGTATGTTGATATTGATATCCTAACTTAGGGACAGGGCATGGGTGTATTAACTTAAGGTGTATTTATGTTCATCATCATGTAGGTAGAGGTGTAGGACATGAGGGGTAGTGTATATGCGAGGTGGGGGAAAGGTCAGTGTTTAGAAGGGGTAGGCAGGTGTGGTTTGGAGCTGCTTAGCCCTGCGGGCTTCGGCCTGTCTTAACTGGTTGGCTCGGTCACCTGGTCCTTTCGTTCTGTGGGCCTTTCTTTCGGGTGTTTCTGTGTGGTGTTCGCTCGTGGCTTCCGTGGTGGGCTTCTCGTTCTGGGGCATTTTACTTCCCTCTCCTTCATTGTAGGCTCGTCCCCGAGCCTCAAGGGTGAAGTAAAAAGAAGCATAGTCATGGTGGGTCATTTTGAGTGTATTGAGAAGGTCCCACCAAGCAAGAGAGCGAGGGTCAGGTATCTTTTGCAGGTCTATGTAGACCTGTAGGAATGTGTCCTCGGTGTTGTGGAGGGCGGTTGCCCGGGCTTGATGTGGGCGCTGTAGACGGGCTAAGCGTCCTGTGGACGTTTTTACTTTAACCTTTCGTATGAATGGTGTGTAGTGTTCCCCCGTGGGGGTAGGGACGGGGGCGACGAAGGGTGTGGATTTGTTCATGGTGGTATCGAGTCATGTATCGAGTGAGGTGTGTGGGACTGACAGGAGGCCTCTTCAGTGTGGTGAATGGGTTACTAACTGAAGGGGAGGGATTAACGCGTGAAAACGGAGGTGGGGGTGAAGGGGGATATGAGTCTGGGGTTTTTGGGGTTTTCTTGGGTGGTGTTGCAGGCTGGGAAAATATATGGAGGCAATGTGCAATATCGGTTTAGGTAAGGTGCGTGAGGGAGGTGTGTGAGAAAGAGGGGGTGTGTGTGTTGTGTGGCTTGGGTCTTTAGTGTAAGAATGGGGTGTTGTTTTTGTATAACTGTCTTCAAATCTGATGGGTCTGTTGATTATTCTACCTTTGGAGGTCCTGGTGGGAAGGTAGATGTTTGTAGTGGGACTTGAGTCACTCGACGATGTTTTATATTGAGGGGAAGAACGCTTTACAGGTGGAGGGCATTTAGTGGGGGTGAGGTAAGGGGTTATTGGAGAGGTAGATGCGTGTGGAGGTTTTTGTCGAGTGAGGGTGGTAGGCGGAATGGGAGAGGATTTGGTGGGGGTATGTATGGGGGTTCTCTCAAGGGCGACTTTGTGGGGGAATTCAAGTGGGGGTGTGGAGGTCGGGTCCGTCAGTTTGGAGGGGCTTTGGTGAGGAGTTAGTTGTGTGTTAGACGTGGTGTGAGAGGAGGGGTTGGTCGTTGGTATAGTGTACTTTTTAGGGGGGTTTGGTTGGGGGTTTGATGAGATGAGGAGGTTGGTTGATGTGTGGGTGGGGTCGCAGGGATAGTGGTGGGGAAAGGGGTGGATGGGGGGGGGGGGGATTATACGGGTGGGTAGGGAGTGGAGATTTAATTTGGAGGGTTGGGGGTAGGAACATGTGTTGGGTGTGTTCTTTGGTGGGGTCGGTGATTTGCTGGTGGTGGAAATAGGCGGTTTTATGGGAGTTTGGTGGGGGGAGGTAGATCTAGCAGGTCATTCGGGGTGATGAGGTGGGGGTTGAGAAGGGATGAGGTTGAAGAGGAAGGTATGTGTTTTCGTGGGAGGGTGGGGGTTGTTATTTTTGGAATATAGTTAGAGGGGTTATGGTGTTTACTTGTGATTATTCGTCTTCTTTCCCTTTGTGGAGGAGAATTCGACGAAGAAGAGGAGGATAGTAGTCTGGCAGCCCTACGGAACTGGGTTAGCAGGGTGTGTTTTCTGGAGGTTTTAAAAGATTTTAGTCGTGGGCGTAAGTTGTAGCGTGAGGTTACTGAGGTAGATTGTGTGGTGCGGTTGGGTGTGTACTTGGTTTTGGGTGGGGGTGGTGGTTTTCTCACTGTGGTGCCTGGTGGAGGTATGTCAGGGCTAGACGGGAGGATTTCCGTTGTGGTCGGGGTTGTGGGTGGAGGTTTTCGTACTTGGATAAGTTGGGAGGTACTTGATTATCAGAAGTGAAGGAAGGTGTCATGGTGGAGGAAGGTGTGATAGTGGGGGCTTGGGGTTTGTGGAGGTTAGTTTGGGGGGTATGTTGAGGAATGATTGGTTGGTTCGGTGCTGGAGGGTTTAGGCCCTTAGGGGTTTGTATGGGAATATTCATAGCCTGAGTGGAAGGGTTAGTAGGGGTGTTTAATTCAGGGTCGGACGTGTGGGGTGGGGGAATGTCTTGTGGTTTTAGAGGTTTAAACGCTCGGATGAATCTAGTTCGGAACGTGCGAGTCACGCCGTAATAATCGATGGTGACTTGATAGGCATTTGGGACTTGTATGATGGTGTAGGGCCCGACATAGCGAGGGCCTAATTTGTTGGTGACAGGGAGGTTGACTACCATTACGGTGTCGTGGATGGCGAAAGGGTTTTTATCATCGGGGTTATCAGTTTTGGTGTCTTGACAGGTTTGGGCTGTATGGAGGGTGTTTTGCAGATGTTGCAATGGGTCAATTGTGGAGGTGTTGGAGGGGAGGTGAGCGTGATGGTGGAACGGCAGTAACAGGGGGGGTACGCCGTAAACACGTTCATTAGGGGAAATACCGTCTTCTCGGGGACAGGTGTTCATGCCCCATTGTATCATCTTTATTTGTGATGGCCAGTCTGAGGTGTTAAGAGCAATCATTTTTGTACGTAACTGGTTGTTGATGGTGCGATGGCTGCGTTCGCATATAGCATTTCCTTGAGGCCAGTACGGGGATGAGTGTTTGATCTTAATACCACATTGTTGGGTGAACTGGTGCCAAACGTGTCCACTAAATTCGGGGGCATTGTCGGATAGAAGAGCAAGGGGAAGGCCGAATATAGGGAACACTTCTGTGGCAAGCAGTGTGGCGACTGTAGTGGCTGTGTGGTCTTTAACTGGGCAGGCTATTAAAATTTTGAATATACGTCAACAAATGTGACGATATAGCGGTTGCCAGCGTAAGAAGGAAACGGGCCCATGATGTCGAGGGATAGGACTTGGAACGGTTTGTTGGCAGAAATGGTACCAGCTGGGCCTGGGGGTGCGTGATCTATCCTTCCCCAATAAACAAGGTTTGCAGGATTCTGTCACTCGTGCAATTTTGGAGGGGTTGGGGGTCCAGTATTGATCTGCGGAGATTTTTAACATCTTCTTTTGTCCAAGGTGTATGCCGTTTCCCTCGTGGATGGCAATCATGTAGTCGTGGGCAATGGTGGGGTCTAAGACTATGTGACTGGAGTCTGTGGCAAGTTGATCTCCCCAGCGAGTCAGTTTCCTGAAGACATTTAACGGTATCTAGGGTGGTCGGATTCTTGTTTCCCAAGATTGAATTAGTGAGGGGGCTGGGGGGGAATTATGTTGGTGGATGGGGGTAGATAAAAGCTCAGTGTTTTGTAAGGCGGCTAGGTTGGTGGGGGGGTCTTTTGGTACTGGCAAACGTGACAGGGCGTCTGCATTGGTGTGAAGTTTGCCTGGACGATACTGTATTGTAAAATCGTAGTCCTCTAGTGTCTCCCTCCAACGTACCAAAATGGCTGAGTTGGTTTCGCACTTACGCAACCATTGCAAAGATTGATGGTCGGTTATTTTATCAAGTTTTGCGCCCAACACAAATGACCGGAAATGGCTGAGTGCCCAAATGATCCCAAAGCACTCTCTCTTGGTGGCTGCATAATTCTGTTGTGCTTGGTTGAGGGTGGAGCTGGCATACGCTATCACATGTTCCTCTCCGTCTCTTACTTGAGCTAAAACTGCACCAATGGCGTAGAGAGATACGTCGGTGTAAAGACGGAAAGGTTTATGGTAATCAGGGAAAGCGACAATAGGGGCTTGGATTAGCTTTTGTTTCAAAGTGTTAAAAGCGAGGTCTCTTTCAGGTGTCCAGGTGAATGTGGTGTCTTTGTGGGTGAGTTGGTGGAGGGGTCTGGCTATTGTGGCAAAGTGTGGGACGAAACGTCTGTAGTATGTGGCTAAACCTAGAAAAGAACGTACTCCTTTAACGGTGGTGGGTGGGGGTTAGTTTTGTATGGCTTGAAGTTTCTTTGGGTCTGGTGCAATACCATGTTCAGATATTACGTGGCCGAGGAAATCTACCTTATTTCGTGCAATCTCGCACTTTGAGGGTTTTAATTTCAACCCGGTGGCTCGGATTCTTTGAAGAACTTGTCTCAACCTGAGGAGGTGTTCTTCCCAGGTTTGTGAGTACACAATAATATAGTCTAGATAGGCTAGGCAGGTCTCCCAGGTTAGGCCATGTAATACCGCTTCCATCAAACGGGAGAAAGTGGCGGGTCCGTTATAGAGGCCAAAAGGTAGGACGTTAAATTCGTAGTGGTGGCCACCACTAGTGGAAAATGCTGTTTTTTCTTGGTCCTCTGCCTTGATGGGCACTTGCCAATACCCTGCTTGCAAGTCGAGGGTAGTGAGCCATCTGGATCCGTATAGGGAGTCGAGGGAATCGTCTATCCTGGGTAATGGCATAGCATCCTTAATGGTTACATCATTCAATCTCCTGTAATCGACGCAAAAACGGGTTGACCCATCTTTCTTTTTTACTAGGACAACAGGGGAAGACCAGGGACTAATGGACGGGGTGGCAATACCGGCCTCTAACATCTCTTGGACTTGGCGTTCCTCTTCCTGGCGTTGTATGGGATTTTTTCTACGGGATGGTTGTCTTATGGGGGGGCCTGTGGTGTTAATGATGTGTTGTTCTACATCGGTCTGTCCGATTTCAGTGGGTTGTTGGGCAAACACGTCACTGAACTCTAGCAATAGGTCGTACATGCTGTGTTTTTGGTGGTCGGATAATGTGTCCGGGAGAGGGGGCAATTTGAGGCTGGTAGGGGTGTCATTGGAATCTATGGGGAGGTCATCAAAAGTTTCGAGGTCTCCTATGATGAGTTTTGGTAATGTCAGGGATTCCTCACAGATATTTGCCACGAGGAATGTGGTTGATGCGAGCGGAAATGATGGCGGGTTGTAAGAGGCAACGATTGGGGTTGGTGGACGTGGTAGTGGGGGAAAATATCATGTGAGTTTGGGGTATGGGTCGAAGGTTAACCCATTTTTGATGGCGGGGGGGAATTTGACATTTATCTTGAACTACAGCTGGGCTAATGATGGTGGGGGATCGACTGGCGAGCAGGGGCTCGGTACGCATAAGGGGGGAAAGATCACTTTGGTGGGGGTCACGCGTGAGGGGGGGATTAACGGCGCGTGTGGGAGGATCAGCGTGGCGAGGTGTGAGTGATTTAGAAAACGGAATTTGTTGGTGGGACTGCGGAGGGTTGGTGGGGGAAGAGTGATCTATAGAAGATGGGTTATTGGTGGAGGACTGATGTACTGATTTGTGGTTGTTGGAAGGACGAATTTGGGGAGTTTTGTCGGTGGCAGTGACGGTTTGTTTGGAGTTTATATGGGATTGGTGGGTTTGTCTGTCATGAGAGGGCGAGTCAAGTGTGGGGTTTTGAAGTTTTCTAGGGGTGTGAATTGTGTGGGGGTGGAAGGGAGCTACTGACGGAAAACTGTCACAAGGGGAATTTGGATGGTTGTGGAATAGCTGGACATTTCTGGGGGCATGGGGGGAACATGGTTGGGTCCCTAGGTCGTCACGCGTGAGGGGAGGATTAACGGCGCGTGTGGGAGGGTCAGGGTGGTGAGAGGTGAGCGAGTTAGAAAACGGAATTTGTTGGTGGGACTGCGGAGGGTTGGTGGGGGAAGAGTTAGGTGTAGAACATGGGTTATTGGTGGAGGACTGATGTATTGATTTGTGGTTGTTAACAGGACGAATTTGGGGAATTTTCTTGGTGGCAGTCACGGTCTGTTTAGAGGTTATCTGGGATTGGTGAGTTTGTCTGTCATGAGAGGGCGAGTCAAGTGTGGGATTTTGAAGTTTTCTAGGGGTGTGAATTGTGTGGGGGTGGAAGGGAGCTACTGACGGAAAACTGTCACAAGGGGAATTTTGTTGGTTGTGGAATAGCTGAACATTTCTGGGGGCATGGGGGAAACATTGTTGGGTACATAGGTCAGCATTTTCCCTGGAAACATGTGTACATAAATATTTGATAGAATTTTTGTTACATACATCAGAGTCTGTCCTGGAAACATGGGAGGATTTATCCTGGACAGAGTTAGGAGAATTGAGGGGATTACCGAGAGGGAGTTGCTTGGACTTGTCTTCTTTCGTTTGTTGAGGCATTTTTTCAACGAATTGAGTGATATTTTGAGAGAAATCGGGGCAAGGGGAGGGGTTAGGAGTTACCTTAGTGCTAGCTGCAACTTGGTAACCCTGACTCAGAGTTTGTTGAGAGGGAAGGTGTTTTTTCTTTTTGTGAATAGGTTTCTGCGTGATTGGTTTGTCAGAGGCTTTGGGTTGGATTTTTTGTTTGAATGAGATCAGCCTCTGGCCGCAGTCAACCTGGGCCTGGAGTTTTTGAAGGAGGTCAAGTCCAAGGAAACCATCGTAATGTTTACAGTGGGAGGAAAATACTGTGAACGTGTGATAACAACGAGCATTGGGGGCAGGAGTAGTTACTGACAGGGGCAAAGTGTCTCCTAGGAGATTTAAGTAGGTATCAGCAGCTGAGATTAGTTCTGCTTTGGTGGTTAACAAGGGGCCAAATAGTCGGTGGTGTTGATCATAATAAGACTTGAACAAACATGACTTGGCAGCTCCCGTGTCGATTAACAAGGGGA
>CM064562.1:2682610-2689013 GCA_032716605.1 Paralithodes platypus | reverse complement strand
CATCACCCACAGACCCCTTGAACGGCTCTAGACATTTAACACACTTGAATGCAAAGAGTGTGCGCAAATAGGGAGAACCGGCACAGGTTAGGGTAGTGCATAAAGCAAGACCTTGGGCTCAAGGGAGCCATGACAGAGACTGGTGGGTAAAACTACTGCCCCGGTCCTGTATTGGTCCGCCGGAGCCCAAGCTCTGGAAAAAAAGAATTAAATTCCATGGAATTAATGCTCATAAGGTTAACCCAACATGTTTCGCAAGCACAAGTGGTAATACCCCACCGGTAACGAGTTGTCATGACACAAGTACGATCACAGCCTCGCTACGCTCGGGGTTCAGAATATCTAACATATCTTTTTAAGAAAGTGAAGAATAACCCTCTTACATAATCTAACGGGACCAGCATGGCGTTTATAGTCTTTCTGGTGGTGACTGTTTCAAGATTCAATTTTTTTGGAAAAACAACCCCCCACAAAAGACGCCGGCCCTTGAATTGATTTTTAGTAGAATAACACATGGCAGGCTGCTACGATATCTGATTTTTCTAACGAATGTGGTCACAAAAGATCCCCCGGCCGTAAGTTTTGAAAGGCGGTGATACATAAAGCCTATCACTCAATTGACGTGGTTAATCGAACTTGAATTGTACAAGGTCTTATTTTCCCTCCACCCAAGGATCACCCCCGCACGGGTGGTAAAAACGATGTTTAACCCTAATTGAACCTTCAATCTGCCGTAAGTGTAAAGGCGGCGATACATATAGTATAATCACTAAAATGGATCGTTTAACTAACGGAATGACTTAGTTTTTGTTCATCCCACCCCCCCTACCAAGGTACAACCCGCCGGTGAGATGTCAAAACGTTACACCCTAAACCCATAAGTTCCTGTCCCCCACTTTCTTTTAAAAGATCGGCCGGGGATGACAGCCCTTAACAAACAGCTCGTTTTTTCTTGTGGTTTGTAAAACCGGGTATGAAAAACTTCATAATCATATGTTCCGGCTGAACAATGTTATAATGGGTAACAGCCACTCCGCCGGGAATCAAGGGAGCCTGAAAACAGGCACCACACACAGAGACGCAGGTCCTGGATAGCCACAGACGACCTCATCGGGCCGTGGGGAGGGTACACAAGCCTGTGTTGAAACCACCGTGTGGCCCAACACGGCTCTCGGCCGGAATTTTTTCATGGTGAAACCAAGAAAAAACCCGCCGGAAGGTAACCCACCCCGTTCAGAAACCATCTGAACGTACATCGGACTCGAAGGAAAGCCAAGCACGACTAGCCTAGGTCCACACAATAATCCGTGGAATTAGCCAATACACAACTAAACCAGGAAACAAACATAGTCCGTGGAATTAGCCAATACACAACTAAACCCGGATACACATGACACAGTAGGGCATATTTAAAAAATAAACAATAACACTTGTACATGTGGCAAAGCTACAAGCGGCTGGCTAGGCCTAAGTAGACGGCATAAGAAATGTTGAAATATAAACAAAAAACACTGGAAATATAACAACAGGAACCACCGCCAACACACCACTGTAGCAAATACTTCCGGCAAAGGGAAGACTGACTCGGGACCCAGAAAAAACTTCACTAAGTGAAGAAAAATACGCTGGGAACGTCAGTAAGCAACGCTTACCTCATCAGAAAGATAAAAGGCAGCATAATTGTAATGCCCTCGAAAATGTCCCGCACCCACAATAATACTAACCCGAGTTGACGTCAGGTATAGCGTAAAATAGTCGGAGATGGTAAGTCCAATAAACTCATCACGTGATAACACCACGAGACTATCACCTGGTTCTTAAAAATCGGACTAAGATTGCTATACTTTTAGTACGTCCGTGGTAGTACAGTGGGTTAGCGCGCGGGCCTGGTGGTGATGGTTGGGTCACTAACCAGGGTTCGAACCCCACCCAAGGCATCTCAAAACCTGTGGGTTTTTAGGGGGTTAAATTCCCTTCAGAGGTTCGTACCCCGCGCCAGGTACCAGGAAAAGTTGATCCTAAAGGTAGCCTGGGGATATTTCAGGAGACCATGAATTCCCTTCACACCCAGCATTTCATTGGTGGCAGCTAGGGAACGTGACCAGGTAGCTACGTGGAGCACCCGTCACGCGAACCCTATACCAACAATATTGAGATTGCTGAGGTTATACAGCTACGATACATTGCGACCTTAAAATAGTCTAGGGACTAGCCCAGTTAAAGAAGGATGTAATGTAATGCCCTCGAAAATGTCCCGCACCCACAATAATACTAACCCGAGTTGACGTCAGGTATAGCGTAAAATAGTCGGAGATGGTAAGTCCAATAAACTCATCACGTGATAACACCACGAGACTATCACCTGGTTCTTAAAAATCGGACTAAGGTTGCTATACTTTTAGTACGTCCGTGGTAGTACAGTGGGTTAGCGCGCGGGCCTGGTGGTGATGGTTGGGTCACTAACCAGGGTTCGAACCCCACCCAAGGCATCTCAAAACCTGTGGGTTTTTAGGGGGGTTAAATTCCCTTCAGAGGTTCGTACCCCGCGCCAGGTACCAGGAAAAGTTGATCCTAAAGGTAGCCTGGGGATATTTCATGAGACCATGAAATTCCCTTCACACCCAGCATTTTAATGTTATGCCCTGTTTTTCTACAGGTTTAACTTGGGTAATGTGAGTTCTAAATTGACTGGGTATATAAGGCTGCATGCACAATACAAGATATGAGGAATAGAGAACACAAAGAAACACATGGTAGCAAGTTACATGATCACGTTTATTGATATACCACTGCAGAATACTTGTGTAAGACAATATAATAGAATTGAACAACACTAGCATAAGTGGATCTGGATGGAACCTAGTCTCCCACTTCCAACGTTCAGGTATTAATCTTCTGATCACTGGCTTTGATTTCACAGGTTTATATACCGAAGACCATCAATGTTACTTATGGATTCATATTCACTGTTAGATTTATTACTGGTAGCTCTGGTGCACAAGTAGTAGTTCACAGACTAGATTAGACACGTATTTTAGAGCACGGGAATTCTAGTAACCTCAGGGGGGTACTGATCTAAGTTTTATATCCTTGTCTCATAAATACATAGAACGCAAATCAGTGGGCGAACGTTAGATATCACTAGAGTTTTAATATCTGAATAAGGTAATTATGAGAGTCAAGGTCGCCTGTTAATTAAAGAGCACTGATCGCTTAGTACGTCCCAAATGGAATGGTTAAGTATGAATTACACTGGGCAAGGTCTTAGCCACTTCGTAGAAATAAATTAGTGAATCTAACCAGCACAGTAATATGTAGTACTGCTAAAGGGAATCTTGGGTAGTATCTGATGGGTCTGGTCCTGGTTATCTTGCGTCCATGATGTTGGGGGCTAACGACTGGTTCCGCGGCCGTCCAGGGGGGCCATATGTGTGAAGTTCTTCAATACGTGGGCAGGTCCTTCTATCCAAATCTGCCACGGAGTCTGCCGGCTCTGGGATCTCACTCCGGAACAACAGAAGGGAAGAGCTAGAAATTAACTGCAGGGTAGTGACCCCTGGTTGGTGTCTAGCTTTCAACTGATTTGACTGGGGGCGGGAGTTAGATTTATAGGCTCGGTTCTGGACCCTGTAGACAGTAGGGATCTCGAGTCTTATGGACTTAATTGAGCTCTCAATAGATATGGAGACTAGGTAAGATGGTATTTACTGTTGTGGCACAGGGCGATAGGAAGCCTTTATATTTTCATATAACTGAGCCTTAGTAAGAGGTACTATTTTGGCTATACTGGACGTTATTTAGGGGAGAGAGACTGGATCTACTTTGCGAGGAGGATGGGGACAGCTGTGATATGAGCGTCTCTCTAGATTGTTCAATCTTCATTCTATGGTATAGCTGAGGTGCTAATTTAGTGATCAGAGCATGCAAGAAAGGTAAATGGTTTATTGTGAGGTAATAGAGGTTAGTAAAGGTGTTAGTCATTCATGGTTAGTTCATTGATAGGAAGAATTCCTGTGCTACCTGGCAATGACTCGAAGTCAAAACAGGGGCCAGGTATACCTCCGCGGGGTGGGGGTCTCCCTCCTCGGGTGGGCAAAAAGGGGGAGCTGGGCGCCCTCTCTCTGATTAGTCGTCCGGCGACTGTCCCTAGCGGCTTGCCACATCACCAGTGTTTGTAATCACCCTCTGTGTATGAGACAGATGTGAGTGTCTTTAATACCAAAACCGAAGGTGCCTTAGCTAGCTGGTTTTACTCGGCTGGTTGTTAATTGTAGGGTTTGCTGGATATGGTGGAGACTGGGTTTGCTAACTCTGCCACATTTATCTGGAAGTATGGCAATAGAAGTTAGTTACTGGCGGGGCGGCTAGCCTCGCACCGACGACCATTGGGTGCAGGGTTGTGAATGTGTTGTAAGAGAATAGATGGCATGCAAGGGGCTAGTAAAGTTCTAATGTTGTTTCTGGCCTACTAAGTGAAGGTAGGCTGGATAGGAGTATATATATAAAAGGTTGGAGAGCGTTAGTAACGGACAATTCAAGGATCTTCAAGAGGTATGAGAGAGAGGCTAGGTCGGACAAGAGTCGAGAAGCGCGGGTGTCGTAATGAGAGGGGGGGGAGAGTTCAAGGGCTACAGGGAAATTTTGCCCCTAAGGTCCCTGGGCGTGGGGGTGGCATTAGGCTACAATTGATATGGAAGTTTGAAAAGGCAGTAGAATACGTTAGCCAAATGCTACCGGGGAATGCAACTATGGGGTGGTATAGGAGTCTGGAAAAGATAGAGTTATGTGATCAGTCCGAGGGTTATGGATACTATTAGTTGGCCCTGGGAACTGCGTTTTCTATTAAATATAATATCAACAACAGCGGCAGTTCGTAGGGGTACTTAGTTATTGTTTCGGGGTACTTATGACAGATACTGATAACCAGGTTATCTTATATAATCTCTGGTTGGGGTAAGAGGTGTAAGACACAAAGTAAATTGGCGTAGTGTGGACTGTAAGGAGGCAAGGGGAAGACGTATGACAATTGTGGAAAGTAAATGGAAAAAGGTGAACACAATGGCGGATAAAATACTTAACCTAAAGGATTGCATACATCGATGAACGATGACATTATAGTCGTCGTCCTAATAAGGTGATGAAACCTGGTTGATCTGTACTTGGCACAATACGACACAAGGACACTGCCACTATGTCGCATCAATGCTGGTGGCAGTTAATATTATAGACTTAGTTTACTAGAGGAACAATGCAAGGGGCGACTGAGCACGGGTTACACATATCTATACTCGTCATGGAAAATGATATAAGAGGTCTAGGGACAAGCGTGGGTGTTTGAACTTCTAAGATATATAACATCTACTTCTCGGATGCAAGAACATACATAGATATAATTATGGCTGTCTGATGTGTTGGCATTGGCTCAACGTCGGGACAGGCATGTGTGGTTGTAGTATGAATGTATATTCCTGTTCATCATCTTTGTAGCAAGGACAGTGCCGCTATGTCGTATCAATGCTGGTGGCAGTTAATATTATAGACTTAGTTACTAGAGGAACAATGCAAGGGGCGACTGAGCACGGGTTGACACATATCTATACTCGTCATGGAAAATGATATACGAGGTCTAGGGACAGCGTGGGTGTTTTAACTTCTAAGATATATAAAATCGTACTTCTCGGATGCAAGAACATACATAGATATAATTATGGCTGTCTGATGTGTTGGCATTGGCTCAACGTCGGGACAGGCATGGGTGTTTTTAATATGAATGTATATTCCTGTTCATCATCTTTGTAGTTAGGAGTGTAGGACACGAGGGGGTTAGTGTACGTGAGGTGTGGAAAATGGTCAGTTTAGAAAAGGTAAATGGGTGTGTCCTGGAGCTGTTTAGCCCTGCGGGCTTGGGCCTGTCTGAAATGGCTGGCTCGGTCAGCTGGTCCTTTCGTTCTGTGGACCTTTCCTTTGGTGTTTCTGTGTGATGTTCGTTCATGGCTTCTGTGGTGGGCTTCTCGTTCTGGGGCATTTTAACTCTCCCAGACATATATGACGCGATCGAGTCATATGGCAGAGTGAACCAAAAACTCATATGACGCGATCGCGTCATATGGACTTATTATATTGCTAGAAAATAAGTTTATGACGCAATTGAGCCGGTTTTTTGGCTGGTAAGTCCGATAAGTTAGATGTACATGTGGAAAAATCTAGCAACCCCCTAGCGTCCCTGTGAGGGCCCCGCGGTGGTAGAGAGAGTCAGTTTCTTCCCATCAGCCAGCCTAGTAGGGTGGGTTTGCAGCCCTTTAAACCAAAGGGCCTCCATTTTGCCCAGCCTGGCTGGTATTACCGCCCTAATATAACCCAAACGAAGTGCTATATCGTTGGGTTATCGATGGATTGTGTTTAT
>CM064562.1:2402610-2677610 GCA_032716605.1 Paralithodes platypus | reverse complement strand
TTTTAACGCCGGCACCGTGAACTCAGAAAACACGTGTGCACTATGCTCATTCTTGGCTACAAACGCCGGGGAGGGTGCAATGGAAATTGAATCATTAAGTCTACCAAACCTAAGACAATTAGGTGTGTTGCTCATCGCCGCCAGCTCAGACACTCTGTTTCCGGTGGCCAAAGCCAAAAGGAAAACTGCCTTCTTTAAGATTAAAGCAAAGTCTGCAGTATTTTGATACAGACGAGAATGAAGTAAAGACAAAGCTTTGTCCAGAGACCAAGTAGGCATGAGCTGACGGGGAGGTGGGCGGAGTTTAAAACACGCTCTCATAAATCCTGTTTCCTCCGCCACCGGTATGGATAGACCTGTAAGGTCGAAAAAGGGCACTCTAATCGCAGTTAAGTGATTCTTCAAAGTAACCACAGATAAACGTTTCTGCTCAAACAGATAGTTCAAGTAATTAAAAACCAATGCCACTGAGGGTACAGTTTGTTCCGTTCTAACAATCCAAGAAGTAAAAGCTTTCCAATGAGATTGATATTGTCGCTTAGTAGACTGAGTATATTGATTGAGCACTTTATTGGTCACATCCCTACCGTATGGTGCTAGCCACTTGGCCTCCTGAATGTCCATAATGCAAAAGTCAGCGAGGTCTCTAGGTTGCCAATCGTGTCTAAGTGGAAGTACCCGACCGGGAGCGATACCGGGTCCGGGCACCACATTATTAATTGCTGGTACCACACCTGCGCCGGCCACAGGGGCGCGATTAGCGAGACTAAGCCTCGATAAACTCGTAGTTTGTTCACTACGTGGCACATTAGTGACGCATCTGGCGGCGGAAACAGATAGATGGAGCTCCATCTGTTCCAGTCTGTCACTAGGGCGTCTGGCCCCCCTGCCGGCGTTATCGCCCGGCGGGTGAGGTATAGAGGGAGCTTGTGAGTCTCCTCGGACGCAAAAAGATCCACTTGTGGATGGGAGAGCTCCGCAATCATTAGGTCGAAAATGGGTTGCTTGAGCTCCCATTCTACTGTCGTGCTCTGTCTCCGGGACAGAGCGTCTGCCCAGACGTTCGCTACGCCTGGGAGATAAGATGCGTGAAGATAAATATCTAGACTGGTGGCTAGAACAAAAATCTCTTCCGACACGAAGCAACTTCCTTGACCTCGTTGACCCTTGTTTCTGAATACAGTGAACTGCATTCAGATTGTCCATTCTGAAGGCCACTGACTTGCCCCGTAACGCCGGGCCGTGAGCCTGAAGGAAATACAAGGGGACTAGTAACTCTTTGACATTTATGTGAGAGATTTCTAAGTGGGACCAAAGTCCCTGACCCTGGTGCCCCTGATTTGACTGAAATCCCCACCCTATGGTGCCTGACGCATCCGTGTCTACCCATACCGTTGGAGGAGGAGAGGTCCATGACATGATTGAGTGCAATGTTTCCCTCTTCGCCCAGACCGCTAGTAAGGTGTGGATTAATTTTGGTATGGGCCATAATTTTCCCGCCGGTAAGAGTGGGAAATATTTGTTGCCTTCCAATATTAATCGTTTTACTTTCAACCGGCCCAACTTGACAGTTAGCTGAATCCAGTTGAGAGAGCCGACCAGAGACTCCCAGACTCTTCGTGTCGTAGTCAGACTGTGAAGAAACCTGAACAGTTTCCTGCGAAACCTGTTGCGATTGTCCACACTCTGACTCAGAGTGAGAGCGGCGGTGTCCCAGACCAGCCCTATCCACTGAATTACTCTTGAGGGAACAAGGTTTGACTTTACCAGATTTACCTTGAAGCCTAGAGTTTTGACATGATTTAAAATGATATTGACATGTTTTATGCATAATTGTTGTGTCTCTGCCACCACCAGCCAGTCGTCTAGATACCACAACACTCTGATTCCCTGTTTTAACAACGGCATCAGGGCTTGCCGGACTAGTTTCGTGAATAATCGAGGTGCTAGGTTCAAACCGAACGGCATCCTCTGAAAAACAAAATTTTGGTGCCTGATCCTCAAGGCCAGAAACCTTTGAAATCTTTTGTTGACCGACACGTGCCAATAGGCGTCTGTCAGATCTAGGGAACACATCCAGCCTCCCGGCGGAAGTGTTAGCCTGATTTGATGAACTGTTAACATTCTGAAAGACTCGTTGTAAATGTGAAGATTCAGATAAGACAGGTCTACGACCGGCCTCATCTGAACACTGTCCCGTTTGGGAACCAAAAACAGTTTTGACGTGAATACAGGGTAATCTGGAGGGACCGGGATGATGACATTCTTGGCAATCATCTCCTGGACCAGCAACTCCACCTCTAATGAAACACAATTTGCCGTTGTCGGCTGACGTAAGCGAGGTCGCCGGAGCCACTGCCAAGTGATGCCTTTGCGTGCCACCATCCGTGCCCAGGTTTTTAACGGCCATGCTTGGTGACACGTTCGGAACGACCCAGTTAGCAGACAAGGGTTCGCCGGCTGTACTTCCCTCGGTTCCTCCGGCTCTAAGATAGGCACTGGGAGTGAGAAAGACTTTAGTTTTTTGATGGTGGGTTTGGTGGTGTTGGACGCTTCGCCGGCTGGCTGGTGTGGGCCGAAGACTGGCCCTGCCCCGGCTTATACTGGCCGCGTCCCCTCTGTCCTGAAAACCCTCTCTGTCTATGCCTGAACTGACCCAGGGGGGATTGGGAGGACTTAGGCGGAAGAAACGGCTTAGAACCCCCTGGCTGAGCTTTAGTAGGAGGCTTAGGTTTGGGGAAGTTAAATGCAGGTTTCTTAGCCTGTGCGGGACTGTGCTTCACGGCCTGTGCCATGTTAAACACTGTTCGCCATACATCAGGGGACATTAAAGAAGGTGTAAGTACTGGGGACATTACCACCTGGTTAGCAATGCGATCAGGCAGCTTGCGAACTAATGACATCCTAAGATCCTGTCGTGCTCGCACCGCCTCAAGTAAGGCTGTGCGTATGTCACCTAAGGATTGAATCGACGACTGAAGAATCAGACGCCGGGATAACTCAACTGATCTTCGAGCATCCGCGTCTGCGATTGCCTGAGTAGACCTGAGTAAAGACTTAGCCACCTGTTGAGAAACTATGTACTGTGAAAACAGGCGGAAAGCTTTTCCCCTTAGCCTAAATTCTCTGTCTAGGTGAGAAGGGGTAGGGGTCAGAACCTACCGGCATGGAGAACCATGAATGTGTATCCTGAGGGATCTGGTGGGAAGATTTAGAAGTGAAAGTGGTTGCAAAGTTTTGAGCCTCTACCTCCCAATCCACCCAAGGTCCTGGTCCCAACTGTCCCACCTTCAACACTGGATTAGCTGTCTCGTCTGTGACGGTCTGTAAATCTAGTTCAGGAGTAAGAGCCGACAGAGCCTTAATATCATTAAACCCATCCAGCTTAGACCAGTCTGAAAAAAGTTTTGAAGCTGAGGCAGGGGGTAAAGCAGGCTTAGATGCATAAACAAAATAATCCTGATGATAATAACTAGGTATAGCCTTGATATTTACGTCCAAAACATTACCCAAGGCATCCAATGCCCTTAATTTCTTAGACTTATTTCCCTGGATAAACCACTCACGTGGTACCGGGAGTTCCCCTGACAAGGTAGGCTGGGCAAGCTCTGGCTTAGAGGGGTTCAAAGGGACCCATGACTCGTCTGGCCCATAAAGCAGGGGCATAGCTACCTTTCTAAGAGGCGCTTTGTCTAGAGGGGGTGGATTAACATCCGTAATGACCCTGACATTTGACGTAGTGAATGCCGCCGTAGCTGGCTTAGAGCTCCCTGCCGGTGACAGAGTAGGAGGGTTAGGAATCTTAGATAAATCGATTGACGTTATCAGAGGCCGTACCGCAGAACTTGTCAAGGGAGCCCCCAAGTCCATTGTGGGGTTTTCTCGTTGTTGATTAAAGAATTTTGATAGAGCATGAGTAAGTAACCCATCAATTTCTTGTGCTGTAACAAACTGGTTAGATGCAGAACTTTCAGGTGAATCAGTATTATCATGGGCGGCGTCCAGGCCTGAGCCTGACCCTTGTCCCTCCCTATCTGAAATTAATGACACTTCATCTTGTTCCTCCCGATCCTCCTGAGAAGACCCCGCCGAGGCAGGGGCACCTTGTTTCCAAGATAAATCAGGGATAGAGGATGGGGTCGCCGCGTCCCTGTGGACATCGGCTACTGTGTGACTCGTATGAGTCGGACGTGGATGGTCAGACCCTGGCTGAGCAAACCGCCAAACACCGAGGCTCTGGCCTACGCTCTCTTGAGAGTCTGAAACATTCTCAATTATTGAATTTCCTGAACTTTCCGTTTCTAGGGTTAAAATATCAATAGGTAAATCTTGTTTAGGGACAGGCGCTTCACTATACTCTGAGGCTGTAACAGAAACATTTTCAGGTGTAGAGGTACGATGAGATGCACTAGACTTAGTAGAATGTCGAGAGGACTTCTTATGGGAATCCTTTTTGGAGGATTTGTGGCTACGGTGTGACCGCGAACTAGACCTAGGTTTGGAAGAATCACCACCATGGCCACTGGGGGAAGCTTCAGTCTTACACTTCTTACTAGCCGGGGAAGAGGCCCGACTTGAAGACCGCTGTCTGAGGGGTGACCTTGACCTCGATCTTGCCTGCGACGAGGAGGTGGCTGCCGGGGGAGTAGGCTCTCTCGGGCGTTTAAACGTATCCACAGACGATACAGAACCCTGGCTAGTCTCTGTCGGCTTAAAACCCGTTACTCTAGAGGTACGTTTAGGGGGAGGGTGCTCTGACAGCAACTTATCCCAAAGTGGGACGTTGTCACATTGAAGTGACTTATGTGCGACAATGGTAGTGTAGGCCGACATTTGTTGTCTGACCTCTCTCAACGCTACCGCCGCGGTCTTGTCATTGTCACACAGGACTTTATTGGCTAATTGACAAAAGGAACAATTAAGTGTAACCCAGAGACCCCTTGAACGGTCTAGACATCTAACACACCTTATGCAAAGGGTATGCGCAAAAATTGGGATACCCGCGCAAGTAGGGGTAATGCACAGGGCAAAAACTGGGGCCACATTAGCCATGACAGAGACTGGTGTGAGGAAACTACCGCCGGGTCTGTATTGGTCCGCTGGAGCTCAGCTCTGGAAAAATAAAGAAAAATTTCCAGGAATTAATGCTCATAAGGTTAACCCACGTGTTCGCATACAAGTGTTAATAACCCGCCGGGTAACGGGATGCAAAGACACAGCTAACACATCTCGCTACGCGGCTGGGTGTAAAGAGGCTAAACAAATCTTCTTAGCTAAAGAACATGAAGAATACCCTCTGATATAATGGTCCAGTATGGCACTTATAGTCTGTAGGAGGTGGTGACTGTCTCAAGATTAAATTTTGTAACAAAGCCCCCCCTCATAAAGACGCCGGCCCTTGAAATATTTTAGTAGAATAGCCCAGGGCAGGAATATACGAGATCTGATTTTTTAACGAATTGTCCCAAACGATCGTCGTAAAAATAGAAGGCGGCGATACTGAAAGTATCACCCAATTAAGGTTAATCGAAATTGAATTTGTTTATAATTCCTTAGTTCCTCCACTTAGGGGCACCCGCCGGGTGTGGGAATCGATTTGGTTAAACCTCACTGAACCTTCAATTGCCGTAAGAGTAAAGGCAGCGATACACAGAGTATCACTCAAATGGATTGGTTAACTATATGAGACCTAAGTCGTTTATCCCACCCTGCTCAGGTGCACCCGCCGGGTGAGAAGTCTAAAAGTTAACCCCACAAGTTCCTGACCCCACTTCTTTGTAAAAGATCGCCGGGGAGGAACGCCTAAACAACAGCTAGGTTTTCCATGTGGTTGTCGTAAACCAGGTAGAAAAACCTATAAAAAACGAGTGTTCTCAAGAACGTCGTTTCTTTATATATATCTATATATATATGTAAGGATGGGTACAGCCATCCCGCCGGGAATTTAAAGGAGGCCTGAAACCAGGCACCCACAGAGACGCAGTCCTGGAGAGCCACAGACACCTCCCCACGCCGGGGAACCAGCCAGAGTTAAAAACCACGTGTGGCCCAACACTGCTCATCGGTCAGGATTTTTCATGGTGAAACCGAGAAAAAACCCGCCGGAAGGCAAACCCCACCCTGAACAGACACCATCTGAACAATACGACACGAGGAGAGACACGCACGACTAACCAAGGTCACAACATAATCCGTGGAATTAGCCAATACACAACTAAACCAGGAAACAAATATAGTCCGAGGAATTAGCCAATACACAACTAAAACCCGGATACACATGACACAGTAGGGCATATTTATAAAATAAATAATAACACTAGACATGTGGCAAAGCTACGAGCGGCTGGCTAGGCCTAGGTAGACGGCATGAAAATAGTTGAAATATAAACACACACTGGAATATCACAACAGGAACCACCGCCAACACACCACCGAAGCGATAACTTCCCACCCCGGGAAGCCTGACACGGACCCAGAAAAAACTTCACTAAGTGAAGAAAAATACGCTGGGAACGTCAGCAAACACACAGCTTACCTCATCAGAAGGATAAAAGGCAGCAATAATTAACGCGTAATGAAAGCCGCCTGCATCACCAACTAACACAACTGTGAAAAGTTCACGTGTCCACAACAGGACCACGAGGGTACATCCGAAATAGATGCCCCATACATACGACCCAAAATACACTGCACTGCGGGCAACCAGCCCAGGACACTCCTGCTACGCCTATCCTAACCTTACTCGATACATCCTAGAGTAAACAAATGAGAAAAAACTCACTAGGGACGCAACGAATGCGGAACCAGCGGAGCCTGAAAGGTACGTCCGGGCAGGCTGAGCGCAGAGCAAAGAAGGAGGAATGACGCCTGATTCAGCGTCTGGTCAGAAATCCACACAAGTACATCCACGATATGATGGAAAGCTTATTGGATAGTTATTCTTATTTTCTTTTTGTTTTTATTTTTTACGAAGTTTTTTCGTAGTGAGAACCCAATTCATAATGACTGAAGCCATGAGTGAGGTCGCGTGCGCTCATGATGAAGGCTCCTCAGTTTTTAAATGCTCTGCGCGGTAGATTCAAACTACGGCGGATTAGTGTTTGAAGAGGATGCCTTATGTAATAGGCATGTTCGTCAATGATGGAGGGGCCACTAATAAATATACAGTTATATACGTATCCGACCAAATAACGCAACCACGAGGTGGGGAACAGCTCGGAACCCGGCTAGCATCGCCGGAACAGAGACGGGTGAAGCGTAAATATTCGCATTTTGGCTCTTCATTTAAAATATTCATAGCGCAAAAAGTATTTGTCCTAGGAACTTCTAGTTTATTTTATACTCATTAGCATTATTTGCCGTATTCATTCAGCCTAAATTTAAAACCATACACTTCGTAGCAACGAAATAAATCGAAAATGTTATAAACCATATCAATCAAAATCAGATTTTTTTTTTTTCGGTCACTGCATGGAAACAATTGTGCATAGCTCGCGAACCAATTATGCTATATTATTTTTGTTTTCACCATTGGAAAGAGCACAATTTTCCGATTCCGGTGATATATACAGTTATATACGTATCCGAGCAAATAACGCAACCACGAGGTGGGGAACAGCTCGGAACCCGGCTAGCATCGCCGGAACAGAGATGGGTGAAGCGTAAATATTCGCATTTTGGCTCTTCATTTCAAATATTCATAGCGCAAAAAGTATTTGTCCTAGGAACTTCTAGTTTGTTTATTCTCATCAGCATTATTTGCCGTATTCATACAGCCTAAATTTAAAACCATACACTTCGTAGCAACGAAATAAATTGAAAATGTTATAAACCATATAAATCAAAATCATATATATTTTTTTTTTGGTCACTGCTTGAGAACTATTGAAGATAAACAATTTCTGTTTTCAGATTTGGAAAGAGGAGAAAAAATACTATTATTTGAGCAAAAAAAAAATATGGTCATCACTCACAATTTAGAGCTAGGACGGTGTGAAGACAATTGCATGGGAAATAATTGTATTCCGGACTCATTTACACTTTCATATTTCGATTTATTTAAATTTTTTTTTATTTTATCATGTACTATAAATATTCCTCTTTCCATTGATATATGATACATCACAATAAACAGCATTCTGGTGGATGGAAATCGCGAAAAATGTAAGGCTTCGACAACACTCATGAGCCAAATTCAAGACCCAAAATACTTGTCAAGCCCCTACTTGGACTTATTGGAACATAATATGTCGGAGGGAGTTAATAATTAACGCGTAATGAAAGCCGCCTGCATCACAAGCTAACTCAACTGTGAAAAGATCACAAGTCCACAACAGGACCACGAGGGTACATCCGAAATAGATGCCCCAAACACACGACCCAAAATACACTGCACTGCGGGCAACCAGCCCAGGACACTCCTGCTACGCATATCCTAACCTTACTCGATACATCCCGGAGTAAACAAATGAGAAAAAACTCACTAGGGACGCAGCAAATGCGGAACCAGCGGAGCGTGGGGAGACACGTCCGGGCAGGCTGAGCGCAGAGCAGAGAAGGAAGAATGACTTCTCGGATGGAAGAACATATATAGATTTTATGGGGGCGGTTCGTCTTCAGAAACTGAGTCTGGCAAGACAGGGGGTTAACATATTACTTCTTGGATGGGAAAACACATACATAGATTTAGGCCTGTCTGAACTGGTTAGCATTGGCTCAACCTAGGGACAGGGCATGGGTGTTTTAACCTGGGAAGAACATACATAGATTTATGGGGGCGATTGGTCTTCAGAAACTTAGCCTGGCAAGACAGGGGTTAACATATTTTAGGGTATGTTGATATTGATATCCTAACTTAGGGACAGGACATGGGTGTATTAACTTAAGGTGTATTTATGTTCATCATCATGTAGGTAGAGGTGTAGGACACGAGGGGTAGTGTATACGCGAGGTGGGGGAAAGGTCAGTGTTTAGAAGGGGTAGGCAGGTGTGGTTTGGAGCTGCTTAGCCCTGCGGGCTTCGGCCTGTCTTAACTGGTTGGCTCGGTCACCTGGTCCTTTCGTTCTGTGGGCCTTTCTTTTGGGTGTTTCTGTGTGGTGTTCGCTCGTGGCTTCTGTGGTGGGCTTCTCGTTCTGGGGCATTTTTATTATAGCCTGTATGGTGGTTACATAATTAAATACATACTTAGGTGGTACATCAAGCATATCAGTGAGTAAAGTATTGTAGTTTGTATATTAGAAGACTGTGATTGAGAGACGTATAATATATGGAATGAATTGGGAGAGAGAGAGAGAGACCATGCATCATTAGTTCCACTAATTTCTTCTTATCTTCATAACAGAAAAATATGTGTAATGGTAGATGGCCTTTATTCTCATTTTCACTCAATAAATGCTGGTGTTCCCCAGGGATCAGTTTTGGCCCCAACTCTGTTCCTCATTCATATCAATGATCTCATATCTACCACTCATAATCCAATACATTCCTACGCAGATGACTCATCACTCCACAGTTCCTTCACATTTACCAATTCTTATAAATTCTTATAAATTCAAAAATAAACACTGCAATTTCTCTGAACCAGGACCTTTCTATAATTAATGAATGTGGACAAAAGAATCTAGTTTCCTTTAATGCACAGAAAACCAAGTACATTCAATTTTCTAACCGACAGAATCTCACTGACTCCCATATATTTTTTAATGATGTAAATATTCCCACTTCCCCTAGTATTGACATTCTCGGTGTAACATTAACTACTAACTTGAGCTGGACACATTATGTTAGAGGCATTGCTAAGAATGCCTCTAAAAAACTGGGACTCCTGTACAGAGTTTGAGAATTCTTCACTGACGAGCAGTTGGCCGTAATATATAAAGTCATGTGCGTTCTCAGATGGATTACTGTTCACCTCTGTGGGGTGGAAGTGGAGTGGTTGCATTGAGGCAGTTGGACAAAATTCAAAATAAAGCTATTAGATTAATAAATAACCCTGCAATCACACAGGACCTTCCTACATTATCCATACGAAGAAACGTTGCATCCCTTGCATTATTCTACAGATATTTTCACAGCAATTGTTCCGAGGAACTTGTTTCAATTGTGCCGCCTCTCCACATCTTTCCCCGTAGAACTAGGGCAGCTGAGAGTGCCCATGAATTTACACTTTCTCCTCCACAATGCAGAACTTCTGCTTATCAAAATTCATTTATCCCCAGAGCTACTACTCTTTGGAATTCACTTCCTTCGAATTGCTTTCCACAAACTTACAATCTACAAATTTTAAAATCCAGTTGTTACAAAAAATTTATGAATGGAGGATGCCTTTAGGCACATGGACCTTTTTGTTTTATGTGTTTTTCCTTCCTCCGTTCATTGTCTCTTTAAAAAAAAAAAAAAATCGGGGATGGAAAAGGGACCGGGGGATCTCGTTGTGGATGGGGGTTTCGCTCTCAGGATTTTCGTTCCTGTGGCTCGTTAGGGGTGGAGGTTTCGCTCTCAGGTTTTTCGTTCCTGTGGTATTTTATTCCTCATCGCCCACTGCACAACATCTCTAGGCACCCTGTCAAAGGCCTTCTCCAGGTCTACAAACACAAAGTAAAGATCCCTGCCTTTTAGTAAGTATCTTTCCTGTATCTGCCTGACTATGAAGATAGCATCGGTTGTGCCCCGTCCTGGCATAAAACCAAACTGCATATCATCAATGGAGATGCTTTGCCTGATGAAGCCCTCAAAGACTCTCTCACAGACCTTCATGATTTGGTCTAGCATTTTCAGGCCCCTATAATTTCCTTTATCTAGTGCATCCCCTTTTCCGTTGTATATATTTACTATTACACTTTTGAGCCAATTAATCATCTGGGATTTTCTCATCTTTAATAATGATGTTTATCAACTCAGTGACTAAGTTGACACCATGTCTCCCCTGAGGCTTTTATCATCTCAGCGACAATGTCAGAGCACCCTGGATCGAGCTTTACCGTCCTTCATTTTATTGATTGCGTCGCTCACTACAGCTGGTGCTATAAAAGGAGGGGGTCCAGATATTGTTTTTTCGATACTAAGCTGTTCCTTATCCCATTCAAACTCTACATTTAGAAATCGTTCATAGTGTGCCTTCCATGCATCTCTGATTTCATTTTCTGCATACACAATCTTCCCATTATCGTTTCTAACACACTGTTCACCTATAATATCCCTACTGTCATTTTTAACTCGCCTAGCTAGGTTGAAGATCCCATTGGGATTGTCAGTGTTACACACTTGTTGGAGGACCAGGTCCTTAATGCCTTTTTTAGCAGTGTAAATAACTCTTTTGGCAGTTTGTTTAGCTGCCTGGTATTCCTCCTTGCTGCCTCCCTTCTTCCATGCTTTGAAGCATCCCCTTTTCTCTTTCACAGCATGTTCTACCTCATCGTTCCACCACCAGGAGGTCTTATTCCTGGGGTAACCCTTTGTTTTCCCACAGACTTTGTCAGTGGCAGCGATAAGGCTATGCTTAAGAAAGTTCCATTGACTATTTACATAGTCAGGCCTAGCTTCCTTATTTCTATTAATTTCCTCCAGTTCACTATGAAACCTATCTCTAACTTCCTTGTTTTTCAGCAGCCACACTTTCCTTTTGGGTATGTATACCTTCTTGCGCTTAGGATCTCTGTATAAGCTCATGTCGCACACAAGTAGCTTATGCTGGGGGATACATTCTTCGCTCAGGATGACCTTTACATCCCGAACCAGTTTCCAGTCTTTCCTGTTAACCAAGAAGTAATCTATCTGGCTACTGGAGACCTCAGAGTTATATGTGATCAGATGGCTCTGTCTTTTCTTGAACTTCGTGTTACACACAACAATGTTGAGTGCAACACAGGACTCCAGTATATATTCACTTCCATAACCATTTCCTCCATGTAGGCCTACCCCCTCGTATCCATCTGCAGATGCTCCCACATGACCATTCAGGCCCCCCCCCCCCCCACGATTGTTATTTCATTCTCTGAGAGGCCTGAAATGACACTGACGGTGTCATTCCAGAAGTCCTCTTTTATCTCTTTCTGTAGACCAGCCTGTGGGGCATATGCAGATATCACATTCAGAATTCTTTCACCAACTTTCAACTTCAAAACAATCAGCCTTTCACTAACTCTCGTAATCTGAAGCACACTTTCCGCCAGCTCTTCAGCCACCAGAACACCCACTCCTCCTTTCGCTTTATCAGTCTCCACCCCCATCCAGTAGATCCTATATCTTTTCTTTCTTCCGACAATCCACTGTACCCCAGGCCCTTTCCAGTGCGTTACCTGGACACAGCAGACGTCCACTCACCTCCTCTCACACATCTCAGCCACTTCATTTGCACGCAGATTCAAACTACCAACATTCACACTAGCCAGTCTTAGATTGTGGGGGGCATTTGTCCTTATCCTGTGTGTTTTTGGATCATCGGACATACGTTTATTTTCTTTAGTTTTAGTCATAATAGGTAAGTTGGCTGGCAGATGGGCATCACCACCCCCCCACCCCCAGAACTCCGGCTCCAGTCTACCCCGGGACCATTCCCAGCACCTTCCCCCAAGAGATTACAAGGGGATGTGCCTACATCATTACCCCCCTATGCTCGACACACAATGGCCCTCGGTCACCTAATGGGACATACTCCAGAAACGTTTTGTAATGCCCTCGCAAAAATCCCGCCACCCAAATACTCTGCTACCCGAGTTGACGTTTGGGTTAGTGTAAAATAGTCATGATGGCGAGTCCAAGAAACCCATCACGTGATGATATCCACGAGACTATCAACCTGGTTCTTTCAAGGAGAACTAAGGTTGCTAACCTATTAACGTCCGAGGTGGCAGAGTGGGTTAGCGCGCGGTCCTGGGGTGACCAGACCTACCGAGGTCACTAACCAGGGTTCAGTGCCCCAGTTCCCGGTGCCCGGTGCCCTGGTTTACCCAGGGCGGGTGCCCATCCCCGAAAGGGGTTGAAATAGGGGAGCTATCCCCCCGCCAAAGGCGGCTTTCTAGGGCCTTTCCTAGCTGATGCTGAGAGGATTGGGTTCTAGTCAATTGGTGATGGGCTGGTCTATCAGAGTGAGAACTGAGCAATCTCTGCCATACCCATAGTTTACTCTGACTGTTCCTTTTACTTATATATTTTCTAGATCTCAAGTGACGGCGTCTCTAACGTGGATTGAGCTCCCAATCTACCAAGATTGGAAGCCAAAGCGTCACATTTTTCCTTTGCCCCTCAACTTTCTCTTCATAATTGCGGAGGGGCACAGGGCCCTGGGTGGGGCTTTGTTTCCCGGGCGTTTCCGCACCCTCCTCAGCTCCCCGCCATGGAGTGGCTTCGGTCACCCAGGCTTTATTGTGGTCGGCAGGGAGGGTTCTTTGGGGGCGCTAGGTTATGGCCTTGGCCTTGCCTGGGGCCTTGGGGCTGTTCGGCCAGGCAGCTTGGGAAACAACAACAACAACAACAACCAGGGTTCGAATCCCCGCGCCGGATGGAGATTTTCGGGGGATTAAATTCCCTTCGTTCACCCGACATTTCACGTTTATTTACATGGATGGATCCAAAGATGACTTCTCTGTGGGATATGCTATGGTCTCGGAGTATGGCATTCGTCCATCTTTACTGCTGAGCTGCAAGCCATACAATGTGCCTTCGGGATAATGTCCCTCAAATAGTCATTTGTAGTGACTCTCTGAGTGCTCTCCAAGCCGTACAAACATTTGCGCCCAAAGAATCTCTTGTTTGCGACGTCATCCGCACACTCCATGATTTACTGACGTTAGGCCGTAAAGTTAATCTGTGTTGGGTACCGGCACACATCGGGATCCAGGGGAATGAGAGGGCTGATTCCTTAGCAAAGCGTGCATGCAGGGGCACTCCCCCTAACGTTATACTGCGCCCAACTGATATATTCCCTGTTCTCCGTGAGCGTGTTTGGGTGGACTGGGAGAGGGAATGGGCAAACATTGATACTACCAACCAACCACCTCCGCAGTATACTAGCCGATGTACACCCTTGGCCGTCCTCCATTGATCCGTGTCGGGCAAATCAGGTCATCCTGACATGCCTCCGTATAGGGCACACGCGTTACACGCTTGGCCATTTAATGACAACGCCTTCGAATCCGCCCCCATTTTGTGTTCATTGTCGAACACCAGTCACCGTCCGTCATATCCTTTGTGAGTGCCTTCGGTATAATTCTGAGCGCCGGCTTTACTTACGCACCGCATCCCTCCGCGTCCTTGCTCCTTCACCATCTTTTGACTTTTCGCCCATACATTTCTTGATCGCAATCCACCTATTTGACGAACTTTAATTATCTTTGTTTTCATGCATTTCTGATGCTACATTTCACCTATCGCGTCTGTACTTTAGTTACCAGTATCTATTTTTACTCCTGATGTGCCAATCTCACTATTGTCATTAGTAATATCTGTTCCGCAGATTAACCCTCCTGGCCCGGGCAGGCTCTCAAAATGACAGTGTGGGCTACCCGGGCGATCTGGCCGAAAAACGTCTAGGCCTAGGCTACCGTATTTTTTTTTAGTTTAACTGCTAGAAATTTCCCACGCATCTATAAATGTAGTGCGGTTTCCAATCTGTAGACTGGCGTTGAGTAGAGCTCTCTATGTCAACTGGTTCAGTTGTGATGACGATTTCAGTGGAGAGCACTTGCAGGCGATGTTAGCAATATGACTATCTTTTCACTACTGAAACAACGACATACAGACATACAATAACAAACGAGTCTTCTCTTTCTTGTTTTCGGAGGTGCGGTGACGTAACGATCGGCTTTGTTTACATGCGTCGGACGCACGGCATTCAGACCAAGCTGAATAGGCTTTCAAGCTTACAGATTTTAAAATGACACCCGGGCTCCTGCCCTTAATTCGTGGTGTCATTTTAAAATGACAACCGGGCCAGGAGGGTTAACCAGCCTTATGAGGGCTGCAGCCCAGTAGGCTGTTGAAAAATTGCTCCTTCTCTCTCTCTGGATACCCGCTTATGTGGGGATCCCTGGGAATGAGAGAGCAGATCCTTTGGCGAAACGGACGTGTCAAGGCTCGCCGACACCTTGCCTCGAGCGCCCCACAGACATTTTCTCCATTCTCCGAGAACGGGTATGGGCAGCTTGGCAGAGGGAGTGGTCAGCTATTGACACTAGTAATCATCTTCGCTCTCTTCAGACTGGTTAATCGTTGGCCATCCTCACTTGACCCATGTCGCAGGAATCAAGTTGTCTTAACGCGCTTACGCATAAGACACACGGTATACACATGGCCATCTTATGACTTCACCTCCAGACACTCCACTATATTGCCGACGTTGCCAAACCCGCATCACAGTTCGTCACAGTGGGTGCCCATTTTATGAGCGGGAACGCCAACTTCATTTACGTACCGATTCTATCTACACAATCTTAGCTATTTCACCATTGTTTACCTTCTCCCCTATCCGCCAGTACCTGACAGCGATTAATTTATTTCATGAACTCTGATTGACGTCCTTTATTTACGTAACAATTCTATCCACCATATCCTAGCTATTTTGTCAACGTTTACCTTCTTCCCTATTCACCTGTACTTAAGTGTTTTATTTATTTTGTGAAATCTGATTGTTGTCCTTCAGATACCGCATTCTAATCCCTTCCGTCATATTTCCCTTCACCAGCCTTATGAGGGCCACGACCCAGTAGGCTGATAAATTCCATCTTTCTCTCTCTCTGAGCCATTATAAGGATAATGTATGTATGTATGTATATACTCAAGCACATACCCCATAGCTGGGGGTAACCGACTCTTTACAGAGCCTGAACAGGGGCAACACAACACAACAACAAAAACAAAAAACTCACACACACTTAGGTCGTCCAGATGACCCAAAGACCCAGGCTCATTTGGGGTCCCCAGCAAAAGATTCCCAGGTCCCAGACCTCCCGGAGAAGTTCCGGTCCCAGCAGGCAGACACACAGCAAAGCTTTACCATCACAATGCTCACCCACCTCGCATCCAGGCATGACCCTTCATATACACATGCTCCCCGGGCCAGGCGCCTGACGGACTACTATCTAGTCCAACTGGCGCATGACCCACTCTCACATCGACCGGTTATCACTCATCTATTCACATGCATTCTCCATTCATTACCTATTCTACAGTCATCCCTCTATCTTCTAACGCTTGTACTACACCATCTCAATCGAGGTCTTCCTATCCTTCTACCTCCCTTTGTATCAGACTCATATACAGTACTCTCATTGTAAGCCTTTCATCTCCCTTTCGCTCAACATGTCCATACCAGCACAGCACCGTTCTGTCCACTCTGACTGACAAGGGTTCCTGCTGTCCCACTCTCCTACGTACCTCTTCATTTCTCAATCTGTCTCTACGCGTCACTCTACACATACTCCTCATGCAGTTCATCTCTATCACATCCAGCTTTCTTCTCTCTTGTGCCTTCAGAGCCCACATATATCACTGTGGTACAACTATCCGTTGATTCATTGTACTGTACTTTTAGCCTTCATTCCAAGATTTCTCACCTTCCACATACTTCCCATTGCTCTGAAAACTTTCCTTCCTTCACATACTTTCTGTTGTACCTCTATTTCCTCATTGTGTCCTTGCTTATCACTCCTCCTATATATTTAAAACACTCCACTTGTTCCAGTATTTCCCCATCCAGCCGCATATCTAGATTCACCCTACGAGCACCTCTATTACACACCATCACTTTAGTTTTATTGACGTTCACACTCAACTTCCTCCTCCACACCAAACTATTTGCCTACTTGCTGCAGTTTGTAACAATAATTATAATACAAATATAATCACACCCTAAGGTGACAAAAGATATATATTATAAATTCAGCAATTTATTTATGGAAGAAAATAATACAATAGACAATTAATTGTATTGTTGTTTACAGTAACAAAGAAGTGAATAAATGCTGACCAAGCAAAATTAGAATATACATTAATAAAGTTTTTATAGTAAGTATTCATTACTAAAACTTGTTTAACAATGTCTGCTTGAAGTTACAGAATAAACTTGATAAATTTTAAATAATCCTAAAGCTAATACTGTACAAGCAGTCTCATTAGGCAAAAACAGAATAAAGCATAGTCTATTAATTATAACGAGTCCAGAAATTGTGACTTTAGTTTCTCATATCTCAGATAAGAATAAAGCAAATGGTCTGTAAATTTCCTTATTAATTTACTGGTTAACTTTACCCAAATGATGGAAATATCAGCTTGATTGCTCTAGTCATTATGTAAAACTTGCAAACTAACATATTAGAGATACGAGAGGGAGGGGGGTCAGGATTTCTCGACTCATCATAATGAAGACTATAGATAAAGTAAATATATTATATAATCATCCATCCTCGGTACCCAGCACTCTGTACATGTTGAGAGATGAGACACACCATCCTATTTCCACCATTTTTGTTCAGCAATTTTGGTCCGACAGCTTTTGAAATGATGTTTTACAAGAATTCGGCCACCAAAAATAATATAAACTCCAGTTCAGTTCCCAATGCCAATAGAAATTTTCAAAATGTTGCCAGCATAAAAATTGCTGATTGAAAATTGGTGAACGCTTATTATTTAGCAGGAGTGAGGATGCAACAAAATAAAGACAGTTGATTAGAGACCCTATATTAAAAAAAATTAGCCGACGTCTGCCATATTGGTGGCACTGGTGTCATTAGCCTCAGGAGTCTTTACACTTGAATATGTCCAGACCCATAATAAAAATTTGGTAAAACTGGTACAGGATATATAATTTTGCCTTTTAGATTTAAATTCTACATTACCAAATATCAAAATATCACTGCTGTTTGATAATGAAGGCACCAAAATGGCATATAATTATTATGTTCCTTCCAACAACCAACTATACTCCTAAAATTGATTAATGAAATTTACAAACACATGTGGCAGTCCGTGGATTCGAACCCAGGACGCTCACACCGAAAATCAACACCTTATGCATCGCACCACAAAGACAGTTAAAGGATGGTGGACACTGTCTACGATTTATTATGCAACTTCGAATCCTGCATATCAATCTAAGCATGTACACACATCCCAACTGCAACTCACGTAGGCTATGCATATGTGAATGGAAAGAGCAATTAATGGGGCCTTAACCACTACGGAAGTCCTCTCGATAAATTACTCCTGAACCAATATCAATTATTGTGTTCCTTCCAACAACCAACTATACTCCTAAAATCGATTAATGAAATTTACAAACACATGTGGCAGTCCGTGGATTCGAACCCAGGACGCTCACACCGAAAATCAACACCTTATGCATCACACCACAAAGACAGTTAAAGGATGGTGGACACTGCCTACGATTTATTATGCAACTTCGAATCCTGCATATCAATCTAAGCATGTACACACATCCCAACTGCAACTCACGTAGGCTATGCATATGTGAATGGAAAGAGCAATTAATGGGGCCTTAACCACTAGAAATGAAAGATGACCAATCCCTCATATCACAGGATCTCTAGGTTGGTTGGTTGTGATTAGGGCTGGGCAGGAATCGATCCCAGAATCGAGTCTTTCGAGTCCAGGTGAACAGTCCCGGACTCGAGTCCAATTTATAGAGAATCGATTCTACTAGGCCTACAAACTTGTACAAAGACTGGCAGTCTGGCAGCGAGGCGCCTAGTAGAACTAGAAACAAGTCTTGTGGAAGCTGCGGATTATAGGAGGCTCACTGGCTGGCTCACGGCTCACACTAGGCTCACAGACTCGAGCATCATTCTAACCTCATCCACCACAGCTCACTCTCAGTCTCTCACCCACTCTCTCCTACCCGCTGCCTCGCCGATTCTTATTTACGACCTGAACCCCTTTAAAGTGACCCGAGTGACCTTTCAGATCACTAAGGTGTGTCACTGAGCGACAATGACCACTGTAGAATAAGTGTAGGGAAAGACTCGAGTCTGGCGAGTCTGTCCCCAAAAAGAATCGATCCCATCGAGTCCAAAAATATCGAGTCTTGCCCAGCCCTAGTTGTGATTCAAAGGGCTATGAAGGCCATGAAGTTCTATAAACCCTGCCAAAGAGAAAAGAAAGGACGCCACAAATATTATAAACATAATTTCCAGCAGTATCGCACAATCCATTTTCACAACAGATTTTGTCAAAGTCTGGTATTCTGCTACTGTACTGTATTTATAATCAGATAATTGAGATAGTTATGTTAGATATATTTAGCTTTATTTGACTGTATATGACTACAGACATCTGATTCAAAGTAAAAAATGGAGGGGAAATATTTGTATAAGCACAATGTTATTCAGCTTTTATGACTCAGTGGATATCTGTCTCTAAAACTGTTGTGTGATACTGGTTTACAGTACTGTAGGTCTCGAGTAACTCTGTGTTAGGGACAATTATTCTATTCTCAACTGACTACTAAGAATTACCATTTCTGAGAGTAACAGGGTCAACTTAGCTCATTAGTACCACCAGTATATATTAACCGGTACAGTAAACCCCCGCTAACTCGGACTCTTTTTAGTCGGAAACCCGCACTTCTCGGAATGGCATCGGCCTCTCGGAAATGTCCCTGTATATCTCGGAAATTTCCGAGTTGGACGGGTTTTGTGTCCGGTTTACAATGTTCTCTCACTCGGTTTTAAGTGATTTTAGGATTAATTGAAGCCTGTGCCTTTTAATTATTGTGTTAATATTAAATACTATGTACTGTACTGTCCCTGAAAACATAATAAGGTTCGTATTTGTCCTTAACCCTCCTGGCCCGGTTGTCATTTTAAAATGACACCACGAATTAAGGGCAGGTGCCCGGGTGTCATTTTAAAATCTGTAAGCTTGAAAGCCTATTCAGCTTGGTCTGAACGCCGTGCGTCCGACGCATGTAAACAAAGCCGATCGTTACGTCACCGCACCTCCGAAAACAAGAAAGAGAAGACTCGTTTGTTATTGTATGTCTGTATGTCGTTGTTTCAGTAGTGAAAAGATCGTCATATTGCTAACATCGCCTGCAAGTGCTCTCCACTGAAATCGTCATCACAACTGAACCAGTTGACATAGAGAGCTCTACTCAACGCCAGTCTACAGATTGGAAACCGCACTACATTTATAGATGCGTGGGAAATTTCTAGCAGTTAAACTAAACAAAAATACGGTAGCCTAGGCCTAGACGTTTTTCGGCCAGATCGCCCGGGTAGCCCACACTGTCATTTTGAGAGCCTGCCCGGGCCAGGAGGGTTAATATGATGAATTTCACATGTAAAAAAAAAAAAACAAAAAAAAAAAAATTAAGTGATCTCAATTTTCTCTGACGCAGACTTTCCTCTTCTAATTCGGAATTTTCCCTCTCTTAAGTCGGACATCTCGGAAAATCGGGCTTCTCGGAAGTGGTCTCCCCCCAATTAGTCCGAGTTAGCGAGGGTTTACTGTATATACAGAGATAGATATATAGCCTAAATATAATGCTGAATCTGGACATAATCTAATTAATTAATTTCACTCCCTAACACCAAACACCTCTCAATGAAATTAATGAAAGCATGTGATCCTCCCTGGATTCGAACCCGGGATGCCACATACAGATCTTAAACAATCTAACCATTACACCACCAAGACAGAATTAGGTGTTTGGTCACATAACGGGCAAAGAGGCAAAGTGACAATAATATTTCTCTAAATTTGTTTTCTGTGTACAGTACAGGGTGGCTTAGAATTACATTAATCAGATTATTCAGCTGGTGAGTAACCTGGATAACCAAATTCTGCGCCACCGTGTAAATTATATAATAGTTTTTCCTCATAACTTACTAATTCCATTTAGTGTAACTTTATTTACACCAAGTTCTGGTGATTACACAGATAACAATATGTGTGATGATGTTAACAAAGTTATGAATAATGTAATTAGAGAAATAAATAGCCATATAATGATAACGTACAGTATTTATTGCTTAGACATAAAATATTCAACCTAAGGAGTTAAAATGGCTTGACAATAACTCTTCATTCACATAGGCATAATATGCTATTTATATGTTATTTTCATTTATTCACCAAAGAAGTAAGGCAACCTATGTGGGCAGCTGGTAAACATCATAGACGACTGAATCCTGGATTGACAATTGCACAATGCAGATAACCACAAGTTTATAAAATGCACCAGCCAAGATTTTTTTTTTATGCATATTATACTCAGCCCCCCTCCCCTCCCTCTCTCTCTGAGAAGACTCAAAGACCAAGGATCACTAAGGGCCTCCAGCACTCCCCCGGCCCCAGACCTCCCGGAGAGTTTCCGGTCTCAGCAGGCAAATACGTAGCGGAACCATACCACAATGCCCACCCACCTCACATCCAGGCATGACCCTTCATATACACCGGCTCCCCGGGCCAGGCGCCTGACTCCTTCTCCCAAACGACCGCGTTATCACTCATCTATTCACAAGCATTCTCCATTCATTCCTATTCATTACCACTTCTCTTGCCTGTTCTACAGTCATCCCTCTATCTTTCAACGCTTGTACTACACCACCTCTCCATCTCAACTGAGGTCTTCCTATCCCTCTATCTCCCCTTGTATCTAATTCATATACTCTCTTGTAAGCCTTTCATCTCCCATTCGCTCAACATGTCCTTACCAGCACAGCACTCTTCTGTCCGCTCTGGCTGACAAGGGTTCCTGCTGTCCCACTCTCCTACGTACCTCTTCATTCCTCAATCTGTCTCTACACGTCACTCTACACATAGGGTACTCCTCAAGCAGTTCATCTCCATCACATCCAACTTTCTTCTCTTGTGCCTTCAAAACCCACGTCTCAGCCCCATACATCAGTGTTAGTACAACTATCCCTTGATACAATGCACTTTTAGCTTTCATTCCGAGATTTCTCACCTTACACATACTTCCCATTGCTACGAAAACTTTCCTTCCTTCACATATTCTCTGTCATACCTCCATTTCCACATCTGCATCCCTGCTTATCACTCCTCCTAGATATTTAAAACACTCCACTAGTTCCAGTATTTCTCCATCCAGCTGCACCTTTATTACACACAATCACTTTACTTTCATTGATGTTTGCCCTCAGCTTCCTCCTCCCACATACCACACCAAACTCTTTTACTACGCGCTGCAGTTTCTCTCCAGAATCCGCCACCAACACTGTGTCATCAGCAAACAGCATTACACATTACACAACCCTGTCGCAGGCCTAATTTACCTAAAACCATTCACTAAACTAATTTCCACGTTTTGCTCTCTTCATAAAATCTTGTGACTGCTCTAACAAATGTCCTCCAATTTCATACATCTTTAGCACCTTCTCGATCCACACGATCATAAAAAAAACAAAAAAAAAACACACACACACATGAAACTTGAGATTTTGTCTAGTTCCAGCTGTCTCTAAAACTTGAGAAAAGGACTTTACAGTAGTGATGATTTGGATACTCAAAGTTAAAATGTAAAACTGGCAATGTTGATGCACTGCCTCCGATGTGGTGTCTTGACTTCAAAAGGATTTCAGTAAGACGGAGGATCTTGGGAGAAGGTACACCAATCCTCTGAGGGGCCATCTGTTCAGCTTTGCCACCCTTCAAGAAGGGTTTGCCTCAGAAGTCTTCCTATGCTTTATAATATCCTTAAAAATCATATACAAATTACTGTTTCATAATGGCTAGGATGCTTACTTAGTGGGCTGTAAAGGGGTAAACTAACATAAGCTAGATCTTCAAAATTTAAAAATTAATTTTCATGATGATTGGTTTAAGTCCAGAACCTATTGGCCACAGATTCAAGGGCTTCCCATTATTTGTTTATGACTATCACTTTGCCTCCAGGTGCCTCATATAATCTACAGTATAGCTATCTCTTAAGAGTCAGGCACTTCTTGGGCAAAAACCCTTGCTAATTTATAGTAGCATTTTGGAATATAAAAGCTATTACTAGTACTGTATTAACACAATTAATGTAATGCTTGAAAGCTATGTACAGCTTAGTTTAAGATGAAGGCACATTCAGAATGAGAGGAACATTTTCATCACAGAACTTGGTATTATGTGACTGCAAATTAACTAGTTGAGGAAATGCTACTGCTATTTAGTATTGAGCTTGAAATATCACTCATGTGTTCATATGGTGATTCTTCAAACAGGTAACACTTCTTGATATGATACACAGGGCAACGCAGAAATTGCTTATCCACATGGCAGCCAGGGCTTAGATTACTGATATGATGGAAGCAAACGAGGCTGAACACTTTGGCCAAAAGTTGTGGGGGTCTCCACACTCAGCTAAATCTTAACCTTGTTCAGAAAACACTGGTTAGAGGTGTACAAATCAAGAGAAACATTTTAGAATACATCTACTTCTCATAAGCTATCCTCCCTGCTATTTCAGCAAACAATTATATCAGACCCCCAAAGCCTCTTCAAATAAAATTAGCCTCTGGCCCTAAGTACAGTTAATCAACAATGGCATTTGGTGTTTTGCAAGAATGGCCCAGTTAACTAGTAAGGGATTGGCTGCATGTATTAGAAATGCAGAGGTTAATTTAGTTTTGTTATCAATTCGTCAAGCAAACAGTCTTAATTTGTGGCATATTTTTTGAAGCTTCAAACTCATTAACCCCAAGTAAGCATGATTTGTTTACAATGTGACACACAATTATATACCATACTGTATATTATTTTATTAATCTCACCACCACACCCCCAATGAAATTAATTAAAGTATATATGATCCACCGGGATTCGAACCCGGGTTATCACACACATATTTTTGCCACCTTAACCATTACACCACCAGGACGGTTAAAAGGTTTATGCACACGCCTACGACTTATTATCCATTCTCGAATACTGGATATTAATCTAATCATGTTCATATTCCCAACCGCACTATGGTAGCCTACTGTTTAAGTGAGAGGAAAGAATATTCATGGGGCACAGATCATACAGACCGGCCTCTCGAAGAAATATCCCTAAACCTACTAATAATATTATTTTATTAATCTCACCACCACACCCCCAATGAAATTAATTAAAGTATATATGATCCACCGGGATTCGAACCCGGGTTATCACACACACATATTTTTGCCACCTTAACCATTACTTAGAAAGTATATAACAAAGAGAAAGATTAAATTTAGAAATAGCACTCTCTAAAGAGGTATCCATAGGGGATAGAAATATCTAAAGCTGATTCTCATCCGAGGTTGGGGAGACAGTTTACACTGTATAGTTGGAAGAAAACAAATTATATTTAGTATGAGGTATGAAAATTAAACTATAAAATGCAGGGGATGTTCACTGCGCACAGCAGAGTCTGCTAGGACCATCCCGCCACCTGACATTTATAAGATACTGCCAGTTGACTTGGTAGAAATGCAAGTTTTGCATCATACTGTATATTCAATATTCCAAAAAATATACATTCATCCAGTAACATCATAATAACAGATTTAAAAAAAAAAAAAAATTATATAGCTGAACAAATTTGCAGCTGAACAAATTTGCCCTTTTTTACCTATCTCACTTTAACGAGACAAAACAAAAATAATCATACATATGGATTTAGATAAATTGTGAAGATCCCTGAATCTAAAACTACAATATAAAAAAATGGAACTCTGCAACAATTTCCTATCTATATACAAAATATATAATCAACGGACAAAGTGTAGGCTTAACATGATTTAATAGCAACATTTCCATAGAAGTAGAAAGTTAATTAATTCTTTCAATCAGATATCGGCTTGCTTGTTTTTCTAGTTACCTATAGACAACTTTATTCAGCTTAGGAAGGATCGGTAAGAGAAACGTAGGGTGCTATTGGTGGGTATATTTTCGTTTTAATAACATTACTTTGCTCACTCTCTTCTTTTGTTTATGGATTGTTAGTCTCGATAGTTATATTTGCATAAAGGAAAACAATAGAGATCCACAAAATATATAAGTGACTGTAGGCTACACGGAGCAGCTTGGCAACACATGACAATTCTATACAATTTTCAATATGTCTATAAAACATTTCATAATTATTGAGCGTTAACAAAAAATAATGTTAAATAGCATATGAAACAAATTTGTTATCGGGGGCTTATGATACTGTAGAATATTCTGTAAATTAAGATTATAAACTTAGATCCTTTGAATACTTGTGTACTGTAATATGAGTACCATCGAATCCACTGGAGTAGGGAACTGGTGCATATGACAAAAGGAAACACCAACTTCTATTATCATTATTTAAAACTTTATAATACAAGAAGTAGCCAATATTTTGGAAAATGAAGGGTACCTGGTGGTTGCTCTTGACAAGTGGCTTAATGTCTCATTTTGTCTATTCTCTTAATCTTTCCATTCAACCCTGGTCCCTTACAATCCCATTTAAGGAATTGAAGATTGGTTATTGACTGATCATATATATATATATATACACATTATGTAAGTGGAGGAGTTACTTTAAATTTAATATTATAACCCACTAAATACAAATTCTTCTAAAGCTGCATAAAATTGAATGGCAGTAGCTAAAACATTACAAGGTCATCATGGATTGAAATGCTTAAGCTGCTCTGATTATAAAACACATACATGTACAAGAAACAGAGGCAGAACACTTTACACTCATGTGATTCGAGACAGGCAATTGAACTGTACCTTATTAAAACAGTACCGGTGTCAAATTAAAATATAACCTCCCTGGGTATAGTTTCACTTAAAATTATTACTATACATACAGTACATCAAACAGTGCCATAAACTGGGGTACTTGGGCCTCTTGGTTCATCGATAAGCCATCCAGGTGTACTATACTCGGTTCAAATTAACTTGGCAACTTATTCCACTCTTCTACTCATAGCTGTTCCTACATAAATACATACATATATACGGGTTTAAAGATCGCAACCGTCCACAGTGAATGTGGCTTCCATGGTACAATCACAGTACTGCACACAGTGCACAGCAATCATAACACGGTGGCTACAGTCTTTACTGCAGCACAGTACAACAAAGTCTTGCCATAACAACACCCCATCATGTTATCACTGTGGCTGATGTTGGTATAGCGCTTGTTTTTTTGTTTTTGTTTTTTTGTGAGAAGTTTAATCAAACCACTGAGCTCCCCAAAAGAGCTCACATAGGGCTTGCCCGAAGGATTAGACCAAAAGGAGAAGAAGAAAGCAGGAGAGAATTAAATCAAATCAAGAAGAAAAGTATCTTTTAGGAAACAGAAAATATGAGGGAGAGAAAAGGAAGGAGAATCTTCTAAAATGTGAGATCAATCAGAATTGCCAAAATAAAGTGACCGGAGACGGGAATACCTACGACAGTCAGTAAAAATGTGGCGAATCGTTAGACGCGTACCATTGGTATAGCGCTAACAGCGTCTCGGCAAAACTGAAGCACTTGCATCTGGCGAAACGCACCAAACCAGCCTTAACCGTGCTACAATAAGGCAGTTACAAGAAATCACCGTAACTGCTACAGATTGGTTTAAATTGTTTTCATCCTTTGGTCATAATTAGTTGTTCATTATTCAGCTTCAAACAACTGCAAAACAACCATGTCAATTCATAATCATAATTATGGAGTGGGGATTTAACCCGTCCAATCCCAGCGAAGGCTAATAGCCGTCAATGCATAAGTCACTCCCCAGTCTCAGCGACGGCTAGTAGCCGTCAGTAATGTAATTTCCTTGTAACTGCCTGTATCAGGCTGTACCTGGTACCACTACCATTTGAGCACTGCTCTCGATATGGCAACACTTCTCAGCTTATATAAGACCTTCTGAAGGCTGGGAGAGCCAGTCTTCCTTCATCTCTTGAGGTGGAAGGTCGTTCTATCTTGCCATTTTGGCCAAATTGCTTGGGACTGGCGGGGGACTTTTATTACTGTATCCTACGGTACAATAGAGGTTAAGGGAGCCCACCTCGCTTTTTTCTCTTTCTCTCCCTCTCTCTTTGGCTTGTATCCATTCGGCCCCATTTACCCTACTGTTTTAAGACGTTTACCCACATCCAGGTGTCAATATTTTCCTGGCGAGCAGTAGCAAGCCAGCATATATATATTTTTGTTTTGACAGCAAGCTAAATTTGTACATTATTCGATAGAAAAATGTCTCCGGCGAATTCGGATTTCTCCATACAATGCTGGATTGCTATCGCTCGCCAGGAAGATATCGACACCTAGATGGGGATAAACGTCTTAAAACAGTAGGCTGAATGGGGCCGAATGGATACAAGCCAGGAAAAGAGAGAAAAGATAAAAAAAAAACGGTGACCCCCCTTAAGACAAAATATGTGGAATGGAGTACACTGCCCTGATAAATTCGTAAACTGGAAAATATGACAGAACATGAAATTCAGTGATAACAGCACTTGGTAGGTTTCTACTTTTTATTCTTAATCATATTTCTTTAGATATTGGTTATTCAATAGAGACTAAAATGTATAACAGATAAATTATTCAGTACAGTAAATTGGAATTACTGTAATTAGAAGAACCTAAACATACCCAGTAATAGTGCTGTATACTATTTTCATATATCTATGGTGCAAACAAATTATTGTACAGTTGACCCATGCCCTTTAGGACTAATTAAGGAAGACCCCTGTCTGAAAGTGTCAATAGTCCGAAAGGGCCGAGTCCGAACTTCACACTTCAGCCATTCGGACTTGTCCGAATGGCTAAAATAATGTCCGAAGTTTATAAGTCCGAAACTCAGCTCTTCGGTCCGAATGCGATTTAATTTTTCTCAGCCTTTCAGACAAATCCGAAAGGCTAAAATAATGTCCGAAGTTTATAAGTCCGAATACACATTCACCTAACCAGACAAGTCCGAAACTCGGCTCTTTTTTTCCGAATGCGATTTAATTTTTCTCAGCCTTCCAGACAAATCCGAAAGGCTGAACCATGAGTTCGAAGTTAAATGTACTGTAGTCCGAAAAGGACGGAGGTATTTTCTCAGCCTTTCAGACAAATCCAAAAGGCTGAACCATGAGTCCGAATTGAAATGCTAGTCCGAAAGTCTTGGAATTCCGAAAGGGCGGGAGTTTACTGTACTTTCAATGTGCAGAAGTTAAATACCTATATATAAAGTATTAAAACACAAAAAACAGTAAATATCTGATAATGCATTTTTAAATATTTTATAAATTCTCATATAGCAACCCACATAGCCTACTCTCTGAAGTGCCCAATTAGCCCGTTTTATGGTACCATACACCACTTGTTCTGAAGTCAAGGTCTCTATATTACACTCATTAAGGGAGCCCACCTCGCTTTTTTTCTCTTTCTCTCCCTCTCTCTTTGGCTTGAATCCATTCGGCCCCATTCAGCCTATTGTTTTAAGTCGTTTACCCCCATCCAGGTGTCAATATTTTCCTGGCGAGCGGGAGTGAGCCAGCATATATATATTTTTGTTTTGACAGTAAGCTAAATTTGTAAATTTTTCGATAGAAAAATGTTTCCGATGAAGCCGGATTTCTCTATACAATGCTGGCTCGCTATCGCTCGCCAGGAAGAAACCGACACCTGGATGGGGATAAACGTCTTAAAACAGTTGGCTGAATGGGGCCGAATGGATACAAGCAAAAGAGAGAGAGAAAAGGAGATAAAAAAAGCAGGTCACCCCCCTTAATATAATCACACCTTTATGTATAAGCTTCCAATTCGCATTACACTATATCATTCGTATTGGGAAGGGTCTGTGGGTGTCTAGTCTGTTCACTTTAAATTCCATGAAATCCTTCCTAAGCTGAATAAAATCATCTAATGTTGGCCAGAATAAAATTTAACATGGTGTCATCATATTCAAGAGGATGAATTGGCCACTTGCGAGTTTCAGGCTATAAGGAAGTTGGAGCCGTGAACATCGATATTAAAGAGAAATGCACTAATAATCTGGGTTTCTGATGGATAAAAAGTATGATAAATTTGTTTTCTATGTATTTTTAAATGTATTATGACCGTATTTTAGATGATAATTCTGCTAAATATTGATAGCCACAGCTTCAACTTCCTTATAGCCGGAAACTCGCAAGTGGTCAATTGAAGGAACCTAGGAAAGGAAAGCCGCTGTCACACGAGCGCTTTTTCCGTCAATTTTCCATGAGCAAGTTTTTTCTCTTTATATTTTGGGACTTTTTTGCACTGGTATCGGTAACTAGACTGAAGGTAAATTATGTTAACCGGCATAATTATGATAAAGTGTATTTTTTATAGATTCCTGACCACAATTGCCCATCAAAATTGCTCGAAAAAGGGCTTGTGTGACTCCGGCTTCATTCCTCACTGAAGAAGTGACTTGCAGGATTATTAGTACTAAAAAACTCATAATAAAATCTCTGGAAACGAAGAGTCCACCGTAGAATAAAGGCTAAATCAGTCCTGGTAAACAAAATAAAGATGTATGTTGGTTAATGTAGTATAATGAATGCACAGTTGGGGTCACAAGAAACTTTGAAACTTCTGACTTAGTTTTCTCATAAGTTTTTTAAGAAAATAATCCCATAATATACCTAAATAAAGCTTTTATAGTCAAGCTTTCATGCCTTTTACATTTTAATCTGGCTAGCATTGAACAATTTCATTAAATTTACAAAAAAATCTGGGAGAGTAAAAACGATAAATTGGAATAGAATTACCCCTTTGAATTTCAGATATCCTTCCAAACCTAAATTAAATCCTCTAGTATTGGCCAGAATACAGTTAAGGGGAGACAGACCGTTTTTCTGGACCCCCTTCTCCCTAATGTTTAGCCCCACTAGTTTTGAGAGTTTAAGACGCCAATGGTTCCATTAGTTTTGGGATTTTATGACCTTTCACCCCATTTCTTTGTCAATATTAGGACCATTTAGGTGTCGATTTTTTCCTGGCGAGCGACAGCGAGCCTGTGATTTTAGGAAGAATCGGCCTTTGGCCGGGAAATTTTTCTACCGAAAAATTTACAAATCTATCTTGAAGGAGGGTCTAGGGGGGGTTTTTCTAAGCTTGATGGAGGTCTAGGGAGGAAACTAAAAAAATATATGAATAAATTAATTAGTAGACCAAACAAACAGCCATTGTCCCCTTAATATAACACCACCATATTGAAAGCATTGAATTAATTCACTTTACCCCTGGAAAGAAAAATAAAGTCTTAAGATGAAAGTGTATTTCCCAGCTTTCTACCCCAACTGTATGTGGTGGATGAAAATTGTGTAGCCTAATGAATTATAGTAGCACTGTATATTACTGTATAATATATGACATATATATGCTAATTAATTGGCATAGTAAGTGATGTATATACATATTATATTATTGTAAATACTATTTGTGATTAAAAGGCTACAGTATTTGTGATATGCTTATTAATCAGCATAATATGTAGTGTCAAATATGCTTGACAAAATAGAATGCACAAGCAATTAAGTTTTCAAGATTGTCTTGGACAGTGTCAAATTATATACGGAATTAGATGAAATAGTGAGTTGAGTGTGTACAGTATGTCTTGCTATGGAATTAGAATATGTTATTTTTTCTGGTATGGCATATTTTGTGAAGAAAACGTTGTGTCAGCAGGACGACTTGTGAAATGATACATAGCATTGTGTCCATTGTTATGGTATGTGTTGTGTAATGATATATACTGTACATTGGTTCTGTTTATATGGCATGTTTTGTGGAATGATACATGACATTGGTCCTGTTTATAAGGCATGTTTCATGGAATGATACACAATTGTGTTTTCTCCAGGAATGATACAGTAACCTCCAAGATTCATGATATCACCCATGACTTTTCCATTAAAAATGTACCTTGTTCAATATAGCATATATAATTAGTAATCAATCAAAGAATAAAAAATAATCACTAACAACATTCTTGTCTCATCTGCACACCAACTTTAATGTAATTTTTAGTTTAAAGAGAAATATTATGTTTGGCATACCTGAAACAATTACAAAGAATAAAAACAACAACATAGGTGGTACAGGAAATATTAAGGGTGATAATAAATGGCATTGTCTCAAACAGCAGTGTGTGTGTGTGTGTGCACATGTGTGTATGAGCATTTCATGTATGTGTGTATGAGGAATCATCTCAAACAGCAAAGTGAGTGTGTGAGAGTATTATGTGTATGTCTCCATGTCCTAGTCTCAACCAGAGCGGCACCAATTCCTCCCCCCATGTATCGTTCAGCTGACCCGCTCCACATAGTTGGCGGGCAGCATCCCCGTGACACCGCTACGCTGGATGGTACCGGTCATCCAGCCTTCATCTATGGCAGTACAGTTGATGATCAGGTCGCCGTCACGGAAGCTCACCTCATCCGTGTCCGCTGCCTCGTAGTCGTACATCGCCCGGTAGCACCGCTGGAATGTGCAGAACAATCTTTAAATCATAAAATTTAAATGTAAATGTAAAACTTGCAAAACAAACAAACTTAAACAGGAACTGCGTAAAATAAAAACAAAAGAACTTATAAAAATCACTATGTGGAAATAACTCATTGAAGAATTAGCAAAACAATACTAAGAAATATAAAATCATAAAACCACCACATAAATGTACATCACTATATGAGCAAGTAAGTTGCACATACAGTATTGTATATTAACATACTCTCACCACATTCAAGGAATGTATCAAATGGGAAGTTCAGAAGACTCTGTCAAGGGACTTTAGACCAGGACTCCCATGGGAGTTGCTATATGCAGATGACCTAGTTCTTATCGCAGATAGTGCGCAGGAAGCAGAGGTAAAGTTCAATAGATGGAGGGAGGGTATGGCAAACAAGGACTACGATTTAACCCCTTCCTAACCAGTGGTGGGGCTGAGGCCGCCACTATCGCCAGGATAAGATGCGGTTGGGGAAAGTTTAGAGAACTTTTGCCACTACAGTTGGTCCTCCGGTAACGCGAGTTTTAGAAACGCGGATTTGGTGGCACGCGATACACCCCAAATATCCAAAATGTTACTAACGCGGTCAATACTTAGACTGGCGCGGGGTCCAGCTGGGCTCTGAACCTTTACTCCCGACTTTCGTAGCTCATATCTCTTCAAATATATGGCCTAACCAAGTTTTTATGCATACCGGAGGTAGATATGATCGTTCCTGTGCATTGGGTGAATACTAGAACACTCCACATTGTGTAGTTAATGTGTGAGGTGAGAATAATTACCGAAACACACTTATGTTATTGTTTGGCTGTCGAGTGAGTGTGTGTGTTGTCATTGTGTGGACAACATGGCTATGCTATCTCGGTCGCTGAATCTTTACTTACCGTACGACTTTCGTAATTTACCGATGCTCATATCTCTGCAAATAAATGGCCTAACCAAGTGTTTATGCCTACCAGATCGTTGTTGTGCGTTGGGTGAAGACTAGAACACCCTACATTGTGTAGTTATTGTGTGAGGTGAGAAATAAGAAGACGGCGAGTTAGGCGGGAATTCCGAAGCTACGATTTTCGTAATTTACCGATGCTCATATCTCTGCAAATAAATGGCCTAACCAAGTGTTTATGCATACCAGAGGTAGATATGATCGTTGTTGTGCGTTGGGTGAAGACTAGAACACCCTACAATGTGTAGTTATTGTGTGAGGTGAGAAATATGATGGAGGGATTTCAGAGCTTCGATCGAAAAATGTCAGCTACTGCTGTGACTCTCTCTCATTAGCCTAGCTGCCTAGCCTAAACAAAATATTTATTCAGAGGTAAGAGTTGTTGCAATGGGCAAATCAACTCATTGCACATGTCAAATAACCTTTATAATTGACTTAATTATTATAACATAGGCTTATATGGAGAAAAAGTGGACTTTGTGGAAATCCCCAGAACACCAAGGTACCTTTAACATGTAAACATATGGGTTCGGTAACGCGGATTTTGCTAACACGGGCGTTAACCAGAACACATTGGCCGCGTTAATGGAGGACCAACTGTACTCACCATGAGAAGACTCCTTCTCCCCTTGAAGGGAAAGGTTTATGCTTCATGTGTTAGAAGCGCAATGACATACAGTATGCTTCAGAAACGTGGTCTGTCAAAGCAGATGATATCAACAGAATGGAACGCAATGAAATGAGAATGGTGAGATGGATGTGTGGTGCCAAACTGCAAGATAGGATATCAAATGAAGAGCTAAGGATAAGGTTAGGTATCAAGAGTATCAGTGATGTGATGCATACTTGCAGACTTGGATGGTTTGGACATATGGAGAAGATAGATGAACAAAGTTTGGTGAAAAGATGCAAATCCATGAATGTGGAGGGAGCTGCACCAAGGGGCGGACCAAGAAAGATGTGGGATCGGACTTTGCAGTCTGATCTTAAATCAAAGAACCTGACAAGTAAGGCAGCTTTTAACAGGGTTGTCTGGAATGCCGCCATTAGGATGCGAGACCGGAACTGCGCTTTGTGTGGAATACTAGGTCTTAAAATTTGTGTACAGTATGTGTATATATTAGAGATGGAACGAATATCAATTTTCACTATTTTCGAATGCGAATACGAATGAGATTTTTTTGTGTGTAAAATTTGCGAATTCGAATACGAATTGTGCTTGTTGCTAAGATTGTTTCTCAACCCCGATGTGAATTTTCCTTTCCAAGAAAATTTATTATTGCAAAACTTACACTTTGCCACTAGTGATTAACACAAAGTAATCCCAAATTACACTGGTGTGACTGGACGCCATTGTGCAATAGCTACAATTCTGTTCTCTTTCAAGGGAAGTTGGTTGCAGTCGAGGGTGAGAGAGAGGCAAATACGTCCCACCTCGAGTATGGCTCACGCAGCAATGAGATTATGAACGCTTAAGCTATGAGGCCCACTGGTAGTGACCCAGAGTTGCCAACTCAAAATTGCCTTTGACGCTAGATTCACTATGAAAAAGCGCTAAAAAAGTGCTTAAGTAGGATAGAAATAAAATAGGCGTTTATAACGGTTATCCCTCTGAATATTATGCCATGTCATTGACTTACATTTATATATTTCATAGAAATTTAATTAATGTTTGTTGGCGATTAAACATCTCTAAATCTAGCGGTATAGGCGTTAAGTTGGCGACTTTGCTTGGGGATGGAGGCAGTGAGACAGAGAGTTACCCACACCGACACCTGTACACTTCCTCAGTCCCAGTGTTGCCACTTTTTGGTACTAAGGTACAGTACCACATTTGGTACATTTGACTCTCTCAAGTACATTTTATACATCTTCCAATAAAATAGTCAATATCTGGTACTAAATACAAAATCAGTGAGGATATATGATGGAATATTTTTTAGTGACATGCTATTACATTGGATATGTCTGAAATGGCAATATTGTGACGGTTCAACTGTCCAGGTCCAGCACACATTCGTTTACCATGCAGTGATGCCATTCTAGAATAATTTGGTACTTTTCACTGGTTCGATCTGGTACTATTAAATAAAGTTAAGTAGCAACGCTGCTCAGTCCTCCTTCATTCCACTTTAGCGGCCCCAACGCAAATCTACACTGTTATTTATTCGTTTGTGTTAACTTTAACCCCTCAGACCCGGTTGGGCTCTGAGGCATCCATAAAAAACACCCCCGCGGAACCCGGAAGGGCTCTGAGGCACCGGCAGCTTGAAAGCCTGTAAGCTTGGTGTGCAAGGCGTCCGTCCGACGCATGTAAATAACAGCCGGTTGGACCGACGCCGAGCATCTCCGACCACAAGAAGGAGAGGCATCCTTGTTCGTGTGTGCCTGTATGTTATTGTTAAGTAATGAAAAGTAGTGTAAAGTGGCTGATATCGCCACAAAGTTATCTCCACGGAAATTGTCATCACAACTGAACCAGTTGACTTAGAGAGCTCTACTTAACGCCATTCTACAGATACAAAACACATCTACGCTTGGGGATGCGCGGGAATGCGGAAGCTGTCAAAATAACAAAGATACACCGACCCACCGCCGACGAGACAACATCTCCGCACCCACGCTCCCGAAAATCAGCTGATCTAGCAAGCTGTTTACAGCGCTCGGCAAATAAACTCACCTAAACTTCAGTATAAGGATATTTTGTGTTGTCCTGTCTTAAAATGCAGTATTAAAATAATTTGAGATTAAAAGCAAGTGAGGATATTTCGAGTGATAAAAATAATTTAAGTAATTGTGAATGCGAGTGGATGTAAACAAATATGGCTGACTTTGATGGATTTGAAGTCGGTGAGACCGAGGGCATTCTAGGGAAAATTATACGTGAGCTGAATGACATTAAAAGGTGGAAGGAGGATATGCAGGAGTGGAAGGTGAGTGTTAGTTCACAGATTGAGGCTATATGTTCAATATGTGGTGCTCAGGCTGGGGACATCGAGCCTGGACAAGATTTGAGTCGGGCTAGCCTAAAAGATATTCAAACTCATATGGGGCAACTCCAGGACGAAAATGAAGCTTTAAGATTGCAACTTGAAGAATACAAAGGGCAAACCAAGGAAATGAAAACACATGTGGAGGAGATTAAGGAGAAACACAATAAATGGGTTAATGACGAAGGAGGAAAAGTGAAGGAAGTGGCAATGAAGGAAATCATGGAGGAACAAAAGAAACAATCAGAAAGGGAAAATAGAGATTTAGAATCAGTGGTAGTAAACGCTATGAGGAGAAATGAACAGGTCCTGCGTGAAACAATAGATAGAAATAAGTGTATTATTGTATTTGGGGATATAGAGGAGCACATTATTGAGAGGAAAGCTAGGGATAAGGAAGAAATTAATAAGGTAAAAACATTGATCAAGCATGTCGATGAAGAAGGAAACAACTGGAGAGATGATATTGAAGAAGTTAGGAGAATGGGTAAATATAGTAAGGGAAACAAGGCCAATGAGAGTGCAGTTTAGGTCTAGGGTAACAGTGGATGCAATAATGAACGTAACATGGAGACTTAACTTGACCAGCAAGTTTAAGAAAATTACAATTAGAAAAGACATGAGTATTGAGGATCGAAACATAAGAAAGGAATTGCAAACCGAGGCAAATGTAAAGAATGGAGAAAGGACGAAAGAAGACGAAAAGAAGTTTTTCTGGAGAGTGTGGGAGGGAAAACTAAAGAAATGGTATATAAAGCGAAGGGACGAAGTAGGGAGGGAAAGGGAGATGGTGCGGGTGACGGGGGAGAAGGCAGAGGGAGGGGAGGTGGAGATGGAGAGAGAAACAGTCCAAGTGGAGGCAGAGGGAGGGGAGGTGGAAACGGAGCGAGAAACAGTCCAGGTGGAGACAAGAGGAGAGGAGACAAGCTAGGAAATAAATTGGGAGGGGTACGTACAAAAAAGAAAGGAACGGGCAGGGGAGAGAAAAATAGGGAAAATACTGGAAATGCTAAGTTCATGTATACAAATATTGATGGGTTAATTTCCAAAAAGATTGAGTTTGACGAATATGTAAAGAGAGAGAGGCCCGGGGTAGTATGTTTGACTGAAACTAAGCTTAACCAGGAGGTAGACACGAATATAATTAGTTGTGCAGGATACAGTACATGGAGAAGAGACAGGTTAGGAAAGCTAGGAGGAGTGTTGATCATGGTAGATAATAAAATTACTGCTAAAGAATTAAAACTTGGTGATAGCATTGCTGAAGTGGTAGCAGTTGAAATTGAGGATAATGATAGGTCAAGATTGGACATTGTATCAATGTATTTACCTCCTAAGACTAAATCTTGGAGCAATGATGAATATAATGAATTAATTTTGGAAACCTTGCGTATGTTAGAAATTATTTGTAAAAGGAAAAATAGGCTTATTCTTGCAGGGGACTTTAATTGCGGGGAGGTGGATTGGGAATGTTTGGATGCGGGTTCAAATGAAAATACTTGGGGTAGCAAATTTCTTGAACTAACAATGGGGTATCTATTAACACAACACGTTACGGAAAATACAAGATTTAGAGGAGGTGATGAACCATCAAGACTTGACTTACTATTCACCAAAGACCCCCAAGAAATAAAGAACCTAACATATTTGAGTCCCATGGGAAAAAGTGATCATGCTGTGATTGAATTTGAATTGACAGTGGAATTTCTGGAAGGCAGAGAGGAGGAACATAGGGAATTTAGACTAAATTATAGTAAGGCGGATTATGAATCATTACGAGGATACTTTGCAAATATAGATTGGTCATTTATTGAGCAAGAACAGAATATTCAGGTAAAATACACCATGTTACTAGACATTTACAGGGAGGGGGTAGATAAATATGTACCAACATTTAAGGATGGAAAGCTGGCTAAGGAGAAAGAGTGGTTTAACATGCGATGTCACATTGCCCAGAACAAAAAGGACTCTGCATGGAATAAAGTGAGAAGGAGACACACTGAGGAAAAATGGGATGAGTATAAGAATGCTAGAAACAACTATGTCAAGACTATAAGAGAGGAGAAAAAGAACTTTGAAAAAGATATAGTAAACAAATGTAATAAAGAACCCAAACTGTTCTATAGTTATATCAACGGTAAAACTAAAATAAAGGACAAAATAACAAAGCTTAGGGTAGAGGGTCAATTATATGAAGACACAGTGGGTATGTGTGAAATTATGAATGATACATTAACATCCGTGTTTGTGGAGGAGGATGACTATGTAGAACCTGTGGTGGAATTGAATGAGATACAGGGACTAGAGTCGATAGAAGTCAACAAGGATGAACTAAAATCATTGTTGGAAGAATTGGACGTGAGAAAATCTATGGGCCCAGATAACATTGCTGGATGGGTATTAAGAGAATGTTCTGAACAACTAGTGAGACCTATTTTTAATATTGTTCAATACTCATTAAACAAGGGGGAGCTTCCCTTAGAATGGAAGCAAGCAAATATAACTCCAATATATAAAAGTGGAAATAAAGAAGACCCGCTAAATTATCGACCGGTATCCTTAACGAGTGTTATATGCAAGCTTTGTGAAAAGATTATTAGAAAAAGATGGGTGGGTATGTTGGAGGAGAGGGAAATAATTTCAAGCAAGCAGTTTGGGTTCAGAAAAGGTCATTCGTGTACCACAAATTTGTTGAGTTACTATGATAGGGTAATTGACATTGTACAAGGGAGGGAGGGGTGGGTAGATTGTATCTACTTAGATTTCAAGAAGGCATTTGATAAGGTGCCTCATAAGAGATTGTTGTGGAAGCTCAGGACTGTGGGGCGGGTTGAGGGAGTATTATTAAAGTGGATGGAAAACTATTTAATTGGGAGGGAAATGCGAACAGTAATAAAAGGAAAGTTCTCCTCGTGGAAAAGGGTAAAAAGCGGAGTGCCTCAAGGATCGGTGTTGGCCCCAATCATGTTTTTGGTTTTCATCAACGACCTTCAAATGGGAATAGACTCATATATATCTATGTTTGCTGATGATGCAAAACTAATGAAGCATATTACAAGTAGGAGTAGTTGTGAAGAATTACAGAGAGATCTAGATAAGTTATATGAGTGGAGTCAAACTTGGAAAATGGAATTCAACACGAGTAAGTGTCAGGTTCTTGAGATGGGAAAAAGTAAATATAGACCTTCTTGGGGATATAAAATAGGAGATGAAATAATTAGTAAAGCTGTGAAAGCAAAAGACCTAGGGGTAGTTGTGGCAGACAGCTTGTCACCTGAACAGCATATAAATAAAATAACTGGTGAAACCTATGCAGTGTTGACTAACATGAGAATAGCTCTGAATTATTTAGATGAAGAGATGTTAGCAAAAATAATAGGGACAATAATACGACCAAGACTGGAGTATGCAGCAGTGGTGTGGTCTCCACACCTTATAAAAACATAATAAAAAACTGGAAAGAGTTCAGAGAGTTGCCACTAAGATGATAGCTAGCCTTAGAGACCTACCTTATGAGGAGAGATTGGAGAGGCTAAAGTTGCCAACGCTGAGGGAGAGGAGAGAGAGAGGTGACATGATCATGATGTTTAAGTGTGTGAAAGGTTTTGAGAAGATCGACAAGGGAGATTTTGTGGTGAGGGACGAGGGAAGAACCAGGGGTCATGATTGTAAGTTGAGGAAAGTTATATGTAAGTCTGATGTAAGAAAGTTCAGCTTCCCGTATAGAAGCATTGAGTGTTGGAATAAGTTGGATGGGGAGGTGGTGGGAGCAAGAAATATCCAAACTTTTAAAGCAAAATTGGATAAATGTAGAGAGAGAGACAGGACAACACGAGCTTAGGCTCAAATCCTGTATACTACAATTAGGTGAGTACAATTAGGTGAGTACAGTAGCCTAGGCGTAGACGTTTTTCGGCCAAAACCCCCGGGTTTCGGTATGGAATACATAGCCGGGTCTGATGGGTTAAAATTTAATATTTTAAATTTTTTAATATCTTCTATTGGTTTCGTGAAAATATTCGCATATTTGCAAATAGCTATGACTGGAAATGCGAATACGAATATTGAAAAACAGCGAATATTCGCACATACGAATACGAAGCGAATATTCGGTCCATCTCTATATACAAAAAACAAAAACAGGGTAGTAGTAGTCGTTCCTTAGGCTGCCTGGCCGAACAGCTCCGAGCTCCTAAGGAAGGCCACGGCCGAGACCGGGTTTTCCCACGAAACTCTCAAAGGAATGTATATTGCGTTGTTGGCATAAGTGGTTGTGTGTTATGCAGTCTTCCATAATGTGTTTGATAGTGTGCGGTGTTGTGTTACAGCCCGGACAGGTATCCTGGATGGAATTATCCAGCTTCTTCTGCTAAAAGGGCTGGATGGTGTCCATAACGCAGCCTAGCCAGGTGGACTCTGTCCTCACGGGAAAGGAAGGTTTCCGAGGAATGGACTTCAGGGGGCCGTGTATGTAGCTAAGTGTTGTCTTTGAGTGACTGGATGGATCGGTGGGTGATTTGAGTATGGATATGCTTCTGGAGGCTGGCTTGGGGTGGGCGAGGGGGGAGGGGGGAGTGAGGACAATATTTGTGGATGATAACGAGTGCTATGTGTTGTTTTGATGTTTCTTGGTGTGTGTGGATGTTCTGCCATGTATTGTAGTGTGTGGTGTTGGTTTGTGGAGGCTGCAGCAAGAATTTGAGTGCTTCTCATAATATCAAGGCGGTCCTTGATTTTGAGGACTTTGGTTTCCTGGTGTAGGTGGTCTGTTATAGTCTATTCGCTGTAAGTAGGCGAGCAATCATGACCTCTATCCTCTGTAACTCAAAAAGGGCTAGAGCAAATTGGCTGTAAATTTCCACATTTATTTCTTGACTGACTCTTTCCAAATGATAGAAATATTAGCTCGATTACTCTAGTCGTTTTTGAGTTACAGAGGTTAGAGTTCATGATTTATCGCCTACTTACAGCGAATAGACTATAGTGTGGTAGCTGTACAGTCAGTGATTATTTTGAGGGCTTTGTTCTGTATGGTCTGTTGTTGTTGTTGTTGTTGTTGTTGTTCCCCAGGCTGCCTGGCCGAACAGCCCCAAGGTCCCGAGCAAGGCCAAGGCCATAGAGCGCCCCCACAAAACCCTCCCTGCTTACCACTAACAAAACCCAGGTGACCGAAGCCACTCTAAGGCAGGGAGCTGAGGAGGGCGCGGAAACGCCCGGGAAACCAAAGCCCCACCCAAGGCCCTGTGCCCCTCAGCAATTATGAAGGGAAAGTTGAGGGGCAAGGGAAAAAATGTGACGCTTTGGCTCCCAATCTGCCAACTTTTTTAGGTTGGCAGTAAGGAGGTCGATCCACGGAAAAGACGCCGTCACTTGAGATCTAGAAGATATATAAGTAAAAGGAACAGTCAGAGTAAGCTATGGGTATGGCAGAGATCGCTCAGCTCTCACTCTGATAGACCAGCCCATCACCACATGACTAGAACCCAATCCTCTCAGCATCAGCTAGGAAAGGCCCTAGAAAGCCGCCTTTGGCGGGGGGATAGCTCCCCTACTTCAACTCCTTTCGGAGTTGGGCACCCGCCGGTCTGTAGGGTGTTGTGATGTGTTTCAGTGAGGTTAGAGGCCCAAGCAGGGCTAGCATATTCCATCACTGAACGTATATATTGTTTGTATGCTGTGGTGGTAGTTCTTTGTTATTATGTAATACCACACAAAGTTAAGCCTCGGACGCCATTAGGTTTATATATTCGGTTTAGTAATAAATTTAGTAAATTTAGTAATAAATGTATATAACATTCTAAAGGGTAAATGCTATACTGTATAAGAATCGCATCGTTATATTACGTTTAGCAATGGCTATACAGTATATACCTTTACGATGTTAGTATTATAGCATCTGATATATTGCAATGTTTGCACAGTGTAACAAGGTTAGTAGAATGATAAAGAATGGATGAATTATATGCGAGTACCAGTATGTGTTTAATAGTAACTACTATTGATGACGTCTGATGAATCAATCTCTCTCTCTCTCTCTCTCTCTCTCTCTCACACACTCACAACGAAAGCCTGTCCATTCACTTCGGTTTGGTAGTGTTTCTTTACATTCTTAATTCTGTATTAGCTATCCGTGTTTAACCCCTCATACCTGGTTGGGCTCTGAGGCATCCATAAAGAACACCCCCGCGGAACCTGGAAGGGCTCTGAGGCACAGGCAGCTTGAAAGCCTGTAAGCTTGTTTTGAAAGCCGTCCGTCCGACGCATGTAAACAACAGCCGGTTGGACCGACGCCGCGCATCTCCGACCACAAGAAGGAGAGGCGTCCTTGTTCGTGTGTGCCTGTATGTTATTGTTAAGTAGTGAAAAGTAATGATAAGTGGCTGATATCGCCACAAAGTTATCTCCACGGAAATCGTCATCACAACTGAACCAGTTGACTTAGAGAGCTCTACTCAACGCCATTCTACAGGTACAAAACACATCTACGCTTGGGGATGCACGGGAATGCGGAAGCAGTCAAAATAACAAAGATACGGTAGCCTAGGCGTAGACGTTTTTCGGCACCCCCGAGTTTCGGTATGGAATACATAGCCGGGTCTGATGGGTTAATGTAGATATAGGAGGGAATAACAAACAATGGTATTTTTGTCTTTACATTCTTAATTCTGTATTAGCTATCCGTGTTTAATGTAGATATAGGAGGGAATAACAAACAATGGTATTTTTGTCATTTATTTATCAGATTCTGTAGTATGAATCGTATCGTAGCATAACAACAGCACAATAATTTTACATGACAGACTGAGTGAAGCATCTATTGGTTTGAAACGTGTGTTCGTACGCGTGCGGCCTTGTGAAAGTTAAAGTGGGCTGACGTCCAGAAACAATACACTTCCAATGTCCGGGCCCTATCCAGGTGTCTCAGAAACTGCGGTTTCTGACTGTACATGTGAGTGTTATGTCATTTGCGTAAGAGGCTGTGTGTATCTGGGGTGTGTGGGGTATGGGTAGGTCATGCATGTATAGGTTGAAGAGTGTTGGTGACAAGACGGATCCCTGAGGGATTCCGTTTGTGAAATTTCTGATGTTCGATGACTGGCCAGCAAATCTTACATGAGCACAGGGTTGTGCTGAATTCTGTTATCCAGGAGAAAACATCAGCTGGCAGTACAGGAAAACTACATTTAGTGCTATCCTATATGTGGCCTTTAGTTCAGGATGGAAGTTTTTACTAGGCGTTAAGATAGAGAAAGCTATGACTAATTGTATAGTTGTTGCCTTATATCAAGTGTTGAAGAGTTAATTGTATATTTTAATAAAATGGTATGCCTTAAGACGTGAGACCGGAACCGCACTTTGTGTGGAACACAATGTATATACTGAATAATTATGTATACATCAGAAAGAAGATGTAAACTCTGCACTGTGTTCCACACAATGTATATGCTGAATAATTATGTATACATCAGAAAGAAGATGTAAACTCTGCACTGTGCTAACACTGTCACATGCATCCAGCATGCATATATTTTTTGTTTGGGGGGGTCTAAGAAATGTGACATGGGAAGATGCAGGCATCATCTACTGTTAACCTAAAGTTAATGGGGTTTCTTTTGCATACTATATGAAGGAGCTGATGAAGTCTCATTAAATCCATTAATTTGTTCTCAAGATATTGTATGAATAGACAGACTATCTATCCATCTATCTACTGTATTGCCAGATGCCATGATCCCCGAAAAGGTGGCCACGAATGAATCGTCCACATGCGCCTCTGTCCCCCTTCAGCCAACGCCCCTTCAGCCAAAGCCCCTGCTCCCATCCAACACCGCTTTCACGCATATACTTCTCAGCTCCATCCTTCCACCTCACTCTCAGTCTCCTTCTCCCTCTCTGTCCTTCCACCTCACTCTCTTAGTAATTCTCTCACTTCCCATACATTCCACATGGCTGAACCATCTCAAGGTGTTCCTTTTCACACTTTCCAGCACATCCACACCACACTGCTCTTGTACTTCCTATTTTTGTTGTTTTCTATGTGATGGAGGGAGGCAAAAGGCAGAACTACCCATAGCGAGTGCCTCCCCCATAGTTGAAAAAGTGACAGGGCCAAAATCAAGGGAGATTCGAGCCTAAATGCCTGGACACACAGAGTTTGAAGCAATTTAAGTCATAGGAAGAGGGAAATATTGATTCTGGGAGAGGGATCCAGAGCTCAGCTGTTGAGTAGAAGAAAGTTTGAGAGTAACGTTTCACTCTCGGGTTGGAGAGTTGCACAGAGTAGGGGTGGGATTGAGTTGCAAGACAGGTACCACGTGCCCTACGTAAAGGAGGTGGTATACACTGGGAAAGCTCTGAGGAACACTGATTATTATAGTAGCGATAGAATAGCGAGAGAGATGCAACATTGCGGCGGAGAGAGAGAGATTGCAGAGAGTTGGTGAGTGGACGGGAGTTAATGATACGAAAGGTCTTCCTTTCAACTTTGTCTAGGAGAGCGGTGTGAGAGGAACCTCCCCACACATGTGAACAATACTCAATACAAGGACACACTATGCCCCTGTACAGAGCAAGAAGCTGTGCAGGGGAAAAGGCGGTTGAGCACACCCAGCTTCAGGGAGGCTGCCTTAGCAAGACTGGTAATATGGTCCTTCCAACTGAGAGCAGAAGAAAAAGAGACACCAAGAATATTGAGAGAAGATGAAGGATTGATTTTTGTATTGTTGAAGAACACGGGATATTCCGCTGGGAGTTCCTTACGGGTTGATTGATGTCTGTCTATCCTTCCATGTAACTTAACACGCACTAACCCCGAGCTGAGTTGGCGGAGCTGTGACCTTGTGGTGCTGTGGAGGCTGGCTGGAGTTATGCTGTGGCTGCTGCTGTGGTGGCTGTTGTTGCTGCTGCTGCTGCTGCTGCTGCTGCTGCTGCTGCTGTTGTTGTTGTTGTCCCAGACCCTGGTCCCCATACAGATTACTGCGCTGAACCTTCACATACAACATAAGTGTTTTAGAAGGAGTTACATCACATAAATATCTTTGAGGCTTCAGCCATCCAGACAAATCCGGATGGCTGAAACATGAGTCCAGATATCTAACTTAAACATCCAGACTTAGGTTTCAGCCATCCAGACAAATCCGGATGGCTGACATTATAGGTTTGAGTCCCGGAGGGAAGAAGGAAAACCTAATATTTAATAGTGGCCCCTCCATCATTGACGATGTTGCCTATTAGTATAATAGTCTCCATTCAATACCCACGTCAGTCGTTTGAATCAACCGCCGCGAGGAAGAACAGAGTCATTCGTCATAAGTGCAATGCTACTTCTCTTATGGTATCGTCATAGATTGGGTACCCACTACGAAAAAACTTTCGTAAAAAATAAGAGAAGAAAAAAGGAAAAGATTAAATTACTTAATCAAGGTTATAACACGCTTCCCACTTCGGTGGATTTCTTGCGTTGTGGCTTCTTGCCGCTCCTCGCCAAGCGCACCATTCGTCCTTCTCTTCCTCGCGGGCAACGGGATAGGTTGTGTGCCCCGCGCTCTGCTTCATTCGACGTTCGCTCAATTCTTGCGAGTCCTTACTCATTTGTATATATCCGAGTTGTAGTGAACAAGGTTTAGATTAGCTAGCACGGGTTATCATATTGTTGCCCGCAGGAAGTGTTAAATTAGGGTACTATTCAGGCGCTAACGTGTTGTGTTCAGGACCGACGCCACATGTGCTTTTCATTGGTTCTGCGCGCCTTATTTTTTTGCTATTCCTTAGTTAGGAGACTTTTTGTTTATCACGAGCTGTTCTTCAGTCCTGTGTTTATGCCCTAGGGGCCTTTTTCTTTTTTCATTTTAGCAGACGCGCCAGTCTAAGGATTGTCACACGTGGTGTGGAATCTTCTGGCGTTCGAGCCTGCTCGGAGGCCCCTTTCGGGGGCTTCACCTGCTTCATGCTGTCCGGGGTTGTCTTCAGGGTAAGTTCGTCTACTTGTAGGGTGTGTTACCTCATGATAAGCCTCGTTAGGTTCTACTCGTTAGGGGTGTACTTTATCTTTATATGATATTTTGTTGTGCTATCTTTTCTTGTGCTCCCTGGGTGCTAGTGTTGCTCACGTTCCGGGAGCTCAAGGAGATGTCCTTGCTGCAGGGTTTTTTTGTGGTTGGTTTTTTCTCAGTCTTGTGCCCCTGCCTGAGTGTTTTCCTGTTTTGGGGACCCGCCGGTCCTTGGTTCTGCGGCCTGAGGTCGGTTGCCGCCGTGCGGTCTCGTTTTTCCCTTATCCCTGTGTTTATTCTATGTTTTTGGTAGTGTGCCACTACATCTCCTTCCGACGGTCTTGCAGGGCCGGCGGATGGAGACGTATCCGTTATAGATACTGCATCGGCTCGCCTTTTTTCTTACCAGTTTACCCCGTCAGCCGGCGGCTCAGTGTGTAAACAGACCAACGGCTGCTAGCGATTGTAAGTTATAGCACGCAGATATCTGCTGAGTTCATGGTTCATTAACCTCTGACCCATGTCACAGGTAGGCAGGCTGATGTGAAACTCCCCCACGATTGAAAAGGGCGTGAGGGCAGGTTTTCACTACCTCTTAGGAGTCAGGAAAAGGTTGGAGGCAGTAGCCTAATGTTTTTCTGACGCCGGGGGGAATAAGATGTTAAAACCTCTCGGGTTATCCTTATGAGCATTGATTCCTGGAAATTTTCTATTTCCAGACCCCTTCCACGTTCCGGGCAGCTAAGGAGAAAGCGTTCCCGCCGGGGAGGGGAGAGTCTGTGACCATGCCTATGTTCTCAACTTGTTCGACGCCTACGTGCCTCTTGGTACCGGTAGCGGCGCACAGGCTGTGTATTCAATGTGTCAAGTGTTTGGACAGATCCTCCTTTTTATGGACCTCACGGAAATGTCCGGTGTGCTCTGACCTGTTTGAGGAATGGCTAGCAAGCCAAGACATGTCGTGTTTATTAACTCTTATAGAAATTAAGACAAAATTTGCTGCGTACGCTTCACGGGTAGCAGACGTAGAATTGTTTTGCGATAATGCTGAACTTTTGAGGCTACTTCATCTTTATTCATTCGACGACACCTCAGTCCCTCAGGCACAGGTCCTCCCGGTACCAAACACGAACTTTGTTTCACCCCAATCTTCTATGACCTCTGAACAGAGCTCCCCTCCCCACGCCAAGAGGATTCGCTCAGAGTCACCAGAGGGTGTGCCGTCAACCCAGCCGGAAACATCAGAGAGACTTCGGCAGTGGGCGTCCAGCTTGGAGTTCTTACCAGACAAGAAACGCAAGCTATCTAGCCCAAGGCTTACTGAGAGAGATGTAATAGGTCACTTTAGCTCTAGCTCCCAGTTTTATCAATTTGATGCGCAGCCGGTTGCCTCAACATCCACTTCGGTAACACTGGGGGTTTCCCCCGGTCTTTTCGAACAGGATGCCGAGCGACCTCATTCTGCAATGAGGATTAGGAAGAATGTGAAGGTTAGGCTCCAGGGCTCTAAACTCGTGCTGATTAAGGGTTATCTGCCGGAGTCCAGAATGGGTCTAGAGATATCTCAAACGCCGGAGGCTCAGGGTCTTAGTAGTGTTACAAGTGTTAAGGCTCAAGCGCAGAAGTCAGGAGACACAGACGCAGGGGTATCAAGGTCTCTTAATACGCCGGAGGCGGTCACTTCAAAAGGGTCTGACCCCAGAGTAGACCCTACATTGACGGGACAGACCGTATGGGCAACTCCTATGATATCAGTCCCAAGGGACACAAGTCTACAACCCTCTAGGGAGACCAGTAAATCGCCGGGGGGCGGGGGCAAGTGAAAGAGTCGCCGGCGAAAGGTCCCCTCTCAACAATTAAACCTAGTGGTGATAGGGTACTAGCAAAGTCAAGTCCCCTAGTACAGGTAGATGAACATCAATTAGAGGAGAAAAGTTCAAAGTCTCTGAAACGGCCGAAACCTCATTGCTTTACATCAAAACAATTAGACGATCTGTTGCATAGGGTGTTACAACAATGTGCCATTTCGAAAAGACATCAGGAAGCCCCGACGGAGGCTGCGGTACCTCCGCCGGTGGACTCTGTGCCCACCTCCTCTAGGGATAACGACGTTTTGTTTCTTAACTCAGTTCCCCCCGCTACTGGGACGTTGCCAGAACAAGTATCCATCTGCCCTTTGTTACCAGCCAAAATTAATATAATTGCGGACCCGGATATCATTATGGCCCCGACAACATCAAACTTATTTCTCCCCAATGCCGGTAGGCATGGGCAAGACTTACCAGCCGACAACCAGGTTAACTCCCGGCGGGTGGATGAGTCGCTTTCTGAAGGGGAAGGGTCTAGTAGTTCCTTGCTAACTGACAAGCGGGTATCTGGCACTAATGTGTCTTCCGTGGGAAGGAAGGAGACTAGTTCTGGCCCACTAACTCATGTCAATAGTGCGGGAGATAACGTAAATTCTTACCTACAACATAAGACTAAGTCCCCTAAAGTTGATAGGGCGGCTTGATACCCGGCGGCTCTCCCGCCGGATCTCGAGGAACCCATGGACTCTCAATCAGTAACTATCTATCTATCTATCTATTGCCTGACGCCGTGATCCCCGAAGGGGTGGCCACGAACGAACCGCCCCCATGCACCTCTGTCCCCAGTCAGTCGACGCCCCTCCCCCCAACCAGCACCACCTTCGTTCATGTACTTCCTCACTCCATCCTTCCACCTCATATTCGGTCTACCTCTCCCCCTCTGTCCCTCCACCTCGCTCTCATACACCCTCTTAGTCATTCTCTCGCTTTCCATACGTTCCATATGGCCGAACCATCTCAAGTTGTTCCTTTTCACACTTTCCAGCACATCTACCTCCACACCACACCTCCTTCTTACTTCCTCATTAGTCTGTCTATCCCTCCATGTAACTCCGCACGCACTCCTTAAGTAATTCATTTCCACTGCTCTCACTCTTGGTCTGAGTCTCTCAACCAACGTCCATGCTTCGCTTCCGTAAGTCAGTGTCGGGATTACCACACTGTCATGCAAGGACTTCTTCACTTCCATACTGACCACCCTATTTCTTGTTACTGCTTTTAGCGTTCCTACAACCCTCTTCCCCTGTTGTACCCTCTCCCGCACCTCTTCATCCATAGTCCCATCTTTACTCAACACACTGCCCAGATACTTAAAAGAGTTGATGATCTCCATAGCCTGACCGTTCAGCTTCACCTCACACTCTGTGACTTCACCCCTTTCGAAGACCATAACCTTGCTCTTCCCCGTATTTACCTTCAAATTACGTTTTTCAGTAACTCAACCTCAAAAATCTTGGTCAAAATCGGAGGACCAACCTCGGACTCAGAAAGAGCCAGGTAGGTTGTGGCTCCCAGTAACCGCGTTAACTAGAGGAGAGGGGCACAAGTCAACACAGGGGGAGGTTCCGGTGCCAAAAGAATGGTCTATAGAAGTGAATAGGAGAAAGGTCTTCAGGGCAAAAGACGCACAAGGAAAAGTGATAGAAGTGCAAGTTCAGGCAGTGCCCAACCCAACTAGTTTTCGATACTTTGTGTACAACCCTGGTCAGTTGACCCCCTTTTCCGCCGGATGACCCTAGTCCTTCCCCTCCTCCCCCAGTTGTCCCGGTTTGGCCCGATTGCTCTCAACGCTGTGGCTTCAATGGGTGCTATTCTATAAAGTACGACGAGCCTAGCTTAACTTTTCATCGTTGTAATCCTCATCAAGACCGAAGGGAATTACATCTGGGTGAGGTGGGACATGGACCTTGGGTGACATGGGATCAGGAGGTCCAACAAGTTGCTATTGATGTGACGTCCAATGCCTCGTTACCGGTTCCCCCACCGCAGCATACTGAGTTTGACTGGCTAAAGTAACAGCCCGGCAGAGTTCCCAGGGCTATTTTTGAATTTCTCATTACTCCCCAATTCGAGGCCAAAGATTTTCTGCCCCCTTTTATCGTCCCAGACCCTATTGAACTCCAGAGGGAATTCCTAGTCAGAGATAACGCCCATCGGAAATTTATTAGTTTTCTCCTCACCAAGGATACGGCTCAGGCCATTGCTAAACCAATCCCCGATCCACCAAGGCAAAGGGCTGATATAGTCAAAGCTTTTCAGCAATATCTTCTACCGCGTCCGGCACAATCCTTATTAAACATCCGGACAGCCTTATTTGAGGCAGTCCGAGCAAGACAGCTACTCCGACTCGGTATGGTACAGGGGTTACCGGTGAACGTTTATTATAGAGTTGTTTTCTCTCCAGTACTGACGGCAACTTCTGTTAATCCACAGACACAGAGAGACGTAAGAATGATGCTTCAAGTGAGCAAAGGGTCTCCCAAGTAAATAACTCTTTAACTTTACATGCACTAGATGGTCGCCGATCGCCGGACGTTGAACTTTAACAAACTAAAAGAGTTAAAGATCCTCGAGTCTTTTTTCCCAGTGGGGGTCGGTTTTCCCACTTAAAATTCCTGTTTTCTCCTCCTCTCTCCTTAGGCCTGGCTGGGGCACAAGGTATCGAGGGGGATTGTGTTTACAGCACCTGGGCCGCGCCTAGAATCTCTGCTCTGATTCAAAGTCCGGACTGCGTCCCAGCGGACAATTACCAGACCAGTCTGATCACGAGGACTCTCCATAGCCGGATCAGACAACCATGGGTGAAACAAGTAAACCTTCCATAGAGGCTGACCGGGAATTTCACCATGCGGAAACACTAGGAAGCGCGTCAGACAGTTTTGTGCCAAAGCTAAGACTGCTCCATAAGGATTTTTGTTAGACCCCACTCGAAACCTTACACGGGTCGGGAATTCCCGAGCAAAACAAGAGCTAGACGTCCGCCGGTGGCTGGCCATCAGCTATTGGGGGTTACTGGTAATTTAGGGCCACTCAAAGAAGTTTCCCTTATCTTAGCCATTACTACCTCTCCGGTGATGTACAGCTATTGACAAAAGTCTGTGAGGAAGATTTCTATAAGGAGATTACTTAGTGTTGTTGCAGGTAAGTGCTCAAAACAACTAATGGATGGCACCACCATATGTTTCACATATCCTCCCCCAACCCCACCCTTCTCTCCACTAATCTTCGTTGCTTTGCTCCTCTTACCAACATAAATCGCTTAACTTTCATCTCTCTCTCTCTCTCTCTCATATATATATAGCGGGATTCCTTCACGTGTGTCGTTTGGAGTGCAACAAAGTTTACTTGCAATTGAATGACTAGCTGGTATCACAGTTGTTACATCAAGCGAGTTCAGTAAGTATGATTCCCACCACCTGTCCTCCTCCACTTAACACCTTTCTATACTGCTATGTCATTCTGATTATATTATGGGTAAATTAGTATAGTATTCAGCTTGGGAAGGACCTGTAGGCATCATAGGGATGCGAACACCATCTATTTATATATATTTTATCTTTGACGGTCACAGCTTGTTCCTAAACGTACTAGATTTATCTATTGATGACCAAAACAAAATGATACAATCCGTCACGGTATTTAGTCGGTTAATTAACCTTTTGAAGATGGTGATGCATTTTTACAGTATATTCTAGCTACCATTAGACGATTAGATGATCTGTGGGAGTTATAAGGGTAAATACTATATTAATAAAGTAGACGTGCCGTTGTGCCCAAAATCAAAACGGCACACCCAACTCTGCGATGGGTTACCATCATCATTAGTAATACCATCATCAATAATACTATCACCATCATAACTACTGTTATCATCACTACAACTGTCACCATCATCACTACTAAACGGCACGTCTACTTTAGTACTACAGGTATTATAACCATCATCTTACAATCATCATTACTACTATCACCATCATCACTATTACTCTCATCATTATCACTACTACTGTCATCATCACTACAACTTTCACCATCATCACTACTACGGTCACCATCACCATTACTACAGTATCAGAACTACTACTGATATAATAATTAATACTACTCCCACCATCATCACTACTACTCTCATCATTAACACTACAACTGTCACCATCATCACTACTAGTCACCATCACTATCATCAGCACTACTAGTTTTTATCATCACTACTATCATCATCATCACTACTACCGACATCACTATAATTTTCACGATCATCACTAATATCACCATCACTAGTACTGTCACCATCGTCACTACCATCATCATCACTACTATCATTACCACTGCAACTATCACCTTCATCATTACTATTATCAGCATTATCTTACATATAAGTACTGCTATCACTATCATCACTACTAATATGACCATCATCATTATGACTAGTGCTGTCACCATCATCACTACCACTTTCAGCATTACCACTACTACTGGCATTATCACTACAACTTGATATAGTGATTTCCAAGTAGGCCATATGACTTAAGAAGAAAGTAGTATTAATGTTTATGATTACATGTCGTGCAGCCAGTACCCATCATACATCAGCCAACCTTATTATACCAACGTGGAATCTGGCGAGTTCGATTTCATTCGCTATGTTTGTGCGGGATATTTGAAATGTCCACAAATCATCTTTAAATGTGGAGTCATGCACGACACGCATATTTTGTTAAATGGTTGATAGGAATAATGCAAAATTATTAGCCAAAATATAAAAAATAGTTGCAATCCATTATCTTCAATATAGATCAGACACGGATAATGACGGATTATGCAAAGTAATTGATAGGTGAGACCCTATGGTAGAGCAGGGGAATAATATGTTATATTTAAATTGTGATACAATGTGTATAAATCTATCTCACATTACACATTTAACAAATTAATGCAAATTAAAACAAACAACAACATATCTACTGATTCTTACGTGCCTGCCTGTAAAAAATAATTGCTGAAGAGCAGATACACATATAATTATATGGAGTAAAATGAGTCCATATGTAACGTCATTTTCACCATATAAGGCATTGTTTTCTCTGGGTTAAATATATATACTTGCATGACCTGGCTTCGAAAGTTGTCATATTTGGTAACTTGTATCTACTATTAGCTTATATATAACCTGTTTAAAATCCTTTTTATCAAGTTGTCTCCCAAGTCGTAGTGTGACACCCATATTGCAGACTTGGCTATTATATATATCATTGGGTTAAATTCTACATGTCTATATCAATGTGAGGGCATTCCTCGAATCACCAAAAGGGATATAAACGCTATTATTTATGATACAGTATAGCATCTTTACCTACTCTAATAACTTGTGTAGGTTAACATATATTATCGAAGAATATTATGATTTCATTAAACTAATACAATATTCAATTTTCATTTATATGCAGTGCAATCTAATAACATATACAGTACTCATGTAATTGACAAAAGGGCCCGCCGTTGGTCGACTATCCCCCTCTAACCTCGGAAACAAAAACTAACGTCAACTAAGCAACTATTCCTAGCCTAATCGGCAATCACACACACTCACAGACCACTGTTTGCCTCAATAAGCATTTTCATAGTGAATGTATTATTATAGAGGATTATTTTCGGTTGCAATCAATAATGAACACTTAGTAAAGTAAAGATTCAGTAACCATACTGAGTATATGTAAGGCACTTGATATACGTATATACTGTATATATATTGCCGTATGTGTGAGTGTATGTATTCGTGTGCGTTTGCATATGATCGTGGCGTGGTATAGTGCATGTATTTTTTTAAGAAATATATGCAAATAATTATAAATTGTAGGAAAAAAAATATACAGTCTTCAAGGTATATTTGGTTAAACGTTGTATACATTTTAGTTAAATATTTTACAATTATACATTGCACTGTAAATACAGAAAATTAAGCACCAATGCATATCACATAATTATGCCGTATGACTGTTAGGATCCAAATTATTTTGTCTATTCACCCATGCGCTGGAGAAGCCTAACTAGTAATATCTGCATAGTCTCAACATTTTATGAAACAAACATTATATATGCAAACCAAAACTCCTATATAATCATTGCTACTGTTTCGTTCTCCGCTTAAACTGTTGCTCAACTCGCCATTCTAAACACGTGGTTAGATAATATATATGGAAAACTTAAGTCTAACATTAATAACGTGTATATTAGCACAAACGTGTGTAAAATTTACATTTATCATTCAGTATAATGGTTCATGTATATATGACTGTCTAGATGGTTTTCATGTTGGTAATTTGTGAATATGATCACAGTATACTCTAACTACCATTATAACACAGGTCATTGTGTGCAAGCACAATGTTATCTACAATGCTAGATTTTACTACCATTTAAAAAATTTACATAGCAGTTTACTAAACATTTATTGACAATAAACTTTATTTAATTTGGCCTATGTCTATGACTTCAAGATAATCGTATTATGATAGTAAAATAGTTGATAGAATACCGTAGGTATATATGATAATTCAAATCTCTATGTATCCCATGCCATCCAGTAAAATCACTGTAAGTTGGCCGAACATGAAATAGTGAAGCTGGCAACCGTATTTTGTGTTTCATAGTATTAACGATCTATTGTACTGCGAGATAAGGACGGAAATACTCTACCACCTCAGATTTCCATTACCTCACTGTAGATGTTTATGCTATTTTGATTTGTATTGTCTCAAGACAGAAAGGTGAAAATTGCATGGTCCATTTCTCCCCAACCTCAAAACCTCTGGAAATACCACACTTACACCTGTCCAGGCCTGCCACCTTGTGTCACGGAACAAACAAATATCCTCTATCTGTATTGTCCTAAACAATGTAATGGTTTTGACCCACTTACCATATCTTTCAATTCTAAACAAAATAACAGGTGCTTCATGTGCTTACTGTGAAGCTAGTTTATTTAGACAGATATGCATAACATAACTGTTGGTATGCCTGGAGACAATAATATATCCTTGTGACTTTCATTGGCAACCAGTATTATAGTTATACTAATTAATACAAAGGATTACTGTGTTAATTGGATTTTGGTTTGCATAATTAATGTTTGTTTCATTAAATGTTGAGACTATACACATATTACTGCTTAGGCTTTTCCAACGCATGGGTGAATGCAGAAGAAATCATTTGGATCATAACAGTTATATAATGCATACGGCATAATTATGTGATATGCATTGGTGTTTAATCTTCTATATTTACAGTGCAATATATAATTGTAAATTACACAACTCAAATATATTACAAATGTATATAAATATGCCTTGAAGAATATATATATATATGTTCTTACAACTTATACTTATTTGTTTTTACTTCTAAGCAAACAATAATACATTATAACATGCCACAAGCTATGGTGATGGGCTGGTCTATCAGAGTGAGAACTGAGCGATCTCTGCCATACCCATAGCTTACTCTGACTGTTCCTTTTACTTATATATTTTCTAGAACTCAAGTGACGGCGTCTCTTTTCGTGGATTGACCTCCCAATCTGCCAACCTAGAGGTTGGTAGATTGGAAGCCAAAGCGTCACATTTTTCCCTTTGCCCCTCAACTTTCTCTTCATAATTGCCGAGGGGCACAGGGCCCTGGGTGGGGCTTTGGTTTCCGGGCGTTTCTGCACCCTCCTTGGCTCCCCGCCATGGAGTGGCTTCGGTCACCCAGGCTTTATTGTGGTAGGCAGGGAGGGTTCTGTTGGGGCGCTCGGAAATGGCCTTGGCCTTGCTCGGGGCCTTGGGGCTGTTCGGCCAGGCAGCCTGAGGAACAACAACAACAACAACATGCCACAAGCATATGCAAACACACAGACTTGCACAATACAACTAGTGTAAGTACACAGACACACAAGACAACAGCTGACTCGAGAGGAAGCGGTCCACAGGCTCCAGCTGATTTCTACTTACATGGTTGCAGGCGGGAGTGAGCTATAATCTATCTCTTATTCATATGTAAAGGGGACTCCAGGGATTAGGATGATGATAAAAAACAAGTAAACTTCGGCTGGCAAGTGGGAAATTAGTGACTAATACTAGAGGGTGTGAGTGAACAATCGGAAGAGACCGCACAATATTGTTGTTTTCGGCGCGGGAAGTTCTCGGCTCAGTATGGTGGGTAAAAGTATATGTCCTATGTAAGTATTACCCAGCACAAGAGGCAAGATATTTGGTTCCAACTTCAAGAGGAAATAGGTGGGGAAGATGGTGAATGAAGGTGACGAGGGGGCTGAGGGGGGGAGGGGTGATAAAGGCGGGAGTGACGAATCGGAGGGAGAGCCGGATTTTCCCGGTTTCATGACAACATGGACGACTGAGGACACTGGAAAATTTTGCTACATGCTGTTGAACAAAATCAAGAACTTGGAGGACCGAGTGACCGGCTTGGAGATAGTTAAGAAGGAAATTGTTACAGAGAATGGTGAGTTGAAGAACAGGTTGGAGTTAGTGGAGAGAGAAAAGGCAGTGATAATGACTAGGCTAGACACCAGTATCTCTGAAGGTAAAAATGCTTAGGGCATGACTAGACCAAGTGGTAAAAGATTTAGACAGTGTAAGGAAGGCACACAGTGACGAATTCAGGAAGATATTGGATGAACAGAAACAGCAAGATGTTAGGATAAAGGACCAGGTAAAAAGTATGGTTAAGCAAGGCATCCACGAAAACTCTCAGGCCATCCAGGAAGAAAGTCGTAGGGCTAACTGCCTCATAATATCAGGGGTGGAAGAAAAGGAGGAACTAGACTGGACAAAACGAAAAGAGCAGGATGAAGGTCGCATCAACAAGATTCTGGAATCTATTAAAGATGAGGAGGACACCTGGAAGGAGGAAATATCAGACATGTTTAGGCTGGGAAAATATACAAAGGAATACAATAGACTGGTAAAAATTGAATTTAAGTCAAGAAGGACATGTGATGAAATCATGGCAGTAGCAGCTAGGCTAAAAGGGTTAGAGGGTAAGGACAAAATCTACATCAGGCGAGACTTACCAGAAGAAGAGAGAAAGAAGGAGGCTGAACTAAGGAAAACCGCCAAGGAGGAAAATAGCAAGAGGACAGAACAAGAAAAGAATAAGTTTTTTTACGGAGTAAGAAAGGGGAAGATTATGAAACTTTCGGTAAAAAGAAACTAAAAGTAAAAGAGGGTAGGGAACAGACCGCCGCAGATAAGGTGCTTGGAGCAGGTAATGGAGGACTAGAAAGTATAAGGATTCTATATAGCAATGTCGATGGGCTAATCTCTAAGAAACTAGAACTAACAGACTTACTCAATACTAAGAAACCAGAAATAGTATGTCTCACTGAGACAAAACTAAGAGAGGACCTTGATATAAATTTGCTAGGATGGTCTGAATACAGGATTTGGAGGAGGGACAGAAAATTTCGACATGGAGGTGGAGTGTGCATCCTTACTAGGAAAGATTTGATTGTGTCTGAGATAAAACTAGAAACTTCAACAGCAGAAGTTTTAGCAATAGAGATTGGTGGAAACGAAAAAATAGTGGTGATAGTAGCGTATGTACCTCCCAAGACGAAGACATGGGGTAAGGAGGAGCATAGCCTAATGCGTAAGGAAACAATTAGAGTGCTAGGAAATATCTTGGCTTCAAAGGATGAAATAGTCATGTGTGGGGACTTTAACTGCAAGGAAGTGAATTGGGAAGATCTTGAAGCCGGAACAGGGGAGGAAAGTTGGGGCTATAAATTTTTAAGTATGGCCATGGAAAATTCTATATACCAACATGTAAAAGAGTCAACAAGAGTAAGGGGAAGTGATCAACCAGCTAGATTGGACCTTCTATTCACAAGAAGGGAGGAGGAGGTTCAAAGTATTCAGTACCTATGCCCACTAGGAAAAAGCGACCATGCAGTTCTAGACATAGACTTACTATTGAAGTACATGTATAATCTACCCAAGGGAAGGGAAAAGCACAAGGAAAATCACTGGATGTATTCCAGAACCGATTTCGAAGGACTACGGGATTTTTTCAAGTCACAAAATTGGGATCAGGTGTTATCTGAAAGTGAGGTAGACAAAAAACTCAAGGCATTCATGGAGATCTATGATACTGGTATAAAAACTTTTGTCCCTAAGTACATTAATAAAAGGAAAAAAAGTAATCGCAAAGTATGGTTTAACCGCGAATGTAGGCAAGCACAGGAAGCAAAAAACAAAGCCTGGAAAAAGATGAGAAACTGGGATTCGGAAGAAAACAGGTAAAAGTATAAAGAGGAGAGAAACAAATACACAGAAATGAGGAGGAGGTCAGAGGCAAACCATGAGAAAGGGATAGTGGAGAACTATGAAAAGAATCCAAAAATGTTTTTCAAGTTTGTAAACGGCAAAAGGAAGTTAAAAGCCACGATCGTAAAGATTAAAAGTGGAAACAGAATCATAGAAGAGGATACAGAGATTGCGGAAGAACTAAATAGAAATTTTGCATCAGTATTTACAAAAGAAGGAGAATTCATTGCACCAGAAACCAATGAGATAGGTAGAGAGGAAATGCCGGAAGTCACATTTAACACATTGTCTCATAGACAAAATTAGTAAGGTGGATCCAAACAAAGTCGCTGGACCGGACGGAGTATCAGGCTGGATTATTAAAGAAAATGCTAAGGAACTGAGTATACCGTTATATGATATAATGACCAAATAATTGGACACAGGGATAGTACCTACAGAATGGAAAAGAGCAAACATTATTCCTATATTTAAGGGAGGAAGCAGAGATAAACCACTGAACTATAGACCTGTATCACTATTGAGCATCCTCATGAAGATTCTGGAAGGATTAATAAGGGACAAATGGGTGTGAACTACCTGGAATCCAAAAGATTAATTACTGACCGACAATTTGGATTCAGAGGAGGCAGATCATGTGTAAGCAACTTGTTGAGTTTTTACTCTAGAGTAATAGACACAGTGGACAAGAGGGAAGGATGGGTAGACTGTGCCTACCTAGACTTTAAAAAGGCATTTGACAAAGTTCCACACAAGAGATTGCTGTGGAAATTAAAACATGAGGGAAAAGTAGGAGACAAACTGCTGAAATGGATGGAGAGCTACCTTAGCGGAAGACAGATGAGAACAACAGTAAGGGGGAAATCGTCAAACTGGACTCAAATTACGAGTGGAGTACCACAAGGATCTGTCCTAGCCCCAATCATGTTTCTAATATTTGTAAATGACTTACCTGAGGGACTAACAAGCTACATGAGCATGTTTGCGGACGATGCTAAGCTGCTTAAAACGATCAGAACCCAGGAGGATTGCCTTGAGCTCCAAGCAGATTTGCAAAAGATCCATGAATGGAGCATCAAATGGAATATGGAGTTCAATGCAGGGAAATGTAAGACTCTAGAAATGGTTAAAAGCAAGTATAGACCTAGAAAAGATTATAAACTAGGAAACGAAGTGATGCCCAAAGCAGAAAAAGAAAAAGACTTGGGGATAGAATTTAAGGATAACATGTCTCCAGAAAGCCACGTAAATAAGATAGTGAGAGAATCACTAGCACTATTGGCAAATATCAGGATGTCTTTCAATTATCTTAATGAAAACACCATGAAACAAATAATAACGGCAATAATAAGACCCAGGATGGAATATGCATCTGTAGTGTGGTCCCCTCACATGAAGAAACATATCCACAAAATTGAGAGGGTACAGAGAGCAGCTACGAGGATGATCCCAGGTTTGGAAAATTTGGAGTACCAAGAGAGGCTCGAGAGATTGAATCTACCTACACTGGAACAGAGAAGGAAACGAGGACAGCAAATTCAGATATACAAATGTGTTAGAGGTATTGACAAAATCGACCAAGAAAACTTCATAGAGAGGGATGGAGGTGAGAGAACAAGAGGTCACAGCTACAAACTAAAAGTGCTTAATAGTAAATCTGATCTGAAAAGTAAAAGATTTCCTACCAACTCGATTAGTGGGTGGAACAAATTGCCAGCCAAAGTAGTGTCTGCACCATCAGTGCATAGTTTCAAAGCACAGTATGACAAACATATCTTAGGAGGCGGAAATTAACGAGCATGCTCACTCCCGCAAATACAACTAGTGTAAGTACAACTAGTGTAAGTACATACGCGCATACGCAAACGCAGACAATGGCTAATATTGTATCCACTCACTGTTACATAAAGTGTTATGAATTATAAGATTATGATATGCATTGCAATTGCAGAGCATGTATTTAGTATTGCTACTAAATAATTAAATTAGTAATTGTTCAATATTGCAACTGTAAATATCCGTCTTTAATTATTATTATTAATATAATTATAATAATAATAATAATAATAATAATAATTATAATAATAATAATAAAAATAGTAATCATACTAATATTTATTATTATTATAATGATAGAAGTAATACAAGTAGCAATAGTAAACATAATAAAATTCGATAACATTATCACGAGCAATGCGTACTATTGATAGGGGTCACTTGAGGCATGCTATGCTTACAGGTACCTACCCGATAGCACTATCGTTAGTGAGTGCTGTACTGTATTTTATATATTATTTTGTAATAGTATAGATATCTTATCAATATTTGTATTTTGTACTATTGTTAATGTCTTGTCATGTTGCAAATTTGATTTTAAATAATATTTTGACATTTAACATGTAGTTTCTTTATTCATGCAGAGTTTAGTAAAATTTGCCAGAACGTCCCGGACTTCCCAAACTTGACTACTTCCTTTAACGTGACGATAGTGCGTTGTTATATGTGCGATTAGTTTGCTTGGGAACCAGATTAACTTGCTCATGTAGTAATGTACACCCTATGTGGTGGATTGTGTTCTTTTATTTAATAATTTTCATTTTAGTAAGCGTTGTTTCCACATAGCGATTTTGATAATTTAATTTGACTTTATATTGTCCTTGTCCCAATTTTGATTTGTTTAGTTTGCAAGTTTTACATTTTAAATTATCATTACCTTGTTAATTCTCATTATTTGCATTAGTACTATGATCATTATCAACATTAATACTTTTACTATTACTCGTAAATGAAAGGGGCGAGGGAATGCGAAGGTGATCCCATTTCTAAGAATTGGAACTGTACACGTTTCTATTAAGGCTCTGTCTCAAGTCGGCCACCCCCAGCAATGGGGTATGTGGCTGAGTATATACATGCATGCATACATACTATCAGTATTGTAGTGTATACATACATTAAATTGATCAATAAGTTGGGCAAACTTCCAAAGGGCAAGGTCAAAGGTGAAGGCAAAATTATATTCAGTACGAATATGAAATGGTCATCCAATATATATATTATACTCTTGATTTATAGTTTTTTGTCACAAATCAAAGCCATATGACAGTTTTCTTACTGTTTTTCTCAAATGTCAACAATCCGATTAGTAGAATTGGGTATGCAATTATCTTTCCAAAATGCGAAAACAGTATTTATATTTTATTATCTGGGCATCAATCTATAAAAGATACTTGATAGTTTCATAGATACCGAGTTTAGAATATGATAAGTGTTACATTTCTGACAATGTGTGTGTGTGTGTGTGCCTAAAAGTTATATCCAATACAAATATCGTAATCATATCACATTCATCCCTCACATAACCCCATAATCTCTCTCTCTCGCTTCATTATGTAAATGAACAATACGTTACATTTAATTACAAGTTACATGGTGAATTTGTGATACTTTGAACTCTGTTTTGAATTTAACTACCATAAATACTAGATTAATAATGATACCCAATGTGTATTTTTGGCAGAAATGGCAACAGGAAGGGCCAATTCACCTGACGTAATCACCGACCGAGGGAGGATTATAGGAATGTGGGAGATTGGCACTCCAGTATCTGATATTGCAACAGCTATTGGGTTCTGTGAAAACACAGTTAGGAAATGGATCAAGCGGTATCAAGAGGAGGGATCATTGACCACCAGACCAAGGAGTGGAAGGCCCCGCTGCACAACTAGAGAACAAGATGATCGCATCCTGGAGGCTGGGCAAAATAATCCCTTCGGATCGGCAGTGCAGCTAACCAACGATCTACAATTACCTTGCAGCTCCAGAACAACAACAAGACGGTTTCATGAGCAGAATTTGCACTGCTACATCCCAGCCAAAAAAGATGTCCTTACGGATGCACACAAGGATGCCCGACTGAGGTTTGCACAACACTTCAGTGTCGTCGATGACAACTTTTGAAATAGAGTAATATTTACTGACGAAAAATGTTTTTCGTCAGTTGAACAAGGTCGCAGACATTGCTGGAGGGCTAGAAATACGAGGTATGCAGCAGAAAATATTCAACACAGGGCAGTGAGTGGTCGTGTTATGGTAAATCTTTGGGGATGGATGTGGGCTTACGGACCAGGTGAGTTGGTTAATATCAATGGTCGTTTTAATGGAGATGAATACATCACTATACTTGAGGATGTATTGTTACCAACAGTCCGTGCTATGGCCATCCCCGCACCTGATCCATTTATTCTAGTCCAGGATAGAAGTCCAATTCATACTTCTCGGATAGTCCGAGAATGGTTTAACCGACATCCAGAAATAGAGCTAATGGACTGGCCACCAAAGGGTTGTGACCTAAACCCTATAGAGAATATGTGGGGCATAATGTGCAATGAATGGTCTTCGAAAGGGGTGAAGTCACAGAGTGTGAGGTGAAGCTGAACGGTCAGGCTATGAAGATCGTCAACTCTTTTAAGTATCTGGGCAGTGTGTTGAGTAAAGATGGGACTATGGATGAAGAGGTGCGGGAGAGGGTACAACAGGGGAAGAGGGTTGTAGGAACGCTAAAAGCAGTAACAAGAAATAGGGTGGTCAGTATGGAAGTGAAGACGTCCTTGCATGACAGTGTGGTAATCCCGACACTGACTTACGGAAGCGAAGCATGGACGTTGGTTGAGAGACTCAGACCAAGAGTGAGAGCAGTGGAAATGAATTACTTAAGGAGTGCGTGCGGAGTTACATGGAGGGATAGACAGACTAATGAGGAAGTAAGAAGGAGGTGTGGTGTGGAGGTAGATGTGCTGGAAAGTGTGAAAAGGAACAACTTGAGATGGTTCGGCCATATGGAACGTATGGAAAGCGAGAGAATGACTAAGAGGGTGTACGAGAGCGAGGTGGAGGGACAGAGGGGGAGAGGTAGACCGAATATGAGGTGGAAGGATGGAGTGAGGAACTACATGAACGAAGGCGGTGCTGGTTGGGGGGAGGGGCGTCGACTGACTGGGGACAGAGGTGCATGGGGGCGGTTCGTTCGTGGCCACCCCTTCGGGGATCACGGCGTCAGGCAATAGATAGATAGATAGAATGGAAAGTTGATGTGGCGAACCAACGAGCTGTCGAATGGAAAGCACATGAAGTCTGGGATGGAATCCGTCGCCGGCCAAACATTTGCACGAATCTGGTTGCTTCAATGCCAAACAGACTGAGAGAGGTCATTGATGCAAATGGTGGATGGTCATCATACTGATGCATACCTCAATAATATGATATATCAAATAAAATATGGTTCTGTATTTTATTGTGTAGGTTCTTTACATATTAATACATCAAGTTCCTCTTGCTTAGGTGATTACATTAATTTAAATATGATTACTGATTAATGATATGTATAAATGCTCTCGAAATTGAATGCATAAATAAAATTATAGACATTTAGTTATCTTATAATTTAAGTGACTACGATTTTCAAAAAAGAAAATCGAACAAAACATGATTAGATGTGATAATGTCACACTTATTAAGTGATAATAAAATGCAACTCAAGCTGTCAAAGATTACACATAATGTGGAAAGGACTAGATCATATTAAAGTAAAATATATTGATTCATATTGATCTACCTAATTTCTTCCTTTGATATTTTGTCTTTTGTAAGCATATATTATTAAATTCAAATCCATTTATGTGTTATTTTCTCAGGTAATATTTTGTGTACCGGTATGTATTATATATTGAGATCCCTTACATAATATTAAAATTGCAATTTATATTATTCTGCATTATTAATTAAAAAATAGATGTAATACTATATTTAATAATATAAAAAATGCATAAATACAAATAAGAACATTTATTAACCCTGGTATCTGTATTTGCAGAAGTGATTGAACTTTGCATATTGTGAGAAACAAAATTATATATAGATATGGGGTGAGAGTGTCATAAAGTGGAAAGGTAAAAACACGACAATGACCTTGCACGTTCAGGTGTTAAACAAAATGTGGCATCGAACAGAGTAAAGCATATTTATATTTAAACATGTTGACATTAATATTTTAAAATAGTTCAAATCATGCTATTACATCTTGAAAGTATTTATTTATGCCTTAAAGAACGAGAAGGCATTACTCAAGCTTTATAAATTTGTCACATGTTAGCCGGAATAAATCAAACTAAGGCATAATTGCATTGAAGTAATTATTCTAAATTAGTTTAAAATGCCTTGCCTACAAGACATTTTTCCTAAGCTTATAAATATCGTCTAAGGTTAACCTCTTCCTTACCGAGGATGTATTTTGTGTTATTCCAGCTATATTTGGATGATTTTAGGCAGCTTAGGAGGATACTGTGATAGTTAATATGAATAATCAAGATAGTTTGAAGCCTGTAAATTGAATCACGTCCTCCCTACGCTGGATAAAATCGTCCAATACTATCCAGATTATAATGACAAGGACAACTCGGTACTAAGGGGTTAACCAGATTACTATTAGAAATACATTAAATTTAATATATTCCTTTATCCCCAAAGTTATGGCAATCATATTGACTGCCATTAGTGTATATATATATAATTATATATATTTAGTGAATGTGTAGGATATTCATGTTGGCGAGAGTAGTACAGCAGTTGAGGGTACTGGTGGAGGGGTGGAATAAGGTTAAGGGGGAGGGGGAGGCTAAATGAAACATAAGGTGGCACCATCCATTGGATGTTTTGGGCACTTACCTGCCACGGCACCCAATAATCTCCCTATAGAAATCTTCCTCACAGACTTTTGTCAATAGCTGTACAGTACATTGATTTAAGCTAGGGGGCGCATATCAAGGGGACACTAACTACTCCGGTCGGGGAGCCGGATAGTTGCTGGTTCACCTAGGTCAGAACGATGTTGTTTTCTCCCAATTAAGTAGGATAATAAATTCACTTGTTTACTCGTAACACAACAAGGGCAAGTCAGGCCCCGAGGGAATTTTTTTTTTTCCTTAAGTGGTTTATATTATTTGATCTGCACTGCCAGTTTGCTCTGGACTCCAGGCCGGAACGCCGCGGCGGATTGGCCAGGATCTCACAGTTTATCGGACAAAATGTTTTGTTGCTCTCGGCTAGACGAGAAGACTTTGTTGTACTTCATTAGAAGGGGACTTGTGTTTTAGTCCCCCCTTAATTTTTGTGTCCCCGGAGGCCTGACTAGTCGACTTGTATGTACGGGGGTAAGAGGTTTTTTGTTCCTGTCACCAGCAGCATGAGTAGCTCAGGTGCCGGTCGATTTTACGAAACTAACAATTTACAAAACTAAGCTCTCAACATTTTTGAGCCTTTAGCCAGTCTTGCGTATGGGTTCGTGTGCCTGGGCACATCCCACCCCCTCACGCAGTACAGTAGTCCCTCGAATTTTGCGTGTTTCAAATTTGCGAAATTTCGATTTTGCGAACGGGACCCAAGATTTGACCTTTTTTGCGGAACTTGATATGTGCGACATTACTGAGTTTTGCGGGTGGCGCCAAATGATACGGGGTTTACGCACTAGTTTTCGGGGGGGAGGGGTAGCAGGGTCGTGACGTCGGGCCGCCCTGCGGCCCATTGTTTACTGTTTATAGATTCTCCCACGCTCCTATACGTTCTCACGCTCTCGCATAATCGACTTCCTTGGGCAAAATTGAAGTGAAGTTTCAAGTATTTGGGAGCTGTACTATGCAAATATGGTAAAATGGAGAGTGAGATAAAAGAGAGAAAAATGTAAGGGAGAATAGTGATTGGAGAACTTGATAGTATTCTCAAAGGAAGAATGGTTAGCCAGGAAGTCAAAAAGTCACTGAGAAACAGTGTGCTGCTCCCAACACTCTCGTATGGAAGCGAGACATGGACGGCAAGTGACGAGGACCTCTTCAAACTAAGAGCTGTGGAGATGAGCTTTTTCAGAATGGCAGCTGGCATGAATAGGCTAGATGGGCCAAGTAATAGGGAAGTGTACGAGTCCTTTGGAATGGAAGAGCAGGCTTTGGGCATTGATTGTGGTGTGGTTGAGTGGATAAAGAGAAGTACTTTGAGGTGGTATGGTCATGTTCAGAGAATGAATGAAGACAGAATGCGAAGAAAGATATATGGGAGTCAGGTGAGTGGAACCGCTAGTAGTGGAAGACCACCTATGGTATGGGAAAAGAAAGTGGAAAAATATATTGAAGAAAAACTTCCACGTAGTGGAAGGGGCATTGTGGCACGGGCAAGGGAGGCATGTCTTGACAAAGTAGCTTGGAGACGTTTCTGTCATGGCCATCCTCTAGTGGGGGTTTCCCAGGGGGAAGCAAGGCGTCGGAGATGATGATGATGAAATTGAAGTGTTACCTGTGCCCTGGGTCCCCTGAACTATAAACCCCTAGCTCCCCTGAACTATAAACCCCTGGGTTCCCTGAACTATAAACCCCTGGGTCCCCTGAACTATAAACCACAAGTATTTTCTTTGCAAAATAAAAATAAAGGATACAAACAAACAACAAATCTTTCGTTTAACACCCTGAATCTGTATTTTTGTGTTTTTCTTTATTGTAGGATGTATAATTAAGTGTATGTGTCATAATGTGTGTACAAACAAGGATGAAAATCACCAAAAATTAGGCCCTCGATGATGAGATGTCGACCATATTCAATTAATCCCAGAAGGTTAGTTATTTGAAATTTGCGATTTTGAATTTTGCGGGCCGCAATGTCGACCATATTCTCGCAAAATTCGAGGGAGTACTGTATGTGGAATAGACCAGCAACCGGACAGTTATTCATCTCCGCCGCTAGCTTCCAGTTGTTCCAAGGCGTCGGTCCACATAGGACACCACCATCAAAGGGACTCGGCGGGAGGGCCCTCTTGAAGGGTTACGTTCTCAATTACAGTTTTTTCATACCAACAAGTAGTCATACAAGGAAGGGCGTACTGGTTGCCTCTGGTAACCCCTAGCAGGGTAGGAACCGGTCTCAGATCAAAGCCGTTCTTCCTGGAAGGGCGGATTTTGTCAGCACAGCCCTTCCCTTTTTTCCTGGCTTAATTTTCTTGTTCTAGAGCCGGCAGACTATTAACTATCCCTTTCGGGAAGTAGAGTGGCAGCGACCACAGAAACCATACGCGGAGACCGCAGTTCTCTAATGGGTAATTGTTTTTTCAGTCATGTTTGTTTCAGTTCCGGGATTACTGAGCTGCTCATGCCCCGAGAATTCAAATTGTTTTACCTTTTTTGAGTCAGGTTAATAACATGTAATTAGTAGGCTACACTTCTGTGTCTGAAGTTTTGGTTTACGTCGGCGGAGCTCCCCCCCCCCGGCGTGTAGTGGCCGGCGAGTTGCGGTACATTATAGTGGCATGTTGTTGTTGTTCCCTAAGCTGCCTGGCCAACAGCCCCGAGTCCCTGAGGAAGGCCATGGCCACAATCGGGCTTTCCCACAGAGCTCTCATTGAGTGTAGATTGTGTTGTTGGCATATGTGGTTTTGTGAAATGCAGTCTTCTATGATGTGTTTAATGGTATGGGGTGCTGTGTTACATCCCGGGCAGGTGTCGACGACGGAGTCATCCAGTCTCTTCTGATAGCTCAGGAGAGCTGGATGGTGTCCGCATCTCAGCCTGGCCAGGTGGACTCTGTCCTCACGAGGAAGGGAGGATTAGGAAGGATGGATTTCGGGAGGTCGTGCTTGCAGCTTTGTGTTGTCTGTGAGTGAGTGGATGGATCGGCGAGAGATATGAGTATGGATGTGCTTCTGGAAATTGGTTCGGGGTGGGCAGGGAGGGAGAGAGGACAGTAATTGTGTGGGATACCGTGTGCTGGGTGTTGTTTTGATATTTCTTGGTGTCTGTGGGTGTGTTGCCATGTAGTTTAGTGGGTGGTCCTGGTTCGTGGAGGCTGCTGCCAGGAATTGAGTGCCTCTCATGTCCAGATGGTCTTTGACTTTGAGGATTTTGGTTTCTTGATGTAGGTGATCTGTGGGTGCAGTAGCTGTGCAGCCTGTAATGATCTTTAGGGCTTTGTTTTGAATAGTCTGTAAGGTCTTATGATGTGTTTCAGCTAGGTTAGAAGCCCAGGCTGGGCTTGCGTATTCCATCACTGATCTTATGTATTGTTTATATATTGTGGTGGTGGTTTCTTTGTTGTGTCCAAATTTTGTGTGAGCAAGTGACCTGAGGGCATTAAGTCTGGGTGTCAGTTTCTTTTTAATGTTTGTGGTGTGCTGTTTGAATGTCATATGAGTATCATATGTTACTCCTAGGATTTTATGTGTGTGTGTATGTGTTAAGGGTGTGTTGTTTATGGTGAGTTGAGGGATGTATTCGTGTTCTCCTGTCCAGCTTGTGAGCAGGGTTGCGGTGGATTTGGCTGGGGCTAGATTAAGTCTGTTTGTAGTGCACCAGCCATGTAGTGTGTTGAGATAGGGTTGAAGGAGATCTGTTGCTCTTTTTGGGTCATGGTGTGTGCATGTGAGTGTTATGTCATCTGCATAGGAGGCTAAGTTTTGGGTATTGGGTGTAGTTATATCGTGCATGTACAGATTGAAGAGTGCGGGCAATAGGACGGATCCTAGTGGGACTCCGTTTGGAAAGTTTCTGATTTTAGATGACTGACCGGCAAAAGATACGTGTGCACATCTGCCTGCTAGGAAGTTGGCCAGCCACCTTTTTGTGTTGTTGTGCATGTTTGTGTTGTAGATTTTGTTTGTTAGGTTGTGGCGGGGGATGGCATCGAAGGCTTTACTAATGTCGAGTGTGGCTAATAGTGATCTGTGTGGTGGTCTAGCTGAGTTGATGACGTCAAAAGCTCTTTGTGTAAGGTCTGTGAGAAGAGTGTTTGTGGAGTGCAGTGGCCTAAAACCATGTTGTGTTGGAGCTAGCGGTAGGTCGGGAGTAATTAGTTGTAATACTAGGCGTTCCATGACTTTGGAGGGGGTGCAAAGGAGTGTGATGGGGAGGTGCGAGGAGGGTAGCGTGGGGTCTTTGTTGGGTTTGGGGAATGTGATGATGATACCATGCTTCCAAATGTCTGGTATTGTGTTGTGTGAATAACTGTACAGTAGTTTGATATGTTAGTGAGTGCTTGTATGCCTTGAGGTCCCAGGTGTCTGAGGTGTATGTTGTTTATGTTGTCTAGGCCACAGGCGGGTGAGTGCTTGAGATTGTTGATGATATGCTTTGTCTGGTGATTGGTGAAGGGTGTATAGTCAGGGTCTGTGGGGAATTTTCTCTTACGTCGGATGACACGTCGGTCGTCTTTGTGAGGTTTTAGGTGGCTGACATGTGAGAAGTGATTGATGAGAGTGTTTGCTTGTTGTTTACATGATGGAGTAGAGTCTGTTGTTGTGATTGCAGCATGTGATTGTGTGGTGTTGCTGTTGGAAAGTGTGATGCTGTTTAGTGTTTTGTAGATTTTTTGGGGGTTTGTTTTGTGATCAAGTGTTTGTAGGAAGTTATTCCAATTTAGTTTTTGTTGTTCTTGAATTTTGTTGTTAGTCTGGGTGTTTAGTGCTTGGATTTGTTGTGTGATGTCTTGTGTGTGGGGTGCTGGGGAGTGTTTCAGTATGTTGTGTTGTCTGATGAGGTTTTGAATTTCTGGTGTGAAGTTGGGGTTGTGTTTTTTCTGTTACCTCTTGGAATGTGTTTCTTGTCAGCATTTTGGATAGTTTTATTGAGTATGTGTACAGCATTGTTGATGTTAGTGATGGGTGTACTGTTTAGAGTTGTGAAGTGTTGTTCTGTCTCGTTTGTGAAGGCTTCCCAGTTAGCTCTTTTATAATTGGTGTATGTGTGTTTGTGGCTAGCTGGGGTGAGTCTGGTTTTGGTGGTGATAATGATTGGGAGGTGGTCAGAGCCTAAGGTTCTGACCACCCTCCAGGATGTTGTGGGGGCGAGTTCTGGGGAGCAAAAGGTGATGTCTGGAGATGATGGGTTATAGAGGGCTTGGTGGGGAATATGGGTATGTTGATGGATGTCGTTAAGGATGATGAGGGTATCAGTTTGGTTTTGTAGTACCAGCCCTCTGTCTGTGTTAGGGTTGTCGACAAACCAGGCCGACGTCTTGGAGTTGAAGTCACCACCCAGGATGATGTGTGGGGTGTTTGTGATGTGTTGTAAGTGTGGTCTGTATTCATTTGGTACTGTAGGGGATGTTTGGGGAGGGATGTATGTGTAGGTTATGTTGGAGTTGTTGCCAGTGCGTACTTTAATTGATTGTATTTCTGTTATGTTATCATTTGGGGGGAAGAGGGATTTGGTATGTACACTGGTAACTATGTATGCTATTTCTTTGTGTACCAGGGTGATGAGTCCACCGCCGCCTCCGACGGCCCGGTCTTGTCTGATGGTGGTGAAATCATAAAATGTAGGTGTTTTTTGTGTTGTGCAGAGTTTTGTTTCTTGTAAGATGGCAATGTGTATGGTGTGTTGTTTGATGAAGTGTGAGAGTTCGTGTTTCTTTGTGTTGATGCCATCTATGTTCAATTGGAGAATGTTAATGTTATGTGCACGATGTATGTTGGGTGCTGCTGCACGAGGATGGGGTGGGGGTGAGGGTTGGGATGGGTGAGGTGGAGGTGGGGGTGGGGATTGGGGTGCAGGAGATGGGGGTTGGAATGGATTAGGATGGGGTGTGGTGTACTTACTCTAGTTGCACTTACTCTAGTTGTATTGCGGGAGTGAGCATGCTCGTTATTTCCCGCCTCCTATATGTGTAGGTGTTATATGTATCGTTGGAATGGCTGTCGATGTGTGTGTAGTCTGTATTTTAGCCAATTGGCGACATCGGAAACGAAGGCTTAGGGTGGATCTGTATGATACCATTCTCACTATAGACGGTACCGTCTCGCCCGAAGGCTTAGGTAGCCATCAGCTTAGGTGAACCATATGATACCCATCTCGCCTTGTACCATTTTTGCCAACCCCAGATGGGACGTCACAACGTCGTCCACTTATTCCAGGTACCTATTTACAGCTAGGTGAACTGAGGCTAACACATGAAAGGAGACAAGCCCAATTTGTCTCCGCCCGGCCGGGGATTGAACCCCCGACCCCTCGTGTGTGTGAGACGAGAGCTCTACCTACTAGGCTACGGGCTGTGTTGGGTTGAGGATGTGGATGGTATGGGAAGGTTAGGTGGGTTAGGGAGGAGAGGTGGATGGGTTTTAGGGGGGGGAGTGGATGATATGGGAAGGTTAGATGGGTTGGGGAGGAGAGGTGGATGGGTTTTAGGTGAGGGATTTAACTGGGAGAGGGAGGGGAATGAGGAACAGGTCCAGGCATTTGTGTAGTGTTTCTTGGAGGCAAGTGTTGTGCAGGTGAAGTGGGTCCAGTTCCTGCATGAATTGCAGAGAACTGAACCCTTAGTGTGGCGACTCGAAGTGATGGGTTTTGAGCAAGTTGGACATATGTATGTGTAGGTGGGTCCTGGGTTGCTCTCAATGTCTCCAGCTAGAAGAAGTCTTCGAGAAATGACAGCCGGAGAGTCATTTCTCGTTGTAGGAAAAACTATGTAATGTGTAATGTGTAATGTGTGTGTGTGTGTGTGTGGTGTGAGAGGTGTGGAAATTCCCGGCGCGACCGAAGCCGCTCCAAGGACCCGTGCCCCCAGGGAGGGGGCAGGGGATGGTTGTGACGGTTTGGCTCCCGAAGAATGCTCCACGCGGCCGGCATCCGGTTGTCCTCCACTGGTCGTTGATTTTGTCTTCGGCCGTGGAGGGTCGGCAGCCATCCGCGGTTGGCAGCTTCGGGAGGTGGCCCCACGGCGTAGATGCCGCCACATCAGTGGCATGTAAGCTCCTCCGGCGTATTACCGTGTGTTTTCTAACAAGCACAATATGAAGTTCCTTCGGTACTATTTTATCCTTAATTGGAAGTTCAGTGAACTACTTTATCTTTTGTATCTGTTTAGCCACTCTCAGGTTTTCAACCTGAGTGGTTTTCTTAGTGAAGAGAGAGTGAACTCTTGTTGTTGTTGCTGTTGTTCCATAAGATGCCTGGCCGAACAGCCCCGAGTCCCTGAGGAAGGCCATGGCCACGATAGGGCTTTCCCACAGAGCTCTCATTGAGTGTAGGTTGTGTTGTTGGCGTAAGTGGTTGTGTGAAATGCAGTCTTCTATGATGTGTTTAATGGTATGGGGTGCTGTGTTACATCCCGGGCAGGCGTCGACAACGGAGTCATCCAGTCTCTTCTGATAGCTCAGGAGAGCTGGATGGTGTCCGCATCTCAGCCTGGCCAGGTGGACTCTATCCTCGCGAGGGAGGGAGGATTCGGAAGGATGGATTTCGGGAGGTCGTGCATGCAGCTGCGTGTTGTCTGTGAGTGAGTGGATGGATTGGCGAGAGATATGAGTATGGATGTGCTTCTGGAAGTTGGTTCGGGGTGGGCAGGGAGGGAGAGAGAGGACAATAATTGTGTGTGATACCGTGTGCTGGGTGTTGTTTTGATATTTCTTGGTGTCTGTGGGTGTGTTGCCATGTAGTTTAGTGGGTGGTCTTGGTTCGTGGAGGCTGCTGCCAGGAATTGAGTGCCTCTCATGTCCAGATGGTCTTTGACTTTGAGGATTTTGGTTTCTTGATGTAGATGATCTGTGGGTGCAGTAGCTGTGCAGCCTGTAATGATCTTTAGGGCTTTGTTTTGAATAGTCTGTAAGGTCTTATGAAGTGTTTCAGCTAGGTTAGAAGCCCAGGCTGGGCTTGCGTATTCCATTACTGATCTTATGTATTGTTTATATACTGTGGTGGTAGTTTCTTTGTTGTGTCCAAATTTTGTGTGAGCAAGTGACCTGAGGGCATTAAGTCTGGGTGTCAGTTTCTTTTTAATGTTTGTGGTGTGCTGTTTGAATGTCATATGAGTATCATATGTTACTCCTAGTATTTTGGGTGTGTGTGTATGTGTTAGGGGTGTGTTGTTTATGGTGAGTTGAGGGATGTATTCGTGTTCACCTGTCCAGCTTGTGAGCAGGGTTGCGGTGGATTTGGCTGGGGCTAGATTAAGTCTGTTTGTAGTGCACCAGCCATGTAGTGTGTTGAGATAGGGTTGAAGGAGATCTGTTGCTCTTCTTGGGTCATGGTGTGTGCATGTGAGTGTTATGTCATCTGCATAGGAGGCTAAGTTTATTTGGGGAGTATTGGGTGTAGTTATATCGTGCATGTACAGATTGAAGAGTGCGGGCGATAGGACGGATCCTTGTGGGACTCCGTTTGGAAAGTTTCTGATTTTAGATGACTGACCGGCAAAAGATACGTGTGCACATCTGCCTGCTAGGAAGTTGGCCAGCAACCTTTTTGTGTTGTTGTGCATGTTTGTGTTGTAGATTTTGTTTGTTAGGTTGTGGCGGGGGATGGCATCGAAGGCTTTACTAATGTCGAGTGTGGCTAATAGTGATCTGTGTGGTGGTCTAGCTGAGTTGATGCCGTCAAAAGCTCTTTGTGTAAGGTCTGTGAGAAGAGTGTTTGTGGAGTGCAGTGGCCTAAAGCCATGTTGTGTTGGAGCTAGGGGTAGGTCGGGTGTAATTAGTTGTAATACTAGGCGTTCCATGACTTTGGAGGGGGAGCAAAGGAGTGTGATGGGGCGGTGCGAGGAGGGTAGCGTGGGGTCTTTGTTGGGTTTGGGGAATGTGATGATGATACCATGCTTCCAAATGTCTGGTATTGTGTTGTGTGAATAGCTGTAGTTTGATATGTTAGTGAGTGTTTGTATGCCTTGTGGTCCCAGGTGTCTGAGGTGTATGTTGCTTATGTTGTCTAGGCCACAGGCGGGTGAGTGCTTGAGATTGTTGATGATATGCTTTGTCTGGTGATTGGTGAAGGGTGTATAGTCAGGGTCTGTGGGTAATTGTCTCTTACGTCGGATGACACGTCGGTCGTCTTTGTGAGGTTTTAGGTGGCTGACATGTGAGAAGTGATTGATGAGAGTGTTTGCTTGTTGTTTACATGAAGGAGTAGAGTCTGTTGTTGTGATTGCAGCATGTGATTGTGTTGTGTTGCTGTTGGAAAGTGTGATGCTGTTTAGTGTTTTGTAGAGTTTTTTGGGGTTTGTTTTGTGATCAAGTGTTTGTAGGAAGTTATTCCAATTTAGTTTTTGTTGTTCTTGTATTTTGTTGTTAGTTTGGGTGTTGAGTGCTTGAATTTGTTGTGTGATGTCTTGTGTGTGGGGTGCTGGGGAGTGTTTCAGTGTGTCGCGTTGTCTGATGAGGTTTTGAATTTCTGGTGTGAAGTTGGGGTTGTGTCTTTTTCTGTTACCTCTTGGAATGTGTTTCTTGTCAGCGTTTTGGATAGTTTTATTGAGTATGTGTACAGCATTGTTGATGTTAGTGATGGGTGTACTGTTTAGAGTTGTGAAGTGTTGTTCCGTCTCATTTGTAAATGCTTCCCAGTTAGCTCTTTTATAATTGGTGTATGTGTGTTTGTGGCTAGCTGGGGTGAGTCTGGTTTTGGTGGTGATAATGATCGGGAGGTGGTCAGAGCCTAAGGTTCTGACCACCCTCCAGGATGTTGTGGGGGCGAGTTCTGGGGAGCAAAAGGTGATGTCTGGAGATGATGGGTTATAGAGGGCTTGGTGAGGAATATGGGTATGTTGATGGATGTCGTTAAGGATGATGAGGTTATCTGTTTGGTTTTGTAGTACCAGCCCTCTGTCTGTGTCGGGGTTGTCGACAAACCAGGCCGACGTCTTGGCGTTGAAGTCACCACCCAGGATGATGTGTGGGGTGTTTGTGATGTGTTGTAAGTGTGGTCTGTATTCATTTAGTACTGTAGGGGATGTTTGGGGAGGGATGTATGTGTTTATGATCGTTATGTTGGATCTGTTGCCAGTGCATATTTTAATTGATTGTATTTCTGTTGTGTTATCATTTGGGGGGAGGAGGGATTTGGTTTGTACACTGGTTACTATGTATGATATTTCATTGTGTACCAGGGTGATGAGTCCACCGCCCCCGCCGACAGCCCGGTCTTGTCTGATGGTGGTGAAATTATGAAATGTGGGTGTTTTTTGTGATGTGCGGAGTTTTGTTTCTTGTAAGATGGCAATGTGTATGTTGTGTTGTTTGATGAAGTGTGAGAGTTCGTGTTTCTTTGTGTTAATGCCATCTATGTTCAATTGGAGAATGTTAATGTTATGTGCACGATGTATGTTGGGTGCTGCTGCACGAGGATGGGGTGGGGGTGAGGGAGGGGCTGGAGGTTGGGATGGGTGAGGTGGGGGTGGGGATTGGGGAGCAGGAGATGGGGGTTGGAATGGATTAGGATGGGGTGTGGTGTGTTGAGTTGAGGATGTGGATGATATGGGAAGGCTAGGTGGGTTGGGGAGGAGAGGTGGACGGGTTTTAGGCGAGGGATTTGACTGGGAGAGGGAGGGGCATGAGGAACAGGTCCAGGTGTTCGTGTAGTGTTTCTTGGAGGCAAGTGTTGTACAGGTGAAGTGGGTCCAGTTCCTGCATGAATTGCAGAGAACTGAACCCTTAGTGTGGCGACTCGAAGTGATGGGTTTTGAGCAAGTTGGACATATGTATGTGTACGTGGGTCCTGGGTTGCTCTCAATGTCTCCGGCTAGAAGAAGTCTTCGAGAAATGACAGCCGGAGAGTCATTTCTCGGTGTAGGAAAACTGTGTGATGTGTGTGTGTGTGTGTGTGTGTGTGTGTGTGGTGTGAGAGGTGTGGAAATTCCCGGCGCGACCGAAGCCACTCCAAGGACCCGTGCCCCCAGGGGGGGGGGGGGGGGGCAGGGGATAGTTGTGACGGTTTGGCTCCCGAAACTGCTCCCCGCGGCCGGCATCCGGTTGTCCTCCACTGGTCGATTGATCTTGTCTCCGGCCGTGGAGGGTCGGCAGCCATCCGCGGTTGGCAGCTCCGGGAGGTGGTCCCACGGCGTAGACGCTGCCACATCAGGACTTAGAGTGAACTCTACCCCACCTTGGTAATATTAGCTTCGGTACATTTCCGAACGACCTCGCAGTAGGTTATCCTTCTTTGTTATCGTAGAAACATTCTTCTTACAGTTTCTTTACAGTAGATCCTCTGGAAAAGGCAAACTAGGCCTGTGTATCCAGCTCAGTGCCAGTACTTGCACTGCTGCGGTCGTTCACGGTGTTGGCGGCGGCGGTAGCAGACGCAACATTTTTACTATTCTGTATTTTTGCTTTATAATCAAACTTCAAATCTTGTCTTCCCCATGCTTTATCAAGATTACTTTCAAACTTCCTTATTGATTCGGAATCGACTACATACTGGGGCAGTGCGTTCCACTCATTTACTACTCTATCACAAAATGAGTTCTTTGCCTTTTCAAGCCTATTTCTTTCTTTGTAAATTTTCTTAGAGAGTCCTCTCATTCTTGTTCCCTCCCGCATCAAGAAGATACCTTCACACACATCCTCATCATACATTCCTGACACTATCTTAAAAGTCTCTTATCATATCCCCTCTCTTTCTCCTATATGCCAGTGTAGGAAGCCCCAGTGTCCTTAACCTCTGCATATAGCCCGCGTTCTTCAACGTTGGTACTAGCTTGCTAGCTCTCCTCTGCACTTTCTCCACTGCTTTTATATCCTTTACCATATATGGAGCCCACACCTGGTTGGCATATTCCAGGTGAGGCCTAACCAGCGCTGTATAGAGATTCCTGAATATTTCTTCGTCAAGTGACACAAATGTCCTCCTTATCAGCCCTACAATTCTATTGGCTTTGTTTATCTTTTCCGCTAAATGTTCTGAGAAATTTAACTTATTGTCTATCACTACTCCTATATCCTTTTCTGGATTAACTTCCTCCATCGCTTCATACATACTGTATCCTACCTTGTCTATCTTGCTGGTCCCAATCCGCATGTACAGTACAGTACTTGCATTTTTTTTATGAAAAGGCATTAACCAATGTTCAGACAATCCCTTAATGCCCTCCACATCTCCTTGAAGCAAACCCACATCTTCCTTACTCCTCACTCTTCTATACAGCTTAGTGTCAACCGCATACAGGTATATCTCACTTCCATTAGTTATAACTTCAGGTAAGTCGTTGATAAATATAACGAACAGTAGTGGTCCCAACACAGATCCCTGAGGTACCCCACTTGTAATTTCCCTCCACCCCGAGCCTATTCAATGGAGTTCAATCTTACGCAGTCGAATTGTAGATTTGCCCAAAAACTTATATGTCACGCATGCCACCAATACGGTCATAAAAGTAGACATTGCGAATATTTTAATGCGTAGGAGAGTGGCAAGGAAGACACCGCCGTTAAAATTGAATCTAATGATAATTTAAGGATAGAACACATCAATGCTCAATCTCTGCTTCACAATTTTGATGACATAAATATATTAATAAAGGAAAGAAACATAGATATTCTCTGTATTAGCGAAACATGGTTACTCCCTCACACTCCCGACGCATTAGTAAATATTCCAAATTATAAGATATACCGATTTGATAATGGCCGTGGTTCGGGCGTATGTATATATTATGTAAATGAGTGTCTACATTCCAAAATAATCGATACTGGAATCACAAAACTAAAAGGCGTAGATGATATCTGGGTCTATCTATCTATCTATTGCCTGACGCCGTGATCCCCGAAGGGGTGGCCACGAACGAACCGCCCCCATGCACCTCTGTCCCCAGTCAGTCGACGCCCCTCCCCCCAACCAGCACCGCCTTCGTTCATGTACTTCCTCACTCCATCCTTCCACCTCATATTCGGTCTACCTCTCCCCCTCTGTCCCTCCACCTCGCTCTCGTACACCCTCTTAGTCATTCTCTCGCTTTCCATACGTTCCATATGGCCGAACCATCTCAAGTTGTTCCTTTTCACACTTTCCAGCACATCTACCTCCACACCACACCTCCTTCTTACTTCCTCATTAGTCTGTCTATCCCTCCATGTAACTCCGCACGCACTCCTTAAGTAATTCATTTCCACTGCTCTCACTCTTGGTCTGAGTCTCTCAACCAACGTCCATGCTTCGCTTCCGTAAGTCAGTGTCGGGATTACCACACTGTCATGCAAGGACTTCTTCACTTCCATACTGACCACCCTATTTCTTGTTACTGCTTTTAGCGTTCCTACAACCCTCTTCCCCTGTTGTACCCTCTCCCGCACCTCTTCATCCATAGTCCCATCTTTACTCAACACACTGCCCAGATACTTAAAAGAGTTGACGATCTCCATAGCCTGACCGTTCAGCTTCACCTCACACTCTGTGACTTCACCCCTTTCGAAGACCATAACCTTGCTCTTCCCTGTATTTACCTTCAAATTCCGTTTTTCGCACACTGTTCCAAACTCATTTACCAGACCCTGCAACTCCCATTCATTATCACTCATCAGAACTGTATCATCCGCAAACAGCAGTATAGGTAGCTTCCACTCAATTCCCTCCCTTTTCAGCGATACACCAACATCCACTGCTCTTGATAGTATTTCTTTCATAACTCCATCCATATATACAGTAAACAACCACGGGGACATCACACACCCCTGTTTCAAACCAACATTCAGGTCAAAGAACTCGCTCTGCTCACTCTCCACACGTACTGCCGCCTTTGCACCCTCATACATGCTCTTCACTGCTTTCAGCAACTTGCCCTCTACTCCGTATATTCTAAGTACTTTCCACAAACCTTCTCTATCCACTCTGTCATAGGCCTTCTCCAAGTCCATAAAGGCAACATACACCTTTTGTTTCTTCTCCAGATACTTCTCCACAACACAATTCAGGGTAAAAATCTGATCTACACATCCTCTTCCCTTCCTAAAACCTCCCTGCTCGTCGCCTATCCATTTCTCTGGTACAAATATATCTGGTACATGATATCTGGGTACAAATACAATTAAGAAAGTTGCCCTCCATAATAATTGGTTGTATTTATAGACATCCAAAGGCTCCCGCAAGTGCATGGGATAATATCACTGACACCTTACAGTCAGTGATCATCAGAAAGAAAACAATGTTTGTACTAGGTGACCTAAATGATAATTTATTTTCTCAAAATTGTAAACTATCTCGCATTATAGCTAACAATAAACTCACCCAGGTCATAGACAAACCCACACGCATAACACCCACCTCCGCAACCCTGCTTGATGTAATAATAACTAACAACCCCAATATAATAACTAACTCTGACGTTTACCCGCACACCATAGCTGACCACGAATTAGTAGGCGTTACAATAAACGTATATAAACCAAAACGTCCACCAATTACAAAGGTCTCTCGCGACCTAAGAAATTATACAAGTGACACCCTTTGCTCTCATATATTAGCTGAAACCCCCAACCTAAACAAAATATTACAAACAGACAACGTAGACACACAAGTAAATATATTAACCTCCGTCAATACACAAAGCCTAAGTAAGTGTGCCCCAGTAACAACTAAAATAATTCGTCGTCCACCCTCGCCATGGATAAATGATAACGTCCGTGAAGCCATTAATGCTAGAAACACAGCTCAGAAAACATTGAAAGAAAACAGACTGAACCCAACATTACAACGACATTTTAATGATTTAAAGAAGCAAGTTAAACGACTGATAAATTCCACTAAAAAACAATATTTTAACAATGAACTAAAAAAGTGCAAAGGAAATACTTCGGCAATGTGGAAAATAGTAAGGGAAGTAATACCCAACGACAAGCAAAGTGGTAGAAACTGTCTATTTGAAAACACAAATGAAAAGGCTGAAGAGTTTAACAAGTTCTTTGCAAATGTTGGCAAAAAAGCATTCGATGATACGCAATACGCAAGATATGGCAACACCGCTCCCCAACCCCATATACCCACACCTCTTCCTCACCTCACTCAAACTAATACCACATTATTTCGTCCTGAGCCAGTCAACCCCAATACTATTATTCTAACCATCAAACATCTTCACCAAACTAAATCGTTCGGTTCTGATAATATAGCGCTCAAATTCATAAGACTCTCTTAACGTAATAATATGTTATCTTACAGTCATTATTAATACATCCATAGTCACAGGTAAATTTCCTTCATCCTGGAAACATGCGCTAGTTACTCCATTGTACAAAACTGGAGACCCTAATAATACTAGTAATTATCGCCCAATTTCTCTTCTCCCAATTTGTTTTAAATCATCGAGATAGTTGCTAACCAACTCGTTAATTTCTTAGAAAACAATAACATTATATCAAACTCACAACATGGCTTCAGACCCAAACTCTCTACTGAAACAGCACTCACAGTTATCACAGACAAGATTTATGACAACATGGACAACAAACACATATCCCTCTTAATCCTCTGTGACTTGTCTAAGGCGTTTGATAGTGTAAACCATAATATTCTTATTAAAAAACTCCTACAAAATAACATTGACTCTTTCTGGTTCGAGAATTACCTCTGTGAAAGAACACAGTCCGTCCGCATAAATAATACTATTTCCTCCATAGCAAAAACCCCTTACGGAGTCCCTCAAGGGTCTATTTTAGGACCAATTCTCTTCATTATTTTTGTCAATGATATACTAAAATACATAAAAAATTGCCTACTAGCACAATATGCTGACAACACAGTTCCTTCACAGTGGTCAATTAAACTAATTAAATAATCTAATCGCTAGATGTGAAGAAACTCTACGGATTGCAAATGCTTACTTCCAAGAAAATGGTCTATTGCTGAACACCAAAAAGACTCGGTGTATCTTCATAGGAACACGTCAAATCATATAAAAAATACCAAGCAACACCACCATTCAATTCGGTGATACCAAAATCCAACCATCCATCCACGTAAAAAACCTTGGTGTTCATTTGGATCAGTATATGACCTTCGACAAACATATAAGCCAAACAACAACAAAAGTAATGGGGGCCATATTATACATACTGTACAGTAAATAGAACAAAACATTATTTTGATAAATCAACTCGAATCGCAGTTGTACAATCACTAGTATTAAGCATTCTGAACTACTGTAATATGATTTGGGGGACGACTAATGCATCACTAATCACGAAGGTTCAAAGGTTGCAAAACTTCGCGGCAAGAGTCGCAGATGGTAAAGCTAGGAAGTATGATCACGTTACACCCATTTTCAAAGAATTACAATGGCTAAGCATAAAGAAACAAATTACTTTTAATTCAGTAGTAACTATTTTTTTAAAAGTCACCCACCACTACCCAGATCACTTCCTACCTCTCCCAACTGTTAACAATATTACCGATAGTAATACAAGACAACGACACAATCTTTATGTCCCCAGAACCAAGACTGACTCGGGAGCCAGAGCTATGTCTGTAACAGGTCTTAAGTTATGGAATCAACTACCATCGGATATCAAAGAGGCAAATACCGTACATGCATTTAAATCAAAGTTGAAAAAGAACTTATTAAATAATACATAATCTAAATATCGGGCCTCATTGTTCTCTATGGTAATATGATGTCCTATATATTCTTATTCATATTTTTATGACTGTATATATGTGGGTATTTCAATATAGATGCATATAAACTATGTACAGTTAAACAAATATGAATGTGTGTGTAAAGTATGTAAGTCCACGCACATATATATACTGTATATGTATGTATTGCATGTGTATATGCATCTGAATGTGTATGTACAATCTAAGTTTATACCTTATACCTAAGTTTATACCTATGTAAGTTAATACTTAATGTACACTTTGTAATTGTATTATGAGCAGAATAACCAATTTTAAGTGGAAATAAAAAAAATATTATTTATTATATTCCATTCACCAGTACCCTCTGTCTCCAATCTTTCAGGAAGGCTTCTATCCATTTCACACATTTCTCCCCTATATTATAGCTTCTAACTTTCTCTATTAATTTTATGTGGGACCTTATCGAAGGCCTTCATAAAATCGCAATATACCACGTCTATAACATCACCATCCTCCAGAATTTGCATCCAATCATCTACCACCTTAATTAGCTGTAGTACCGTCGACCTCCCCGGCAAGAATCCGAACTGTCTCCCACTGAAAAGTTGGTTTGATTTTATATGCTCCATTATTCCTCCTCTAATTACTGTTTCCATTAGTTTACACACAACACTTGTCAAACTGACTGGTCTATAATTTCCTGGGTCATTTCTCTTTCCCTTCTTAAAAATAGCTGTTATGCTCGCCTCTCTCCAGTCCATCGGGATTTGTCCTGTATTAAAAGATATTTCAAATAACCTTTTTAATGGCTCTACTAACATCTCACCTCCTTCCTTTATGATTCTTGGATGTATCCCATCTGGTCCCGGGGACTTAATTCTGTTCATTTTTTCTATAGCCCTTCTTATTCTAGCATGGGAAAACTCTATTAGTTCTAGTGCCGGTGCCTGTTTGATGGGAATAGTAGGCACTGCATCATCCAACTCCACTGTTAGTACCTCCCCAAAGTATTTTCCCAGCACCTCTGCTTTCTCCTTATCAGTTTCTGCTCTATTCCTATCATCCAATTATCCTATCAGTTCTGGGATACCTACTCTTCTTGTTAACTTTTCCTGAATGTACTTCCAGAATATTTTTGGATTATCCTTCACGTTTTTTGCAATCTCTCTCTCCCTCTCCTTCACCCCCTCCTTGTCTCCCACCTTATTTTATTGTTTATTTGTCTACGTTCCAAATCCACTTCTTTAGCTTCTATACTAGACCCCCTGTTCTTTTTTAACACTTTTAGTCTATCCCACAATCGTTTCTTTCTTCTTATCAAAGTCCAAACCTTTCATTTATTAGTGGCCCCTCCATCATTGACGAACATGCCTATTACATAAGGCATCCTCTTCAAACACTAATCCGCCGTAGTTTTGAATCTACCGCGCAGAGCATTTAAAAACTGAGGAGCCTTCATCATGAGCGCACGCGACCTCACTCATGGCTTCAGTCATTATGAATTGGGTTCTCACTACGAAAAAACTTCGTAAAAAATAAAAACAAAAAGAAAATAAGAATAACTATCCAATAAGCTTTCCATCATATCGTGGATGTACTTGTGTGGATTTCTGACCAGACGCTGATTCAGGCGTCATTCTTCCTTCTCTGCTCTGCGCTCAGCCCGCCCGGACGTGCCTCCCCACGCTCCGCTGGTTCCGCATTCGTTGCGTCCCTAGTGAGTTTTTTCTCATTTGTTTACTCCAGGATGTATCGAGTAAGGTTAGGATAGGCGTAGCAGGAGTGTCCTGGGCTGGTTGCCCGCAGTGCAGTGTATTTTGGGTCGAGTGTATGGGGCATCTATTTCGGATGTACCCTCGTGGTCACGTTGTGGACATGTGAACTTTTTCACAGTTGAGTTAGTTTGTGATGCAGGCGGCTTTCACTACGCGTTAATTATTGCTGCCTTTTATCTTTCTGATGAGGTAAGCTGTGTTTTCGGACGTTCCCAGCGTATTTTTCTTCACTTAGTGAAGTTTTTTCTGGGTCCCGAGTCAGTCTTCCCTGGGTTGGAAGTTGTTGCTACAGTGGTGTGTTGGCGGTGGTTCCTGTTGTGATATTTCCAGTGTGTGTGTATATTTCAACTGTTATTATGCCGTCTGCCTAGGCCTAGCCAGCCGCTCGTAGCTTTGCCACATGTACTAGTGTTATTATTTATTATTTATAAATATGCCCTACTGTGTCATGTGTATCCGGGTTTTAGTTGTGTATTGGCTAATTCCTCGGACTATAATTGTTTCCTGGTTTAGTTGTGTATTGGCTAATTCCACGGATTATGGTGTGACCTTGGGTTAGTCGTGCGTGGCTATCCTCGTGTGTTGTTCAGATGGTGTCTGTTCAGGGTGGGTTTCCTTCCGGCGGGTTTTTTCTCGGTTTCACCGTGAAAAAATCCTGGCCGAGAGCAGTGTTGGGCCACACGTGGTTGTTAACACTGGCTTGTATCCCCGGCGGGGGGGGTGTCTGTGGCTCTCCAGGACTGCGTCTCTGTGGGTGCCTGGTTTCAGGCCTCCTTTGATTCCCGGCGGGATGGCTGTACCCATCCATATAAAACGGCGTCCTTGTGGACATACGTTTTAGGAGTTTTTTCTACCTGGTTTTACGACAACCACATGAAAAACCTAGCTGTTGTTTAGGCTTTCCTCCCCGGCGATCTTTTACAAAGAAGTGGGGACAGGAACTTATGGGGTTAACTTTTAAAACTTCTCACCCGGCGGGTGCACCTGGGTAGGGTGAGATGAACGACTTAGGTCTTCCAGTTAGTTAACCATTCCATTATAGTGATACTCTGTGTATCGCTGCCTTTACTATTTACGGCGATTGAAGGTTCAATTAGGTTAAATATCGATTCTCACACCCGGCGGGTGCTCCTAGGTGGAGGAACTAAGGAATTTACAAAATTCAATTTAACCTATTTAATTTAGTGATACTATCAGGTATCGCCGCCTTCTAACTTACGGCGATCTTTTGGGACAATTCGTTAAACATTAGATCTCGTATCATCCTGCCCTGGGCTATTCTACTAAAATAATTCAAGGGCCGGCGTCTTTTTGGGGGGTTGCTTTGTTACAAAATTGAATCTTGAGACAGTCACCTCCTCCGAGAGACTATAAGTGCCATGCTGGACCATTATATCAGAGGGTATTCTTCACTTTCTTTAGCAAAAGATTTGTTTAGACTTTACACCCCGCCGCGTAGCGAGATGTGTTAGTTGTGTCTTTGCATCTCATTACCCGGCGGGTTATTAACACTGGTGTGCGATCATGTTGGATTAACCTTATGAGCATTAATTCCTGGAAATTTTCTTGTTTTTTTCAGAGCTGAGCTCCGGCGGACCAATACAGACCCGGCGGTAGTTTTCACCCACCAGTCTCTGTCATGGCTACCGTGGCCCCAGTTTTTGCCCTGTGCATTACCCCTACTTGTGCTGGTATCCCTATTTTTGCACACACCCTTTGCATAAGGTGTGTTAAATGTCTAGACCGTTCAAGGGGTCTCTGGGTTATGCATAATTGTTCCTTTTGCTCTCAATTAGCTGTTAAAGTCCTTTGTGATAATGATAAGACCGCGGTGGTAGCGTTGAGAGAGGTTCGACAACAGATGTCGGCCTACACTACCATTGTCGCGCATAAGTCACTTCAATGTGACAACGTCCCACTTTGGGATAGATTGCTGTCAGAACACCCTCCCCCTAAACGTTCCTCTAGAGTCACGAGTGTTAAGCCGACGGAGACTAGTCAGGGTTCTGTATCGTCTGCGACTACAACTAAACGCCCGAGAGAGCCTACACCCCCGGCATCCGCCTCCTCGTCGCAGGCGAGATCTAGGTCAAGGTCACCTCTCAGACAACAGTCTTCTAGTCGGGCCTCTTCGCCGGAGAGTAAGAAGAGTAAGACGGAAGATTCCACCAGTGGTCACGGCGGAGATTCTTCCAGATCTAAGACTAGTTCGCGGTCACACCGCAGCCATAAATCCTCAAAAAAGGATTCACATCGGAAGTCCTCTCGACATTCCCCTAAGTCTAGTGCATCTCATCGTACCTCTACACCTGACAGAGTTTGTGTTAGGGCCTCTGAGTCCAGTGCAGCGCCTGTCCCTAAAGAGGAGTTGCCAATTAATATTTTAACCCTGGAAATGGAAAGTTCAGGAGGGTCAATAATTGAGAATGTTTCAGACTCTCAAGAGAGCGTAGGCCAGGGCCTTGGTGTTTGGCGGTTTGCCCAACCAGGGTCTGACCACCCACGTCCGACTCATACGAGTCACACAGTAGCCGACGTCCACAGGGACGCGGCGATCCCATCCTCTATCCCAGACTTATCTTGGAAACAAGGTACCCCTGCCTCGGCGGGGTCTTCTCAGGAGGATCGGGAGGAAAAAGACGAAGTTTCAATAATTTCGGATATGGAAGGACAAGGGTCAGGCTCAGGCTTGGACGCCGCACGAGATAATAATGATTCTCCTATAAGTTCTTCATCAAACCAGTTTGTTACAGCACAAGAAATTGATGGGTTGCTTACTCATGCTTTATCTAAATTTTTTGGTCAACAACAAGAAAACCCCACAATGGACTTGGGGGCTCCCTCGACAAGCTCTACGGTACGGCCTCTGATGACGTCAATTGATTTATCTAAGATTCCTAACCCTCCTACTCTGTCACCTGCAAGGAGCACTAAGCCTGCCACGGCGGCATTGACAACTTCAAATGTCAGGGTCATAACGGATGTTAATCCACCCCCTCTAGACAAAGCACCTCTTAGAAAGGTAGCTATGCCCCTGCTTTATGGGCCAGACGAGTCATGGGTTCTTTTGAACCCCTCTAAACCAGAGCTTGCCCAACCTACCTTGTCAGGGGAACTCCCGGTACCGCGTGAGTGGTTTATCCAGGGCAACAAGTCAAAGAAATTAAGGGCCATGGATGCCTTGGGTAATGTTCTGGACGTAAACATTAAGGCTATACCTAGTTATTATCACCAGGATTATTTTGTGTATGCTTCTAAGCCTGCTTTACCCCCTGCCTCAGCTTTAAAACTATTTTCAGACTGGTCTAAGCTGGATGGGTTTAATGATATTAAGACTCTGTCAGCTCTTACTCCTGAACTAGATTTACGGACCGTCACAGACGATGCAGCTAATCCAGTTTTGAAGGTGGGACAGTTGGGTCCAGGACCTTGGGTGGATTGGGAGGTAGAGGCTCAAAACTTTGCAACCACTTTCACTTCTAAATCTTCCCACCAGATCCCTCAGGACTCACATTCATGGTTTTCCATGCCGGTGGGTTCTGCCGGCGGAGTCCCGGCGGCTTTGTTTGCATTCCTAGCTGCCCCTAAGATTAATCTTTGTGAACTGAAGGACCCGTTCACTACCCCTACCCCTACTCACCTAGACAGAGAATTTAGGCTACGAGGAAAAGCTTTTCGCCTGTTTTCACAGTACATAGTATCTCAGCAGGTGGCTAAGTCTTTACTACGGTCTACTCAGGCAATCGCAGACGCGGATGCTCGAAGATCGGTTGAGTTATCCCGGCGACTGATTCTTCAGTCGTCAATCCAATCCTTAGGTGACATACGCACCGCCTTGCTTGAGGCGGTGCGAGCACGACAAGATCTTAGGATGTCGTTAGTTCGCAAGCTACCTGAGCGCATTGCTGGTGATGTCACCAGTACTTACCCCATCTTTAATGTCCCCTGAAGTATGGCGAACGGTGTTCAATATGGCACAGGCCGTTAAGCACAGTCCCACCCCTTCTAAGAAACCTGCATTTAACTTCCCCAAACCCAGGCCTACTACTAAAGCCCAGCCAGGGGGATCTAAACCTTTTCTTCCGCCTAAGTCCTCCCACTCCCCCCAGGGTCAGTACAGGCATAGACAGAATAGGTTTTCAGGTCAGAGAGGACGCGGCCAAAATAAACCAGGTCAGGGCCAGTCTTCGGCCAACACCAGCCAGCCGGCGAAGCAGCCAGCCGGCGAAGCGGCCAGCACCAACCCCACCATAAAAAAACTAAAGTCTCTCTCACTCCCGGCGCCTACCTTAAGGCCGGAGGAACCGAGGGTAGTACAGCCGGCGAACCCTTGTCTGCTAACTAGGTCGTTCCGAACGTGTCACCAAGCATGGCCGTTAAACACTTGGGCACGGATGGTGGCACGCAAAGGCATCACTTGGCAGTGGCTCCGGCGACCTCGATTACGTCAGCCGACAACGGCGAATTTTGTTTCTTTAGAGGTGGAGTCACTAGCCCAGGAAATGATTGCCAAGAATGTCATCATCCCGGTCCCCCCAAATTACCCTGTATTCACGTCCAAACTATTTTTGGTTCCCAAAAGGGACAGTGTTCAGATGAGGCCGGTCGTAGACCTGTCTTATCTGAATCTTCACATTCACAACGAATCTTTCAGAATGTTAACAGTACACCAAATCAGGCTAACACTTCCGCCGGGAGGTTGGATGTGTTCACTAGACCTGACAGACGCCTATTGGCACGTATCGGTCAACAAAAGATTTCAAAGGTTTTTGGCCTTACGGATCAGGCACCAAAATTTTGTTTTTCAGAGGATGCCGTTCGGTTTGAACCTGGCACCTCGATTATTCACAAAACTAGTCCGGCAAGCCCTGATGCCATTGTTAAAACAAGGGATCAGAGTGTTGTGGTATCTGGACGACTGGCTGGTGGTGGCAGAGACACAACAATTATGCATAAAACATGTCAATATCATTTTAAATCATGTCAAAACTCTAGGGTTCAAGGTAAATCTGGTAAAGTCAAACCTTGTGCCCTCACGAGTAATTCAGTGGATAGGGCTGGTCTGGGACACCGCCGCTCTCACTCTGAGTCAGAGTGTGGACAATCGCAACAGGTTTCGCAGAAAACTGTTCAGGTTTCTTCACAGTCTGACTACGACACGAAGGGTCTGGGAGTCTCTGGTCGGCTCTCTCAACTGGATTCAACTAACTGTCAAGTTGGGCCGGTTGAAAGTAAAACGATTAATATTGGAAGGCAACAAATATTTCCCGCTCTTACCGGCGGGAAAATTATGGCCCATCCCGAAATTAATCCACACCTTGCTAGCGGTCTGGGCGAAGAGGGAAACATTGCACTCAATAATGTCATGGACCTCTCCTCCACCAACGGTATGGGTAGACACGGATGCGTCAGGCACAATAGGTTGGGGATTTCAGTCAAATCAGGGGCACCAGGGTCAGGGGCTTTGGTCCCACTTAGAAATCTCGCACATCAATGTCAAAGAATTACTAGTCCCCTTATATTTCCTTCAGGCTCACGGCCCGGCGTTACGGGACAAGTCGGTGGCCTTCAGAATGGACAATCTGAATGCAGTCCACTGTATTCAGAAACAAGGGTCAACGAGGTCAAGGAAGTTGCTAAACGTGTCAGAAGAGATTTTTGCTCTAGCCAACAGTCTAGATATTTATCTGCACGCTTCTTATCTCCCAGGCGTAGCGAACGTCTGGGCAGACGCTCTATCCCGGCGACAAAGCACGACAGTAGAATGGGAGCTCAAGCAACCTATTTTCAACCTAATGATTGCAGAGCTCTCCCATCCACAAGTGGATCTTTTTGCGTCCGAGGAGACTCACAAACTCCATCTATACCTCACCCGCCGGGCGAAAACGCCGGCAGGGGGGCCAGACGCCCTAGTGACAGACTGGAACAGATGGAGCTCCATCTATCTGTTTCCGCCGCCAGATGCGTCACTAATGTGCCACGTAGTGAACAAACTACGAGATTATCGAGGCTTAGTCTCGTTAATCGCGCCACTGTGGCCGGCGCAGTTGTGGTACCAGCAATTGAAAATGTGGTGCCCGGACCCGGTATCGCTCCCGGTCGGGTATTTCCACTTAGACGCGATTGGCAACCTCGCGACCTCGCTGACTTTTGCATTATGGACATTCAGGAGGCCAAGTGGCTAGCACCATACGGTAGAGATGTGACAAATAAATTACTTAATCAATATACTCAGTCTACAAAACGACAGTATCAATCACATTGGCAAGCCTTTACTTCTTGGATCGTTAGGACAGAACAAACTGTACCCTCAGTGGCATTAGTTTTTAATTATTTAAATTATCTGTTTGAGCAGAAACGTTTATCTGTGGTAACATTAAAAAATCACTTAACTGCGATTAGAGTGCCCTTTTTAGACCTTACAGGTCTCTCCATACCGGTAGCGGAGGAAACAGGTTTTATGAGAGCATGTTTTAAACTCCGCCCACATCCCCGTCAGCTCATGCCTACTTGGTCTCTGGACAAAGCTTTGTCTTTGCTTCACTCTCGTCTGTACCAAAATACTGCAGACTTTGCATTACTCTTAAAAAAGGCGGTTTTCCTTTTGGCTTTAGCCACCGGAAACAGAGTGTCTGAGCTGGCGGCGATGAGCAACACACCTAATTGTCTTAGGTTTGGTAGACTTAATGAATGCATTTCCATTGCACCCTCCCCAGGTTTTGTAGCCAAGAATGAGCATAGTGCACACGTGTTTTCTGAGTTCACGGTGCCGGCGTTAAAAAGGGGAAAGGTGCATCATAATTTATGTCCAGTACAAGCTCTAACCAAATATTTGAGAGTAGCTCCTCACAACCCCCAAGGTGCTTTATGGGTAGCAAGTACGGGTAAACGCTTACTTAAACGGTGATTAGCCTCTCTTCTGGTAGAAGTCATTAAAGAAAGTAATCCCGGCGTTGTGGGTCGGGCCCACGATTTACGCAAATGGGCAGCCTCTTTAAGTTTCCTGAAATTTTTTTCAGTTGAAGACATAGCGTCCACGCAGTTGTGGGCGTCTAATCATACGTTTCTGTCTAGATACTTGTCAGTTGCTCTAGACAAACCTTCCTTACCATGTATAGCTTTAAGGCAGAGGGTCTAGGTGGCCCTGCAGTCACTTTTGTTTACTTTCACGGGAAAGGGGGGGGGGGGGGGGTGCAGTCAGTTGACACAGGACACCCTAGACCCCGCCGGAGTATGAGAGCTGTGATACAATTTAAGGTTAAAATGTGTTATGAAAATTTCTCAGTGAGAAATTGTGCTAGTACAATGTTAAGTACAAAACAACGGTGTTGTTAGAGTAGTTTAGCTGCGAAAGCAATTTAGTTTTAGATTATTGGAGTTCCTTTGCAATTTATCTCCAAGTTTATGTTGGGGTTTATTATGTGCACATGTAAACTTATAACTTGTTATTTTTTGTCACCACTCGTTGAGTGGGGTGCCTTTGTAACTACAGATCTGTGTTCAGAATCTTCAGGGTTACCAAATTTTTGTCAGGCAGGCTTCTTTGAAGCACGCACCTGCCTGAACCCCCTTTTTCTTGTATTTGTTCGGCTACGCCGTTATTTAAATATATTTCAAAGTAAGAATACTATGTGGTTGTTTTTATTATCTGCTTTTCTAGAGTTATGATATGATTACGAATGTCCCCCTCCAGTCTTAGAAATCAGGCATGTTCGTCAATGATGGAGGGGCCACTAATAAATTATAGGTTTGACTCCTGTAAGGAGATAAAGAAAACCTAATATTTAGTAGTGGCCCCGTAATCATTGACGACTGGGGCCCTCCCGACCGTCCCCTTCCCATTCGTTGATGTATTAAGGATTTTGGTTTACTTGATATGTCAGTGAAGGAAGAATGACGCCTGAATCAGCGTCTGGTCAGAAATCCACACAAGTACATCCACGATATGATGGAAAGCTTATTGGATAGTTATTCTTATTTTCTTTTTGTTTTTATTTTTTACGAAGTTTTTTCGTAGTGAGAACCCAATTCATAATGACTGAAGCCATGAGTGAGGTCGCGTGCGCTCATGATGAAGGCTCCTCAGTTTTTAAATGCTCTGCGCGGTAGATTCAAAACTACGGCGGATTAGTGTTTGAAGAGGATGCCTTATGTAATAGGCATGTTCGTCAATGATTACGGGGCCACTACTAAATATTAGGTTTTCTTTATCTCCTTACAGGAGTCAAACCTATATTTTCATTGGTAATTCTGAGTTCGTTCTTTTCCTCAATTTTGTTTTATCCTTATATTCCCTTACTGGTACACATTTGAATATAGCATTCTCCAGTTTGACTCTAATCTTCCTCCACATACCTTCAGCGTCTTCACCGTTCAAGTATTCCCCCCAGTCAATGTCCAAACACCTTCTCAGCAGCTCATAATCTGCTCTATCATACATGTATATATTTTTATTGCTTCTCTTATCCCTCTCTGTTTTAATATTGCAACTAAAACTTATACAGGCATGGTCACTACGACCTATAGGGCTATCCACATTGACATGTTCCACTATATCCTCCTCATTGCTAAAAATCAAATCAAGTACACTCCCCTGCGTCCCATCTCTATATCTTGTCATCTCTGTAATATGTTGCGTTAAAAAACAATCTCTCACTTTCTCTATAAACTTGTTTTCCAGGCTACACTATCCCGCTGGAGTAGTACAATTTGCCCAGTTGATCCTTGGCAAATTGAAATCTCCAATCAAAATCTTATATTTGTTCTCTCTATTATCTATTTCCTCCATTGCTTTCGGTAGGTTATCATCCTCTTCCCTACTATTATTTGGGCTTCTATATTTAGAGGCAATTAGAATTGACCCTCTTGCACATTTTACTTCAATTTTTTTTTTTTCTATGTGATTGAGGGAGGCAAAAGGCATAACTGCCTATAGCGAGTGCCTCCCCCATAGTTGAAAGAGTGACAGGGCCAAAATCAAGGGACGTTCGAGCCTAAATGCCTGGACACACAGAGTTTGAAGCAATTTAAGTCATAGGAAGAGGGAAAGACTGATTCTGGGAGAGAGTTCCAGAGCTCAGATGTTGAGTAGAAGAAAGTTTGAGAGTAACGTTTCACTCTTGGGTTGGAGAGTTGCACAGAGTAGGGGTGGGATTGAGTTGCAAGACGGGTACCACGTGCCCTACGTAAAGGAGGTGGTATGCACTGGGATAGCTCTGAGGAACACTGATTATTATAGTAGCGATAGAATAGCGAGAGAGATGCAACATTGCGGCGGAGAGAGAGAGATTGCAGAGAGTTGGTGAGTGGACGGGAGTTAATGATACGAAAGGCCTTCCTTTCAACTTTGTCTAGGAGAGCGGTGTGAGAGGAACCTCCCCACACATGTGAACAATACTCAATACAAGGGCACAAATACTCACAATACTGCTGTCTCATATCCACCTCATTTACCTTGATCTCTTTTCTTACATAAATAAACAGTCCTCTTCCAACCTCTGCTTTAATAGCATCATCTCATACAACTCAAAACCCTCCAAACTATACTCCACCAGTTCCCTTTCAATTCTAGCATTTTTTGGTCTTACTTCCTGTAAGGCTATGACATCAGGTTTTTCCTCTTTATCCTGCAACCTACATATCAGTTCTCTTTTCTTGTCCTGGTTAACACATCAACATTGCTAAACTTAATCCTTAATCTTTCTACCATTCCTTCAGCAGCTACATCATCCCGCTCCTCCTGTCCGTGCCCTACTCCCCCCCTCACACTACCGGTACTGGGTCTGCAGCTTCTTCTTCTCCTGTCTCTCCCCGAGACGCTTCCACCCTGCTCTCCACCTCCTCTGCCACAACTTCTATCACATTCTCTTCCCTCCCAGATCTCCTTCTCCCTTCTATTCGTATAAACCACTTCTTCAATTTCCCGTCCCTCACTCTCCAGACAAACTTCTTATCCTCCTCACCCAACTTTTCATTTTCCTCATCAGCCTTTTCCTGTAGTTCGTTTATTTTTTTTCTTTGCTCTATGCTCAAATCCTTCTTTAATCTTATATGTTTCAGTTCTTCATTTGTGTTTAGTCTCCAACTAAAATTTGTCACTGTCTCTGCCACTGCCCTGGTTTTAAACTGTACCCTTATAGGTCTCATCTCCCCCTTCTATATCTACCTATCCTACTGACTTCCTCCACCTGCCCATCCCATCCACATCCATCTACATCAACAGCTTTCATGACCTCCTTCACTTTCTCCATATCTCTCACTTTTCTCACTCCATTATCATTCATATAAGCCTCTATATCTCCATGCATGATTACACCTCTATCCCTGTCCATGGCCTCCCTCACGACACTCTCCTTGTTCTTCATGACTCCTACGACTCTCTCAAAACTTTTTTTTGTCTTATTCATTTCCTCCTTTTGTTCTTTCACAATTTCCTCCAAATCCTTAACTTTCTGTTCACCTACCACCGTCCATGCAGTTGACTCCTTGAATCGTCCTTCGTATTCTTTCAGCTGCTCTTTTAATGCCATATTCTCTGCTCCCAATTCCTCTACCCTTTTTAGTACCATCTCTAGGTTATTATTAACTTCTGAAATAGGCCTACATTCGCTTCCTTCACTAAGCCTATTCCCTGCCCCACCCGACGCACCACATAGTTCGCACAATACCTTGATTTTCTCACCAATGTCCCCCTTCCATTTCTCCATATCACTCTTCCATTTTTCCAGATCCTTCACAACATTACTAATCTCTTCTACCTTCTTATCCGTACTCCTAAACCCACGAAACCGTCCTAACCTTTCTTCCGTCTCCGAAATTCCCGCCGTTCCGTCCGCCATGTTTGTTTACAATCACTACAACTCCAGCTGACCCGTGATTACACTACTCTTTTCACAATATATATCACCCCTCCACCACACCAATATATCTTCCATACACTTCACTAGTCCTTCCTCGCTCGCTCAGTATGTATTCAAAATTCCGTGAGGTGTCACAGGGAGAGACAGGAGACAAAGAGGCAGACCCAGTAGTGCTAACGGGGGAGTAGGGTACGGACTGGAGGAGCGGGATGGTGTAATTGCTGAAGGAATGGTAGATGGATTAAGGATTATGTTTAGTAATGTGGATGTGTTTACCCAGGACAAGAAAAGAGAACTGATATGTAGGTTGCAGGATGAAGAGGAAAAACCTGATGGCATAGCCCTACAGGAAGTAAGACCAAAAAATGCTAGAATTGAAAGGGAACTGGTGGAATATAGTTTGGAGGGTTTTGAGTTATATGAGAGAAATGCTATTAGAGCAGAGGTTGGAAGAGGACTGTTTATTTATGTAAGAAAAGAGCTCAAGGTTAATGAGGTGGATATGAGACAGCAGTATTGTGAGTATTTGTATATTGAAGTAAAATGTGCAAGAGGATCAATTCTAATTGCCTCTATATATAGAAGCCCAAATAATAGCAGGGGAGAGGATGATAACCTACTGAAAGCAATGGAGGAGATAGATAATAGAAAGAACAAATATAAAATTTTGATTGGAGATTTCTATTTGCCAAGGATCAACTGGGCAAATCGTACTACTCCAGCGGGACAGGGTAGCCTGGAAAATAAGTTTATAGAGAAAGTGAGAGATTGTTTTTAACGCAACATATTGTAGAGATGACAAGATATAGAGATGGGACGCAGGGGACTGTACTTGATTTGATTTTTAGCAATGAAGAGGATATAGTGGAACATGTTAATGTGGATAGCCCTATAGGTCGTAGTGACCATGCCTGTATAAGCTTTAGTTGTAACATTAAATCAGAGAGGGATAATAGAAGCAATAGAAAAATATATGTGTATGATAGAGCAGATTATGAGCTGCTGAGACGGTGTTTGGACATTGACTGGGGGGAATACTTGAACGGTGAAGACGCTGAAGGAATGTGGAGGAAAATTAGAGTCAAACTGGAGAATGCTGTATCCAAAAGTGTACCAGTAAGGGAATATAAGGATAAAACAAAATTGAGGAAAAGAACTAACCCAGAATTGCCAATGAAAAGAAAGCTTTGGATATTGATTAGAAGAAAGAAACGATTGTGGGAAAGATTAAAATTGTTAAAAAAGAACAGGGGGTCTAGTATAGAAGCTAAAGAAGTGGATCTGGAACGCAGACAAATAAACAATAAAATAAGGTGGGAAACAAGGAGGGGGGTGAAGGAGAGGGAGAGAGAGATAGCTAGAAATGTGAAGGATAATCCAAAAATATTCTGGAAGTACATTCAGGAAAAGTTAACAAGAAGAGTAGGGATCCCAGAGCTGGTAGGGGGGTTGAATGATGGGAGTAGAGCGGAGACTGATAAGGAGAAAGCAGAGGTGCTGGGGAAATACTTTGGGGGGGTACTAACAGTGGAGTTGGAGGATGCAGTGCCTACTATTCCCATCAAACAGGCACCGGCACTAGAACTAATAGAGTTTTCCCATGCTAGAATAAGAAGGGCTATAGAAAAAATGAACAGAAGTAAGTCACCGGGACCGGATGGGATACACCCAAGAATCATAAAGGAAGGAGGGGAGATGTTAGTAGAGCCATTGAAAATGTTATTTGATCGTTTAATACAGGACAAATCCCGATGGACTGGAGAGAGGCGAACATAACAGCTATATTTAAGAAGGGAAAGAGAAATGACCCACGGAATTATAGACCAGTCAGTTTGACAAGTGTTGTGTGTAAACTAATGGAAACGGTAATTAGAGAAGGAATAATGGATCATATGAAGTCAAACCAACTTTTCAGTGGGAGACAGTTCGGATTCTTGCCGGGGAAGTCGACGGTACTACAACTAATTAAGGTGGTAGATGATTGGATGCAAATTCTAGAAGATGGTGATGTAATAGACGTGGTATATTGCGATTTTATGAAGGCCTTCGATAAGGTCCCACATAAAAGGTTAATAGAGAAAGTTAGAAGCTATAATATAGGGGAGAAATGTGTGAAATGGATAGAAGCCTTCCTGAAAGATCGGAGACAAAGGGTACTGGTGAATGGAATAGGCTCGGGGTGGAGGGAAATTACAAGTGGGGTACCTCAGGGATCTGTGTTGGGACCACTGCTGTTCGTTATATTTATCAACGACTTACCTGAAGTTATAACTAATGGAAGTGAGGTATACCTGTATGCGGATGACACTAAGCTGTATAGAAGAGTGAGGAGTAAGGAAGATATGGGTTTGCTTCAAGGAGATGTGGAGGGCATGAAGGGATGGTCTGAGCATTGGTTAATACCTTTTCATCCAAAAAAATGCAAGTACATGCGGATTGGGACCAGCAAGATAGACAAGGTAGGATACAGTATGTATGAAGCGATGGAGGAAGTGAATGCAGAAAAGGATATAAGAGTAGTGATAGACAATAAGTTAAATTTCTCAGAACATTTAGCGGAAAAGATAAACAAAGCCAATAGAATTGTAGGGCTGATAAGGAGGACATTTGTGTCACTTGACGAAGAAATCTTCAGGAATCTCTATACAGTGCTGGTTAGGCCGCACCTGGAATATGCGAACCAGGTGTGGGCTCCATATATGGTAAAGGATATAGAAGCAGTGGAGAAAGTGCAGAGGAGAGCTAGCAAGCTGGTACCAACGTTGAAGAACGCGGGCTATGAGCAGAGGTTGAGGACACTGGGGCTTCCGATACTGGCATATAGGAGAAAGAGAGGGGATATGATAGACTTTTAAGATAGTGTCAGGAAAGTACGATGAGGATGTGTGTGAAGGTATCTTCTTGATGCGGGAGGGAACAAGAACGAGAGGACACTCTATGAAAATTTACAAAGAAAGAAATAGGCTTGAGAAGGCAAAGAACTCATTTTGTGATAGAGTGGTAAATGAGTGGAACGCACTGACCCAGTATGTAGTCGATTCCGAATCAATAAGGGAGTTTGAAAGTAATCTTGATAAAGCATGGGGAAGACAAGATTTGAAGTTTGATTATAAAACAAAAATAAAGAATAGTAAAAATGTTGCGTCTGCTACCGCCGCCGCCAACACCGTGATCGACCGCAGCAGTGCAAGTACTGGTACTGAGCTGGATACACAGGCATAGTTTGCCTTTTTCCAGAGGATCTACTGTAAGTGATATTTAATCGTGCCCATGATATGCCGCAGCCTCAAAAAATGCGTCCGCCTCCCACCATCGCCTCAACCGAGTCTTGAGACACACTCTCTTCACTAGTTTGTTATGGGGGGTAGGTTTTTCGCGGAAGTTGGGCTGTTTAGGTTATGTGATAGTACGGCCCATAGTGGGCTAAGAAAAAAGGGGGGGGGGGGATGAGGGTATCCCAGTACACCCTCAGGTAAAAGCCCCCCTCGCCGGAATCACACTGCTACGCCGGGTAGAAGTCCATGCATTGCTTCCGCCGGGCAGAAGCCTGAGCATTACTTGTAGTTAAGAGCTAGAAGCTCTAGATTTTATGTTAAATTGAATCCATCATTATTTTAAGAGATAAATATATAAGAGCTCCCTTAAGTTAAGGTGTAAGAGCTAAGTTACTTACAGTTTCTTACAGTAGATCCTCTGGAAAAAGGCAAACTAGGCCTGTGTATCCAGCTCAGTACCAGTACTTGCACTGCTGCGGTCGTTCACGGTGTTGGCGGCGGCGGTAGCAGACGCAACATTTTTACTATTCTGTATTTTTGCTTTATAATCAAACTTCAAATCTTATCTTCCCCATGCTTTATCAAGATTACTTTCAAACTCCCTTATTGATTCGGAATCGACTACATACTGGGGCAGTGCGTTCCACTCATTTACCACTCTATCACAAAATGAGTTCTTTGCCTTCTCAAGCCTATTTCTTTCTTTGTAAATTTTCTTTGAGTGTCCTCTCATTCTTGTTCCCTCCCGCATCAAGAAGATACCTTCACACACATCCTCATCATACTTTGCTGACACTATCTTAAAAGTCTCTATCATATCCCCTCTCTTTCTCCTATATGCCAGTGTCGGAAGCCCCAGTGTCCTCAACCTCTGCTCATATCCCGCGTTCTTCAACGTTGGTACTAGCTTGCTAGCTCTCCTCTGCACTTTCTCCACTGCTTCTATATCCTTTACCATATATGGAGCCCACACCTGGTTTGCATATTCCAGGTGTGGCCTAACCAGCGCTGTATAGATTCCTGAAGATTTCTTCGTCAAGTGACACAAATGTCCTTATCAGCCCTACAATTCTATTGGCTTTGTTTATCTTTTCCGCTAAATGTTCTGAGAAATTTAACTTATTGTCTATCACTACTCCTATATCCTTTTCTGCATTCACTTCCTCCATCGCTTCATACATACTGTATCCTACCTTGTCTATCTTGCTTGTCCCAATCCGCATGTACTTGCATTTTTTTGGATGAAAAGGCATTAACCAATGCTCAGACCATCCCTTCATGCCATCCACATCTCCTTGAAGCAAACCCACATCTTCCTTACTCCTCACTCTTCTATACAGCTTAGTGTCATCTGCATACAGGTATACCTCACTTCCATTAGTTATAACTTCAGGTAAGTCGTTGATAAATATAACGAACAGTAGTGGTCCCAGTAGTGGTTACGTTGAGAAACAAGCTATGTAAAGCTAGTCAGATTATGGTTTTATGTATAAGTTAAGGTTGGCTATCCGAGAGGCATCGGGATAGCTGGATGAGTGTTGAAACTGGTCAAGGGACTCAGTTATTTTTACCAGATGATAAACTATGAATAGTGTAAAATCTGAAAAGAGTGATAGGGAGTTTTGTATTAGTTCCTCTTATCACAATTTCCAACAGTATCTCATGTAAGAGAGCCTGTTTTTTCGAGCAGGTCTTCTTCGAAGCAACGCACTGCTCACACTCTTTAATATTTTTAATTTTTCTATATTGTATGCAAACAATAAAATAGCTTTTCTGTTGTACAAATTCTTGACTATACCTTGCGGGTTTGGAGGTTTTAGATATTGATGCGAATGTCCCCCTCCAGTCTTGGGAATTCAGGCAACATCGTCAATGATGGAGGGGCCACTATTAAATTATAGGTTTGATTCCCGGAGGGAATTAGAGAAAACCTAATATTTAGTAATCATTGACGATGAAGGCCCTCCCAGCCATCCCCTTCCCATTCGCTTGATATCTTGAGTATTATCTTGATATATCAGTGAAGGACGAATGGTGCGCTTGGCGAGGAGCGGCAAGAAGCCACAACGTAAGAAATCCACCGAAGTGGGAAGCGTGTTATAACCTTGATTAAGTAATTTAATCTTTTCCTTTTTTCTTCTCTGATTTTTTACGAAAGTTTTTTCGTAGTGGGTACCTAATCTATGACGATACCATAAAAGAAGTAGCGTTGCACTTATGACGAACGACTCTGTTCTTCCTCCCGGCGGTTGATTCAAACGACTGACGTGGGTGTTGAATGGAGACTATTATACTAATAGGCAACATCGTCAATGATTCCGGGGCCCCTACTAAATATTAGGTTTTCTCTAATTCCCTCCGGGAATCGAACCTATAATTTAGTAGTGGCCCCGGAATCATACAGTAATGGCACTCTTCAAACTCATGCGTCAGCTGTTTGAAACACCCGCCTCATAGTGTTAAAGAGACCCAAATCGTAAGCGTACGCTCATTCACTTACGGAATCGTCTTTATGATCGGGAGCTATCTATCTATCTATCTATTTCCTGACGCCGTGATCCCCGAAGGGGTGGCCACGAACGAACCGCCCCCATGCACCTCTGTCCCCAGTCAGTCGACGCCCCTCCCCCCAACCAGCACCGCCTTCATTCATGTACTTCCTCACTCCATCCTTCCACCTCATATTCGGTCTACCTCTCCCTCTCTGTCCCTCCACCTCGCTCTCGTACACCCTCTTAGTCATTCTCTCACTTTCCATACGTTCCATATGGCCGAACCATCTCAAGTTGTTCCTTTTCACACTTTCCAGCACATCTACATCCACACCACACCTCCTTCTTACTTCCTCATTAGTCTGTCTATCCCTCCATGTAACTCCGCACGCACTCCTTAAGTCATTCATTTCCACTGCTCTCACTCTTGGTCTGAGTCTCTCAACTAACGTCCATGCTTCGCTTCCGTAAGTCAGTTTCGGGATTACCACACTGTCATGCAAGGACTTCTTCACTTCCATACTGACCACCCTATTTCTTGTTACTGCTTTTAGCGTTCCTACAACCCTCTTCCCCTGTTGTACCCTCTCCCGCACTTCTTCATCCATAGTCCCATCTTTACTCAACACATTGCCCAGATACTTAAAAGAGTTGACGATCTCCATAGCCTGACCGTTCAGCTTCACCTCACACTCTGTGACTTCACCTCTTTCGAAGACCATGACCATAACCTTGCTCTTCCCCGCATTTACCTTCAAATTCCGTTTTTCGCACACTGTTCCAAACTCATCTACCAGACCCTGCAACTCCCATTCATTATCACTCATCAGAACTGTATAATCCGCAAACAGCAGTATAGGTAGCTTCCACTCAATTCCCTCCCTTTTCAGTAATACACCAACATCCACTGCTCTTGATAGTATTTCTTTCATGACTCCATCCATATATACAGTAAACAACCACGGGGACATCACACACCCCTGTTTCAAACCAACATTCAGGTCAAAGAACTCGCTCTGCTCGCTCTGCTCGCTCTGCTCACTCTCCACACGTACTGCCGCCTTTGCACCCTCATACATGCTCTTCACTGCTTTCAGCAACTTGCCCTCTACTCTGTATATTCTAAGTACTTTCCACAAACCTTCTCTATCCACTCTGTCATAGGCCTTCTCCAAGTCCATAAAGGCAACATACACCTTTTGTTTCTTCTCCAGATACTTCTCCACAACACAATTCAGGGTAAAAATCTGATCTACACATCCTCTTCCCTTCCTAAAACCTCCCTGCTCGTCGCCTATCCATTTCTCCGTTCTCACGCTCACTCTCTCAATCACTACCCTACTGTATACCTTCCCTACTACGCTTAGAAGACATATTCCTCGGTGGTTACCACACACTCCTCTTTCCCCTTTGCCCTTATATAGGGGGACTATTATGCCAGTCTTCCAGCCATCGGGTGCACTCCCCTTCTCCCATGCTAGTTTGCACATTTTCCATACCCATTCGATCACTATCTCACCACCATACCTCAACATTTCCCCACACACTCCATCTGTTCCTGGTGCTTTCCCCAACTTCACTCTTTTCATGGCTTCCCACACTTCTGACCTCCTGATCCCCACCTCTTCCTCCACTACTTCTCTTCTCTCCTCCATACCATATCCAGCTATGTTTGCTGGCTCTTCATTCCTTACATTTAGCAACTCACTGAAGTACTCCCTCCATCTTTTGACTCTCTCTTGCTTATCGGCTAGCATTCGCCCATTCTTATCTTTCACACCCTTACTGTTTCCCTTGCTACCTTCCCTAACTTTCTTGACTTCTTTCCAGAACAGTTTCTTACTCTCCCTCCATTTTACACTCAGATTCCTTCCAAATTCCTCATCTACTCTTCTCTTAGTTTCCTTCACTACACTACTCTCTTCACCACCCTCTTACTCTCCACGTACCTCGCTCGTTTCTGTCTCTCGGAATCTTCATTCCCTCTACTACCCAACCACTCTCTATATGCTTTCTTCTTTTCTTCCACAGTTATTCTTACCTCTTCTGTCCACCATGCTGTACCTTTCACTCCCCTCCCTCTTTTCCTCACTCCACACACCTCCTCAAATGCTGCACAGATCTCATCCTTAAACACCTTGCTCATCTCCTCCACTTCCTCCATAACTTCCAGGTCAAACCCACCTAGTCGTCTTTCCACTGCTCTCCTGTACTCCTCCCCGACTTCCTCCTCCTGCAACCTCTCCACCCTCCTCACCATTCCACCCTCCTCTCGCCTCCCTCCAGCTCTCCTCACCCACTTCTTTTGTATCCTAACCTTAGCTATCACTACATAATGATCAGACAGATCCCCTCCAATACCCCTATACACCCTAGCATCCATCACAGATTTCTTCATTCGTTTATCCACACATACATAATCAATCAATTACTTTTGTTCCACCACTGTCTTATCCTTCATTGTCAACATCCGTTTCCACGTGTACCTGTGGATCATTCTGTGTCGGAAGAAGGTGTTGGCTATCTACAGCCTCCTCCCCACACATACGTCCACAAGTGCACTACCATTCCCATTCACCTCTGATGGTACCCCCCACCCTCCCCTCAACTTTCCTATCATCCACCTTACCATTCATATCCCTAATCAGAAATATTCTTTCGTTCTTGTCAAACTTCTCCAGGCACGCCTCCACATTCATCCAGAACTCCTCTTTCTTTTTTTCAAGTATATCCTCTGTCGGGGCATACACGCATGCAATCACCCACGTTTGTATTCCTACTTTCATTCTCACCCACACAATCCTTGAACCCACAGACCCATACTCTCTTACACATTCCTTCCATTTGCTACTTACAAACAAACATGCACCTTCTCTCGCTGTTCCTTCACTCACTCCACCACACACACCCATTCCACTCTCCCACTCTCTCACATCTGAACCTTTACATTTGGTCTCTGTCATACCACATACATCCAGCCTGGCATTCACTAACACTTCCAGAACCTCTCTCTCTTTTGTGCCATCATTCATGCCACTAACATTCCACGTAGCCATTCTCAGAATGTCCGAAGATATGTCCTTAGTCGGTCGTGGTTCGTCAACGTAGGTTCCGTCCGCATCCGAGGCTGTTCGTTCGGTTTTTTTACGGGATCGTCTTTATGATCGGGAGCTCACTTCGTAAAAAATAATAACAGACAAATTAATTAGAACCACTAAAAGCTATGCTTCCCTTCGTGTGGATGTTGATAGCATGGGTGTGCCCGCAGACGCTGCCTTGTCTAGTTTCATTCGTCCTTCAATGATATATCAAGATAACTTAAAAACATCAAATACGAATGGGAAGGGGATGGAAGGGAGGGCTGGAATCGTCAATGATTCCGGGGCCACTACAAAATATTAGGTTTTCTTTCTTCCCTCCGGGACTCAAACCTATAATTTATTAGTGGCCCCTTCATCATTGACGATATGCCTGACATCTCAAGTCTGGAGGGGGACATTCGTGACAAATATCAAACCACTAACAAATCAACAATAGGATGAGAAAAACAACCCAGATATAGACTTCTAATACTAAATTTTGTACATACAAAATATTTATAAAAAATTGTAAAAGGAATACAGGTACTGTAGTGTACTTCAAAGAAGACCTGTTTGCAAACCCTTCTGGAAATCATGGGATAGGATCGTAGAACAGTTGCTTAACATAAACCTATTAGGTACTGTACATGTAAAAATAGATCAATAAAGGTATTCAACATTCTAATCATTAAATAAATCTCTGTTTATGAATGTCTATTCTTATTTCTTACAGTTTCTTACAGTAGATCCTCTGGAAAAAGGCAAACTAGGCCTGTGTATCCAGCTCAGTACCAGTACTTGCGCTGCTACGGTCGTTGACGGTGTTGGCGGCGGCGGTAGCAGACGCAACATTTTTACTATTCTGTATTTTTGTTTTATAATCAAACTTCAAATCTTGTCTTCCCCATGCTTTATCAAGATTACTTTCAAACTCCCTTATTGATTCGGAATCGACTACATACTGGGGCAGTGCGTTCCACTCATTTACACTCTATCACAAAATGAGTTCTTTGCCTTCTCATGCCTATTTCTTTCTTTGTAAATTTTCTTAGAGTGTCCTCTCGTTCTTGTTTCCTCCCGCATCAAGAAGATACCTTCACACACATCCTCATCGTACTTTCCTGACACTATCTTAAAAGTCTCTTATCATTGCCCCTCTCTTTCTCCTATATGCCAGTGTCGGAAGCCCCAGTGTCCTCAACCTCTGCTCATAGCCCGCGTTCTTCAACGTTGGTACCAGCTTGCTAGCTCTCCTCTGCACTTTCTCCACTGCTTCTATATCCTTTACCATATATGGAGCCCACACCTGGTTCGCATATTCCAGGTGCGGCCTAACCAGCGCTGTATAAAGATTCCTGAAGATTTCTTCGTCAAGTGATACAAATGTCCTCCTTATCAGCCCTACAATTCTATTGGCTTTGTTTATCTTTTCTGCTAAATGTTCTGAGAAATTTAACTTATTGTCTATCACTACTCCTATATCCTTTTCTGCATTCACTTCCTCCATCGCTTCATACATACTGTATCCTATCTTGTCTATCTTGCTTGTCCCAATCCGCATGTACAGTAAACTTCCGTTAATCCGAAGGGCAGCAGACCGGCTCTCGTTCGGATTAGTGGATTTTTCGGATTATCGGACTTTACCCCTATGAACCTGTGTATGACGAAAACATTGAGACATTAGGCCACCCAAATGACACAATGGTGCACACACGCATATCATATGTTCATGAAATCACTTCAAAAGTTTACCATTGTCATTGTAGCCTATTAACTACTTCAAAACATTCAGATTAATGGTCAAAGGAATCTGCTGATATAAACGTCTTCTTCTTCTTCCGTCTACTAGCGAGTTTGTCTTGCTCTTGAAGATCAGATGTGGTTCGGGAAGTAATGCCTTAACAACGGCACTTCCCTGAGAGGTTCTTGTAATTTTCCTTTTGTGATTTTCCTTTTGTGACGTGCTCTGTTATATTATATTGTATTGAAAGCACCCTTGTCTTGTTGTCTTGAAAGCACCCTTGGGATGCTCCGATCACTGAACTATAAATAGTAGCGTATCGGAACATCCAAAGGTGCGTTTTCAAGCTCAAGACTAATACGTCCAAAGGTGCGTTTTCAAGCTCAAGACTGAATGCGCTTGCAGAAAATGCGGTGCAAGCCAGTAGCGCATCGGAGCGTCCCAAGGATGCGTTCAAGAGCAAAACAAACTCTCTAGCAGACGATGTGGAAGAAGAAGAAGACGAAGGTGTTTACGATTATATCAGTAGCTTCCTTTGACCATTAATCTGAATGTTTTGAAGTAGATAATAGGCTACAATGACAATGGTAAACTTTTAAAGTGAATTCATGAACATATGATATGTATGTGCTCCATTATGTGTCATTTGAGTGGCCTAATGCCTCAAAAAGGGGACTTTGGGACTTCTTGAAATTCGGACCATCGGGTGAATTCGGATTTGGCCTCAAATTGAAAAATTCGGACTATTGGGAGATTCGAATCATCGGTCGTCGGATTAACGGACTTTTACTGTACTTGCATTTTTTTGGTTGAAAAGGCATTAACCAATGCTCAGACCCTCCCTTCATGCCCTCCACATCTCCTTGAAGCAAACCCACATCTTCCTTACTCCTCACTCTTCTATACAGCTTAGTGTCATCCGCATACAGGTATACCTCACTTCCATTATACAAAAATATACTAACTCATGACTCTGGTTAGTCCCTGAGTATCGTAAGGTATATGCATATCACAAAATATTTGGTCATGTATATCAATAAAAAAATATTTAGACTCATGACTTATTGCAAGTAACTGAGGATCTTATGATAAATGCAGATTACCTAAACAAAATACAAAAACGAAAAAACATATCACTGAACTGTACTTTCAGTTCTTTAGATTAAGTATATCACAGTGCTTGTGCACTCACACCCTGTCCGGTGGGGCTGAGGGTCTTAGCTATCAATTGCTCGTGCTCGTTTTTGGCTACGAAGTTAGGTGACTGCGCAATTTGTACATCCACATTGCGTCGCCCAAACCTGGGACAATTCGGTTCGTTGCTCATCGCCGCCAGCTCAGACCCGGTTTCCTGTAGCCAAAAAGGAACACAGCCTTCTTTAAGATCGAATCAAAGGTAGGATTGTGACTATATTTCTGAAAATTTAATAAAGACAAAGCTTTGTCAAGTGACCAGGTAGGCATGAGCTGATGGGGTGGTGGGCGAAGCTTGAAACATGCACGCATGAAACCCTTCTCCGCTTGCGGTACAGAGAGCCCAGTTAAGTCATAAAAGGGGCCTCTTATTGCTGACATGTGATTCTTTAGTGTTACTACTGACAAGCGTTTATGTTCAAATAAATAATAAAGATATTAGAAAATTAAAGACACCAATGCTTCAGTTTGGTCAGTTTCCACTATCCAAGTAGTAAATGCTTTCCAGTGTGATTGGTACTGACGTCTGGTAGAAAGAGTGTACTGATTAATGAATTTATTAGTCACGCTTTCCCCAAAAGGAGCTAACCATTTGGCCCTTTGAATGTCCACAATGCAAAAGTGAGCGAGGTCTTTAGGTTGCCAATTGTCTCCCAAGTGGAAGTACGAGATCGGGAGTGACACCGGGTTCTCGCACCTCGTTTTCAACTGCGAGTAACCCACCTGAGCCGGCCACAGGGGTGCGATCAGCGAGACTATGCCCCGATAATCCTGTAGTTTGTGAACTACAGGTATTTGACACATGAATGAAGCGTCTGGTGGCGGAAACAGATAGACGGAATTCCATCTGTTCCAATCCGTCAGCAATGCGTCAGAACCCCTCGCCGGAGTGATTTCCCGGCGGGTCAGGTAGAGAAGGAGTTTGTGGTTTTCCTCTGATGCGAATAAATCCACTTGTGGATGGTATGGCTCTGCAATCATCTTTTGGAAGACGGTTTGCTTGAGCGCCCATGTTGTTGTTGTTGTTGTTGTTGTTCCCCAAGCTGCCAGGCCGAACAGCCCCAAGGCCCCGAGCAATTCCAAGGCCACAACCGAGCGCCCCCACAGAACCCTCCTTGCCGACCACAATAAAGCCTGGGTGACCGAAGCCACTCCATGGCGGGGAGCTGAGGAGGGTGCAGAAACGCCCGGGAAACCAAAGCCCCACCCAGGGCCCTGTGCCCCTCAGCAATTATGAAGAGAAAGTTGAGGGGCAAGGGGAAAAATGTGACGCTTTGGCTTCCAATCTTGGTAGATTGGGAGGTCAATCCACGGAAAAGACGCCGTCACTTGAGATCTAGAAAATATATAGGTAAAAGGAACAGTCAGAGTAAGCTATGGGTATGGCAGAGATTGCTCAGTTCTCACTCTGATAGACCAGCCCACCACCACTTGAGCGCCCATTCTACTATTTTGCTCCGTCTCCGTGACAGAGAATCTGCCCAGACGTTGGCCACTCCCGGCAGATAAGATGCGTGAAGATGAATGTTTAGCTTGTCGGCTAACACGAAAATATTTTCCGACAACTCTAGCAACATTCGAGACCTCGTTGACCTTTGTTTCTGAATGCAAGATACTGCATTCAGATTGTCCATCCGAAAAGCTATTGATTTCCCCTCCAATGTGGGACCGTGAGCCTGAAGGAATATTAGGGGAACTAGTAACTCTTTCGCATTGATGTGAAACTCCTTGGGACCAAAGACTCTGACCCCGATACCCTAGGTTTGACTGATAACCCCAACCTAACGTCCCTGAAGCATCGGTATCTACCCATACCGTAGGCGGAGGAGAAGTCCACGTCATAATTGAATGCAATGTTTCTGGCCTTGCCCAGACCACTAGTAAGTTGTGGACTAACTTCGGGATTTGCCACGACTTTTCCGCCGGCAACAGCGGAAAATGCCTGTTTCCCTCCAAGATTAACCTCTTTATTTTCAACCGGCCCAACTTTACAGTAAGTTGAATCCACTTGAGAGAGCCGACAAGGGACTCCCACACCTTCCTCGTGGTAGTCAGGCTGTAAAGAAAAAGAAACAATTTCCTGCGAAATCTGTTCCGATTGTCCACACTCTGACTGAGTGTTAGGTGTGTTGTGTCCCATACCAGCCCTACCCACTGAATTCCCCTTGTCGGGACAAGATTCGACTTTGCCAAGTTGATATTGAACCCCAGGGTTTTGACATGGGTTAGAATGGAATATACATGGTTGAGGCATTGTATCTCGGACTCTGCAACCACCAACCAGTCGTCTAGGTACCACATTACCGTAATCCCTTGTTTTAATAGTCGTAACAGAGCCTGTCGGACTAATTTGGTAAAGATTCTTGGTGCCAGGTTCAGACCGAAAGGCATCCTTTGAAAGACATAAGTCTTATGCTCGATCCTCATTGCGAGGAATTTTTGGAACCTTTTGTTTACTGGGACATGCCAATAGGCTTCTGTCAGGTCTAAAGAACACATCCAACCTTGTGGCGGAAGTGTTAACCTTATCTGATTCACAGTGAGCATCCTGAACGATGTGTTGTGAATGTAGTGATTCAGGTGAGACAGGTCTACGACCGGCCTCATCTGACCACTGTCCCTCTTTGGCACGAGAAAAAATCTGGACGTGTAAACTGGGCAATTTGGATTGACCGGGACAATGATATGCTTGGTTATCATTTCTTGGACTAGTGACTCCACCTCTAAAGAAACATGATGGACTTCTACAGGTTGACGTAAACGAGGTCGTCGGAGCCACCGCCAAGTGATGCCCTTGCGTATCACTGTCCGTGCCCAAGTCCGCCGGGGCCAAGCCCGGTGACACGTTCGGAATGACCCAGTCACGCAACTGGGCTTGTCCGGCAGAACTACCCTCAGATCCAACTCGCCCAACACTGGCCCCGGGAGTGGGAGAGTTTTGTGGATGACTACTTTTTTTAATGTGATGTGGTAGGTGTAGACGGCTGGCTGGCAGTAGTCGACTTTGACTCTTGTCCTGGCTTACTCTTAGTCTGACCTTTGTACCACTTACCGGAACTTTTACCCTGTTGTTTGCTTTTGTTAGCATGACTGCTTCCCGGCTTGGAAGGGGTTTTGAAGTTCGGAAAAAATTTAGTCCCACTCTTGTGACTAAATTTTGGTTTAGTGTAAGGCTTAGTGAATTTATGTGACTCCTTCTGCACCGGGGAGGCAGTCTGTCTAGCTCTAGCAGAGTCTGCGAGGCTAAACACAGTCCTCCAGGTATCATGACGTACAAGATTTGGTGTTAAGACTGGGGAAAGAATAACACGGCGCCCAATCTCCTCCGGCAACTTTTTCACCAGATACTGTAGACTCTTAGGTCCTGACACGCACGGACCGCCTCCAAGAAGGCGACCCTAACGTCGCCAAGGGATTGAATAGAGTTCTGAAAAACAAAACACCTAGAGAGAGAGAGAGAGCTTTCTTAGCATGGGAATCAGTTATTGCCTGAGTCTTCCTGACCAGTGACGCTGCGATCTGGCGACTAAGCACGAACTGAGACAGTAGCCTCAGAGCCTTTTGCCTCAATTTATAGTCTTTATCCAGCTGAGTTGGGGGGGGGGGTGACTAGAAAATGTGTCTTGTATTTCTCACATAGACAACTTAGGGGCAGTGAGAAAATCAAGCAGAGATTTAGGTACACCCCCGGCTATAGCAACGGGCAGTGAAAACCAGCTGTGCTGTTCTTGGGGGATTTGGTGGGACGACTTACTTGTAATTGTGCAAGCAAACTGTTGAGCCTCTGCCTCCCATTCCACCCAGGGTCCTGTACCTACCTCCCTAATCTGCAAGACCGGGTTGCCGGATTGGTCACGGATAGGAATTGTATCTAATTCCGGCGCTAAATGTGCTAGAGCCTTAACGTCATTAAAACCGTCAACTTTCGACAAAACCGAGTAGAGTCGTGCAGAAGAGGGAGGTGGTAAAGCTGGGGAAGAAGCATATACAAAGAATTCCGGGGCATATAAAGTTGGAATGGCATTGATACGTCTAAAAGTTTCATCGGAAATATTAAGAGCAAGTAACTTTTTACTCTCATTAACCTGAATAGTCCAATGTTCAGGTACCGGAAGCTCTCCCGAGACCGTCTGTTGCGCGACCTTTGGGTTTTGAGCGACAATATTAACCCATGACCGATCCGGCCCGTAAAGTAAAGGCATGGGGCCTTTTCTAAGGGGAACTTTCTCCAAAGGTGGAGGAATGACGTCCGTGACAACTCGGACATTGGAAGTAGTCAAAGTTGACGTAGAAGGTGTCGGACTAGAACTAGTTGTCATAGGGGAGGGAAAATTAGGCTGCCTAGTTGATACTCTAATTGACTCCAGCGGTCTAGCAACTGACGATGGCGGCGGAGCTTCACGGCACCACTTTACCCATCTGAAATTTTTTCACCATTTGATCAAAAATGTATTGCAAATCCGCCCTGATAACATAGTCTTTAGCACTGTCCATAGAAACTACTGAGTCGCCTTCTGAGTGGCCGGACGATGCTAGTTTTTGACCGGAAGGTAATTGTTCTAACTCTTCCTCTAAACAGTCCTGGTAGTCCATGTCTTCAACCAACTCTTCCTCCGGTTGCCGGGCTGAGCGGGGTCGAACCGTCTCATTCCGGACCGAGGGATTCAACTGTTCATGTTCAAAGGTTTCCCAACTCATATTCGGTATGGATGAAGGCACTTGTTCCTCAATGGCTTGCCGCACACTCACATTGTCTGTGGCCTCCGAGGCAGTGGACATCTGACTTTGCGATCTGTCAGAACCTTCCCTGGTGCCCCCCGGGTAACCTCAGTATTGATCGGCTAACACTTTCGCCGGTACATGAGAACGTGGAACTTTAAAACCCGGCGGAATATTGGAACGGGGAATTGAATAACCTGGCCTTACTGACTGCGACAATTGGCTCACGTCACTATGACTGTCTCTGGGAGGCGCCTCTGCTACCTCCGTCACCATCTCCGACCTGCCAGATTGGACCTTAGGCTTGGAGGAGGTAGAGACGGAGGGAGGAAGTGCTGTCACCGGCGGTTGCCGGAGCCGCGCACTCGATGTCTCTGTACGAGACGTAACCCGTTTACTGCCTGAAGTTGACGCCTCCGGTGTAACTTTTCCCGGCATGATTCTTCGTTTCTTGTTCGCCGGCTGCTTTGACTGGCCCGACGAACGTGAAGATTGTTTCAAGGGTGACCTGGATCTAGACCGGGTCCTGCCCTCTTGAGACGAATCCGGCCGAGACTGTTTCGCATTCCGGCGCGGGGGGGGGTTGTGTTAGTCGTTGTGCTTGTGTCATCAGAGTCGTCGCCCGTACTAATAAGTTTTTTTTTAAATGACTTTAGTGGTTTTCTTTTTGATCACCACGGAACGAGTTGACTTATCTTTACTAAGAGAAGATTTTATCACCAAATGATCCCACATAGGGGAGGTGTGGCGGAGTGGTCTTGCCACTGGACTGGTAATCCAATGGACCCGGGTTCGAATCCCAATATGTCAATGGGAAGATATTATTGGATGGAATTTGTGCTGATAGCCTAAATAAGATAATGGATACTGATGATGTAGATAAACGGGTAGAAATATTTACAACTGTATTTATAGAATGTCTCGATAAATGTGCTCCAATAACGACAAAGGAGATAAAAAGGCCCTATGCCCCTTGGATAAACAACACCATTAAAACCGCAATAAGCGAAAGGAATAAGCTACAAGCTGCATTAAAACACGATAGACAAAACAGAGATCTAGAGTCAAAGTATAAAACTGAGAAAAAACGAGTCAAGTCTCTCATAGCAGGAACAAAAAGTAAATTTTACCATGACCAATTTAATAATTGTAAAGGTGATACAGCATCAACTTGGAAATTAATAAAACAAATAGTTCCCAGTAATAAGAAATCTTCAAGTATCCAATCCTTTGCTAACACGATAGAAAAAGTAGACAAATTTAACGATTTCTTTGCAAATGTAGGCAAATCATCGTATGAGAAATCACAAAATAACATTACACTAGACACAGATGAGAATACCGACCAACGATATGAGACTTCTACAACTGCTAACAATCTTTTTAGACTAAAACCAATTGACACAAATACTATAATTCTAACATTTAAGCAGCTTAAAGACACGAAAGCTTGTGGTTCTGATGGGATTTCTCTTCAGATGTTAAAAGATGCATTGTATGTTACAATATCTTACTTAACCTGTATAATAAACACCTCGATAGTAACTGGTAAGTTCCCGAAAATGTGGAAGCATGCTATAATTAAACCAATATACAAAAATGGAGACAAAGATTGTGTTGGTAATTATCGACCCATTTCACTTCTCCCAATGTTATCAAAAGTTTTAGAGAAAGTCGCCACAAATCAGTATATGTCGCACTTGGAAAACAACAATCTGCTTTCTATAAGTCAACATGGTTTTCGGCCAAATTTATCAACGGAAACAGCCCTCACTTTATTAACTAATAAAATATATACTAATATGGATAACAAAAAAGTTTCTTTACTAACACTGCTTGATTTGTCTAAAGCTATCGACAGTGTCAGTCATCAAATATTGTTAGAAAAATGCAAAAAATTAAATATGGACTCATTCTGGCTTATGAATTACTTGACCGATAGGACACAGGCTGTGCAGTTGGGTGATACAGTCTCATCTACTTTACATGTAACTTATGGAGTGCCTCAAGGCTCTATTCTAGGACCCATTCTATTTATTATATTTGTCAATGATTTACTAAACTATGTTAAAGATTGTTTGCTCATTCAGTATGCTGATGATACACAGATACTTCACTCAGGCACTCTGGATGAACTAACTAATGTAATTAGCAAAACAGAAAATACACTCAAAATAGTGAAACAATATTTCCAGAGAAATGGTCTTATGTTGAATGCAAATAAAACTCAATGCATTTTCCTTGGCTCTAGACAGCTTTTATCTCAAATACCCTCAAATGTATGTATACAACTCGATGATCATAAAATTATACCTTGTACACATGTAACAAATTTAGGTCTACATATAGATTGTAACATGCTTTTCAACAAACACACAAGTGAACTGAACAAGAAAGTCATGGGAACGTTGATGTATGTGAATCGTATAAAAGGTAATTTTGACAAAGCTACTAGGGTCATTGTGATTCAATCGCTAATTTTAAGTTTGATAAATTATTGCATAATGATATGGGGTTCAACTAATTGCACTATATTAAATACTGTACAAAAAATGCAGAATTTTGCTGCAAAGGTAGCAGTGGGTGGAGCAAAAAAATACGACCATGTAACTCCGATAATAAAGGATTAGAGTGGCTAAAAATAAAGCAAAAATATATATGATACAGCTATTGCGGTGTATAAAGAAAGGCATCAGCTAATTCCAAACTGGCTAATACACTTTCCTATTGTTAATGAAATCATAAATAGTAACACAAGACAACAAAACCATCTATATGTACAGAGAACAAACACCTTTTATGGTGAACGATCGCTTTTGGTAGCAGGTCCTAAAATATGGAATAGGTTGCCGAGATCAGTAAAGGACACAAATAACCTAAACACGTTTAAGCATATATTAAAAGATTATATTCTGAAACATGAAATGGATCTATAAAAAAAAAATGTAATAATACTGTAACTGTAATTTTTGTTTTATAGATATTGAAGACTGTCCACAGTAACATACTAGAGATGTTTCTTATTGTAAATATGTATATATATATATATAATGTATGTATTTTAATATTTTTTTAATGTTTTATGTGAAGAACCATTGTAAAATGGAAAAATAAATATTCTGATTCTGATTCTGTACCTAGTATCAGTGCATTACCACAGCACACCGAAATGCCAAATAAATACCCTCATTGTTCCCTGATTAAATAGCATTGTATGAATATTCCCATATTCAAAAATATGCTACAGGGGGGCAATGCCTAGTGAGTTAATTGCTCAATAGGTGGCGTTCTGAGAGTGAGGGTCCGAGCCTGGGGGATGAGACTGTGAAGCACAGAGATGGAGCAGCTTCAGAGATGGAATTGCTTCTGGCCATGAAGCTTCGCATGTCTCACTCCCTAGACTGGAGCAAGACCTCACGGGCCTCACCGTGTTCAGCGGTCGAGTGTAAAGGCTATCAGCCTATGCCCGAGAGGTAGTAGTTGGAATATAGAGAGAAAAAAAAAAAAAAAAAAAAAAAAAACATAGCCTCATCGTCGCACTGTAACGCCTTATGGGCTACCTCCTTAGTATAGTTATTGAAGAGCGCCTTTATTTCCAACAAGGCCACTTGACACGTTGCTTCTCTGTGATTCAATAATCCATCCCGAAGTCTAGTACACACACCACATCGCTTAGATAGCCAAAGTCCTCTAGAGCGATCAAGACACGTTACACATTGAATACAGAGCTTATGGCTAAAGATCGGAACGTTCATGCATGTCGGTGTAGTACAAAGGGTAACGTATTGCATGATGTAATAACCCCCCGCCGGGATCGGCCTCCAGTCTGGAGCGCGTTGCCGAGGTAGAAGTGTGCGATCTGGAAAGAAACTTCCAAGAATCAATGCTCAGAAGGATAATCCAAGACATTCACACATGTTATATACCTCGAATACGCCGGAAAATTAGATCTAGTACACTATTACTCTAATTTTCCTTCGTACCCTTCTGGAAAACCACTCTCCGGTTTTCTCTATTGAAGGTACAGTATTAAGACTACTGTACAGTACTTATCCATTATAATCCTTATCACTGGCCTATCCCAAGTTATCATTCAGATTGAATGTATAACGTTAACGTTATTTCTCCGCCGCATTGACGGAGCTCCGTTAACTAAACTCACCCGCCGCACTGACGGATTGATTGACCCGTCCGCCGTGATAACGGATTAAAAGTCTTCCCCGCCGCGTGAGGATATATTAACCCTCCGGGACCGGCTATGCATTCTATAAATATCTTTGTTATTTTGACTGCTTCCGCATTCCCGCACATCCCCAAGCGTAGCTGTGTTTCGTACCTGTAGAATGACGTTGAATAGAGCTCTCTAAGTCAACTGGTTCAGTTGTGATGACGATTTCCGTGGAGAGAACTTAGTGGCGATATCAGCCATATCAGCCACTTTTCAATACTAAACAATAACACACAGCCACACAGAAGAAAGGAAAGGGATGTTGTGAAAGTCAAGGGGATACTGGATTACTTAGACGAGGGTTATGGATGGGTAAAAGAACTGGAGGAGGTGAGAAGGTTAGGAAAATATAAGAAGGGCGAGATGAGACCACTAAGAGTGGAACTAAAGTTTAGATCAACAGCAGAAGCAGTAGCCAATGTGAGCTGGAAATAAAATTCGACATAGCTGAATCATATAAGGGTAAAAAAGGACCTAAGTGTAGAAGAACGAGAACAGTTAAGGGAACTCCAAGCTAAGGCTGATGAAGAGAATGGAAAGTTGTCTGAAGAGCAAAAGAAGAGATTTTTTGGAGAATAAGGGAAGGGCAAGTAAGGAAGTGGTACATCAGGAGCCACCAAGAACCGAAAGTAAGAGGAGTGATAGGGAAAGAGACAGAAAGACAAGTACGAAGTCAAAGCAAGGAGACGGAGCGAGAGATAATGCAGGGAGCAGGGGACCGGAGAGAGAGCCAGGATGTGGTGGAGAAGGTGGAACAGAGGGAGAGAGAGGGGGTATGGGAGGTTGTGGAGAGGGGGGGGGGGGAGGAGAATAGAATTAGCAGGGGAGGTGGAACTGGGTCAGGGAAGGGATGGAGGAGGAGGTGAACCTGGTAGGAGGCAGAGAGGGAAGAGAAACAAGGAGGTGGATTCAAATATACTGTGCTACTACACTAATATAGATGGAATAAACAGTAAAAAGGTAGAGTTAGATGATATATTAAGAAAAGATCAACCACAGATAGTCTGTTTGACGGAGACAAAGCTGAACCAGGACTTTGACAGCAACATAGTGTTTAGTAAAGGATATAATATATGGAGATATGATAGAAAAAGTAAAAGGGGAGGTGGAGTGGCAGTATTAGTTAAGAACCCTATGACAGCAAAGCACGTGGAGTTAAATAATGACAAGGCAGAAATAATGGCAGTTGAACTCAATGATATAGAAGGAAAAAAGCTAGACATAGCAGTAGCTTACATGCCACCAAAGACCAGAGCATGGAGGGAGTTGGAGTTTGAGGAGATGGTCGAGGATATGATTCAGTCGTTGAGAAGATTGCTTTTAAGGAAGAATCAATTGATCTTGGAAGGAGATTTCAACTGTAGTGAGGTTGATTGGGAATCGGGAGATGCAGGGCCAAATCAGAGATCTTGGGGAAGTCGGCTAGTGGAGTTGGTTACGGAAAATGTACTTGCACAACATGTGAAGGAAAATACAAGAATGAGGGGTAATAACGAACCTTCTAAACTCGATCTGATTTTTACAAAAGATCCTCACGAAATTAGTGATACAGTATAAACTATCTATGTCCTGTAGGTAAAAGTGACCACCTATTACTAAAATGGAAGTTGACCTCGAGTAATGCCAATAGATTAGACAATAGCTACATAAATAGCTACATAAATGACAGATTAAATTATAGTAAAGCTGATTATGTACCTTGAAAAGATATTTAGAGGGAGTAGATTGGGATCTTGTTTTGAAGGAACAGGATGTACAAGGTAAATATAGTAGATTCCTCGAAATTTATAGAGTAGGAACCAATCTGTTTGTCCCAAGATATAAAACTGGAAATTTTACTAAGCAGAAAGATTGGTTTAATTTGAAATGCAAAAGAGCTTTGGATAGGCGTGATGCAGCTTGGGCTAGATTAAGAAGAAGGAACACCGAGAGTAATCGGAATAAATATAAACAGGAGAGGAATAGATATGTTAACATAATTAGGCAAGTTAAAATGAACTATGAGAAGAACATAGTAAATAAATGTGAAAGTGACCCTAGATTATTTTATAAATATATAAACAGTAAGTTGAAGGTAAAGAAACAAATTACTAAATGAAGAGTTGATGCTAGGATGTATGAAAATGTATCGGACATGTGCGAGGTAATGAATAACAAATTGGGGGTCAGTTTTTACTAGAGAGGAAGGTTTTGACGAACCACAGGCGGGAGTACTGGAGAGTGGTCTTAGTAAGATTGAAATAACTAGAGATGAGCTGTTATCTGCGATGAGAGGACTTGAAGTAAGGAAAGCTATGGGACCGGATGAAGTGCCTGCCTGGGTTTTAAAGGAGTGTGCAGAGCAATTAGTGGAGCCAGTGAGGGACATAATTCAAGCTTCCTTAGATAAAGGACAGGTTCCTGTCGAATGGAAAAAGAGCTAATATCATTCCGATATACAGTGGAATCTCCAATCTCGATCATAATTGGTTCCCACAAATACCGATCGAGATTCGAAATATCGAGATGCGAAGTTAACTTCTTATGGGAAAAAATACAATCGGTTCCAGCCACTTTCCGACTAACCTACATCAAATCTGTCAATTTTCACATTTGCCCCCCACAATCACATGCAATATATATAATATGTTAAAATAGATAAAATTAATAATGAAAGAGTTTTATTTTTACCTTATATTTATTGATAAAGAGGTTTGTGTGGTTGATTGTTGGTTCCGAGGCGAACGCAGTTAGGTTACTGCGTCTCCGCACCCGGCGCACAGTCACCGTCAACAATTCTTGCAATTGCTTCCCTCACCCTGTCACCACTAGTACCGGCATTTTATGAATGCGATAAAAAAAGGTCCAGGTAGACGACTTCACAATACAAGTTTTCAAGCGAATGGCGGATGTGTGACTGGTACACCAAGTGGCCGCTAGATCTACCGACTTCAATAAATTTTCCATGGTATAAAGTTTAATCAAGTTTTCTTTTGTCTTTACTATTATTATATATTAGATTTTCCTCATACAAATAATAATTTATATTAAAACATGGTAAAGTAATTTATATTACTACGTAAATGAAAGCGGCAGAGACAGGTTAGACTACCGCTTGAGACGATCGATACTAGCGGTACATTAGTATACAGGTGAACAAAACACAATGACTGTGAGGTTCACACATCGATTTGGTCAAGATTAATCTGTTTATATTAGTATATAAGCATCTAGCATCGATATTTAGCTATTAGCTATCGAGATTAACGTTTTTTCATCGAGATTGTGATTGGGGAGAGCTTGAAGGTGGCATCGAGATGCGAAATATCGAGATGAGATTGATCGAGATATGTGAGCCTACTGTACAAGAATGGAAACCCTGAGGACCCTCTAAACTATAGACCAGTTTCACTTACTAGTATTGTATGCAAGATTTGTGAAAAGCTAATTAGGAAGAGATGGATGAAAATGTTGGAGAGAAAGAAGATAATAAGCCCAAAGCAATTTGGATTCAGAGAAAGGACATCTTGTGTTACCAGTTTGCTATGTTATTACAGTAGGGTGATAGATGTACTCCAAGAAAGAGGCGGATGGGTGGACTGCGTCTACTTAGACCTTTCCAAAGCATTCGATAAGGTACCACATAAGAGATTGTTATCTAAGCTTGAGACGCTAGGATGTGTCAGGGGGAGTTTGCTAAAATGGATGGAGAGCTATTTAACCCTCTCACATCCTTATGACGCAGAGGTTGCCAGATTAGCAATAAGAAATAGATTACTCTCACTCTTATAATTACCTCTCCAAAATTAGTTCTCTGCCCACAGCTAACTCAAAGACAACTGCAGAGGTTGAAGTAAAAAACTAAAGGTTTATAAATACCCCTGACGGTAACAAAGGCTTTAAAGTATCCCTAATAGGCTCAAAAATTGCGTCCGGAAGTGAGAGGGTTAACAGATAGGGAAATGAGGACCAACATTAGAGGAACTTACTCATCGTGGCGGAAAGTTGAGAGTGGTGTGCCGCAGGGATCTGTGTTGGCACCTCTCATGTTCCTTATGTACGTGAATGACCTGCCGATAGGCATAAACTCCTACATGTCAATGTTTGCAGATGACGTAAAAATTATGAGACAAATAACAAATAAAAGTAGTTGTGAGGAGCTGCAAGGGGATTTAGATAAAATATACGAATGGAGCACCAAGTGGAAAATGAAATTTAATATAAGTAAATGCCATGTGTTAAATATGGGAAGAAGTGTGAATAGACCAAATTGGGAGTACAGGATGGGAGATAATATAATTAGCAAGGCCGAAAAAGAAAAGGATTTAGGGTTGATTATACAAGATAATTTGTCGCCAGAGAAACATATTAACAAGCTCTTTAGCGGAATGTATGCAATGGCCGGGAATATGAAAGTTGCTCTGAACTACTTGGATGAGACCATGGTAGCGAAAATTATGAAGAGTATGATTAGACCAAGATTGGAGTATGCAGCAGTGGTGTGGTCCCCGCATCTAAAGAAGCATATTCACAAGTTAGAAAGAATCCAGAGAGAAGTTACTAGATTGGTTCCAAGTCTCAGAGAACTGCCATATGAAGGGAGGCTAGACAAATTAAATCTACCGAGTCTAAAAGAGAGGAGAGAGAGAGGGGAGACATGATAATGATGTACAAATGCACCCGGGGGCTGGAGAGGCTGGATAGGGAGGATATATTAATTATGGATACAGGAATAACTAGAGGCCACAGCTACAAATTAAAAAGACCTACCTGCAAGAACGATATCAGGAAGTTTAGCTTCCCCTATAGATGTATTGACAAATGGAATGGGCTGGAAGAGGAGGTGGTAGGGGTAAGGAACATCCATATTTTCAAGAAAAAATTGGATAAAAAGTAGACCGAGAGACGGGACAACACGAGCTTAGCTCAACTCCTGTAAACTACAATTAGGTAAATACAATTAGGTAAATTCAAGAACAAGCGACGCCTCTCTTTCTTGTGGTCGGAGATGCGCGGCGTCGGTCCAACCGGCTGTTGTTCACATAAACAACAAAAACAAGCTTACAGGCTTTCAAGCTGCCGGTGCCTCAGAGCCCTTCCGTGTTCCTGGCCCTAGTTTATTATGGGTGCCTCAGAGCCCTGCTGGGTCTGAGGGGTTAAAGTATAGGCGAGTCATTCCGGCTGAGCCGAAATCCCTTTTGGAAGCCTTTCCCTTCCGCCGGGAATTTTAGTTCTGGCGCTCGACCACGAACGGGTTAATTGGAATTTTACTCTAGCCCGCCGAGGAGAGCATCCGGTAAAACAGCACTCGGCTATTTTCCGCCAGAAGAGTTGAACCAAACCCTTTGTGTTTTCTAACTCGTTTGCAACAAGATAGCCCAACACAACACGTACACGGAGGGGATGGAAGAGGAGGTGAACCTGATGGGAGGCAGGGAGGGAAGAGAAACAAGGAGGAGGATTCCAATATACTGTGCTACTACACTAATATAGATGGAATAAACAGTAAAAAGGTAGAATTGGATGATATATTAAGAAAGGATCAACCACAGATAGTCTGTTTGACGGAGACAAAGCTGAACCAGGACTTTGACAGCAATATAGTGTTTAGTGAAGGATATAATATATGGAGATATGATAGAAAGGGAAAAAGGGGAGGTGGAGTGGCAGTATTAGTTAAGAACCCTATGACAGCAAAGCAAGTGGAGTTAAATAATGACAAGGCAGAAATAATGGCAGTTGAACTCAATGATATAGAAGGAAAAAAGCTAGACATAGCAGTAGCTTACATGCCACCAAAGACCAGAGCATGGAGGGAGTTGGAGTTTGAGGAGATGGTCGAGGATATGATTCAGTCGTTGAGAAGATTGCTTTTAAGGAAGAATCGATTGATCTTGGTAGGAGATTTCAACTGTAGTGAGGTTGATTGGGAATCGGGAGATGCAGGGCCAAATCAGAGATCTTGGGGAAGTCGGCTAGTGGAGTTGGTTACGGAAAATGTACTTGCACAACATGTGAAGGAAAATACAAGAATGAGGGGTAATAACGAACCTTCTAAACTCGATCTGATTTTTACAAAGGATCCTCACGAAATTAGTGATATAAACTATCTATGTCCTGTAGGTAAAAGTGATCACCTATTACTAAAATGGAAGTTGACCTCGAGTAATGCCAATAGATTAGACAATAGCTACATAAATGACAGATTAAATAGTAAAGCTGATTATGTATCCTTGAAAAGATATTTAGAGGGAGTAGATTGGGATCTTATTTTGAAGGAACAGGACGTACAAGGTAAATATAGTAGATTCCTCGAAATTTATAGAGTAGGAACCAATCTGTTTGTCCCAAGATATAAAACTGGAAATTTTACTAAGCAGAAAGATTGGTTTAATTTGAAATGCAAAAGAGCTTTGGGTAGGCGTGATGCAGCTTGGGCTAGATTAAGAAGAAGGAACACTGAGAGTAATCGGAATAAATATAAACAGGAGAGGAATAGATATGTTAACATAATTAGGCAAGTTAAAATGAACTATGAGAAGAACATAGTAAATATATGTGAAAGTGATCCTAGATTATTTTATAAATATATAAACAGTAAGTTGAAGGTAAAGAAACAAATTACTAAATTAAGAGTTGATGCTAGGACGTATGAAAATGTATCGGACATGTGCGAGGTAATGAATAACAAATTGGGGTCAGTTTTTACTAGAGAGGAAGGTTTTGACGAACCACAGGCGGGAGTACTGGAGAGTGGTCTTAGTAAGATTGAAATAACTAGAGATGAGCTGTTATCTGCAATGAGAGGACTTGAAGCAAGGAAAGCTATGGGACCAGATGAAGTGTCTGCCTGGGTTTTAAAGGAGTGTGCAGAGCAATTAGTGGAGCCAGTGAGGGACATAATTCAAGCTTCCTTAGATAAAGGACAGGTTCCTGTTGAATGGAAAAGAGCTAATATCATTCCGATATACAAGAATGGAAACCCTGAGGACCCTCTAAACTATAGACCAGTTTCACTTACTAGTATTGTATGCAAGATTTGTGAAAAGCTAATTAGGAAGAGATGGATGAAAATGTTGGAGAGAAAGAAGATAATAAGCCCAAAGCAATTTGGATTCAGAGAAGGGACATCTTGTGTTACCAGTTTGCTATGTTCTTACAGTAGGGTGATAGATGTACTCCAAGAAAGAGGCGGATGGGTGGACTGCATCTACTTAGACCTTTCCAAAGCATTCGATAAGGTACCACATAAGAGATTGTTATCTAAGCTTGAGACGCTAGGATGTGTCAGGGGGAGTTTGCTGAAATGGATGGAGAGCTATTTAACAGATAGGGAAATGAGGACCAACATTAGAGGAACTTACTCATCGTGGCGGAAAGTTGAGAGTGGTGTGCCGCAGGGATCTGTGTTGGCACCTCTCATGTTCCTTATGTACGTGAATGACCTGCCGATAGGCATAAACTCCTACATGTCAATGTTTGCAGATGACGTAAAAATTATGAGACAAATAACAAATAAAAGTAGTTGTGAGGAGCTGCAAGGGGATTTAGATAAAATATACGAATGGAGCACCAAGTGGAAAATGAAATTTAATATAAGTAAATGCCATGTGTTAAATATGGGAAGAAGTGTGAATAGACCAAATTGGGAGTACAGGATGGGAGATAATATAATTAGCAAGGCCGAAAAAGAAAAGGATTTAGGGTTGATTATACAAGATAATTTGTCGCCAGAGAAACATATTAACAAGCTCTTTAGCGGAATGTATGCAATGGCCGGGAATATGAAAGTTGCTCTGAACTACTTGGATGAGACCATGGTAGCGAAAATTATGAAGAGTATGATTAGACCAAGATTGGAGTATGCAGCAGTGGTGTGGTCCCCGCATCTAAAGAAGCATATTCACAAGTTAGAAAGAATCCAGAGAGCAGTTACTAGATTGGTTCCAAGTCTCAGAGAACTGCCATATGAAGGGAGGCTAGACAAATTAAATCTACCGAGTCTAAAAGAGAGGAGAGAGAGGGGAGACATGATAATGATGTACAAATGCACCCGGGGGCTGGAGAGGCTGGATAGGGAGGATATATTAATTGTGGATACAGGAATAACTAGAGGCCACAGCTACAAAGTAAAAAGACCTACCTGCAAGAACGATATCAGGAAGTTTAGCTTCCCCTATAGATGTATTGACAAATGGAATGGGCTGGAGGAGGAGGTGGTAGGGGCAAGGAATATCCATATTTTCAAGAAAAAATTGGATAAAAAGTAGACTGAGAGACGGGACAACACGAGCTTAGCTCAACTCCTGTAAACTACAATTAGGTAAATACAATTAGGTAAATACATATTTATCTCTGTCAGGACGTCTCCTGACACCTTCATTTCATTAATAACAATTTGTCATGAAAGTGAAGGTCACATCTTACGGCTACAATTATTATAATTAACAAATCAATAATAATAATACATCCTAGCCATAAAATACCCCTACATCGAGGCAGGCCACGAGGCCTAGGGCAAGCAGCACGACGACACAGCAATACTCTTACCTCCAGGAAGAATCCAGTAGCCAACCTCATCACAACGAACCGCGCATAGGGAAGAGACGACACAGAAAACTATAGAAAGTTCTTCACCATGTGAAGCAACTCTTAAACTATAGAGTCTGCCGATGACAACAAATACGCTTAGCCTACCAGAAAGGTAGCCGAAAAGTGGTGACCTGTATCAATAAGCCTCCTAAAAAAACTAGTTAGGCTAAAATGAGAGCAGAAATAAAAATAAAACTATGGCGGCCACGTTCACAGGAGAACGAGGGGACGCCAGCCTAAGCACCCTTATAAAAACAAGACTCACTAGTAGAGACCATAGAATGCAAAATGAAGACAGGTCGGCAAACGCACTTCCGTCGGCAACGGGCCCCAGAGTGAGAAGGACGAATGACGCTAGGCAAGGCAGCGTCTGCGGGCACACCCATGCTATCAACATCCACATGATGGGAAGCATAGCTTTTAGTGGTTTTAATTTATTTTTTATTTTATTATATTTTACAAAGATTTTTCGTAGTGAGCTCCCGATCATAAGGACGATTCCGTAAGTGAATGAGCGTATGCTTACGATGTAGGTCTCTTTAACACTCTGAGGCGGGTGTTTCAAACAGCTGACGCATGAGTTTGAAGAGTGCCATTACTGTATAAGGCATATCGTCAATGATGAAGGGGCCACTAATAAATACAAGTCTGGATATCTAATGCTGGATGTAAACAATACGTGCGGTAATTTGTATTCGTCTCGTTTGTTTCCGGATTAACATATATTTTTCCCAAGCCATCCAGACAAGTTTGGTTGGCTGAAACATGAGTCTGGATCAAAATGCCTGTCTGGATCTCTTGGGTTTCCGGATCTGAGAGCACCGGATAGGCGGGGATCTACTGTACAAGCGAGTAAAAACAAAAAACAAGTAAATAAAAAGAAAAAAAGTAGCCTATCAAAGATGAACCATTCTACATACAGTATATCATATTGGTAAACGTCCTACCAAAATCTAATCACACAGCCTTTGCCTGCTACAGTTCATCCTCGTAAAACTCGTCTGTATGGGCAACACGAGACTTCATTTACAGTACAGTACTGTACTATGAAATCGCATATTAGAAATAACATATCTTATGGGGAAAATTACTTATGGTGGACTCCCCTTCCAAAAATCGACCTTTGTTCCTGCACTCGCCCGCAAACCGAGAGGTCGACAGTTCGAGGCTCGGGCCAGCCAGTATGCGTTATTGGCAGACAACAGTGCTGTTGGTGGACGGCGCGGTCTAGCACTCTGTGGTAACTGTCCACGGAAGTCCCTGAAAGATCAGGGCACCCACCCTAGCCCCGCTCTTGAGCAGGGAGTTCATGATGGTAAAAACTGCCATTTATAACACTAACAGTAAGAGCCAGATAGACTTACATTTTCCTATGTGATCTGTGCCCCATAAAATTTTCTTTCCTCTCGCTTAAGCATTAGGCTATTTATAGTGCAGTTGGGTACAGTACATGATTAGATTAATATCCAGTTTTCGATAAATGGATATCAATCGTGGTCATCTGCTGTGCTTATAACTGTCTTGATAGTGCAATGGTTAGAGCGTGTAAGTTCTGTATATGATATACTGGGTTCAAATCATGGGAGAATGCCATCTATCTACAGTAAAAGTCCTTTAATCCGACGACCGATGATTCGAATCTCCCAATAGTCCGAATTTTTCAATTTGAGGCCAAATCCGAATTCACCCGATGGTCCGAATTTCAAGAAGTCCCAAAGTCCCCTTTTTGAGGCATTAGTCCACTCAAATGACACATAATGGAGCACACACATATCATATGTTCATGAATTCACTTTAAAAGTTTACCATTGTCATTGTAGCCTATTACCTACTTCAAAACATTCAGATTAATGGTCAAAGGAAGCTACTGATATAAACGTAAACACCACATCGTCTGCTAGAGAGTTTGTTTTGCTCTTGAACGCATCCTTGGGACGCTCCGATGCGCTACTGGCTTGCACCGCATTTTCTGCAAGCGCATTCAGTCTTGAGCTTGAAAACGCACCTTTGGACGTATTAGTCTTGAGCTTGAAAACGCACCTTTGGACGTTCCAATATGCTACTATTTATAGTTCAGTGATCGGAGCGTCCCAAGGGTGCTTTCAAGACAACAAGACAAGGGTGCTTTCAATACAATATAATATAACAGAGCACGTCACAAAAGGAAAATCACAAAATTAAAATTACAAGAACCTCTCAGGGAAGTGCCGTTGTTAAGGCATTACTTCCCGAACCACATCTGATCTGATCTTCAAGAGCAAGACAAACTCGCTAGTAGACGATGCGGACATATGGTGTTTAGAAGAAGAAGACGTTTATATCAGCAGATTCCTTTGACCATTAATCTGAATGTTTTGAAGTAGGTAATAGGCTACAATGACAATGGTAAACTTTTGAAGTGATTTCATGAACATATGATATGTGTGTGTGTCATTTGGGTGGCCTAATGCCTCAATGTTTTCGTCAGGCCATTAATACACAGGTTCATAGGGGTAAAGTCCGATAATCCGAAAAATCCACTAATCCGAACGAGGGCCGGTCCGCTGCCCTTCGGATTAACGGAAGTTTACTGTATCTATCTATTGCCTGACGCCGTGATCCCCGAAGGGGTGGCCACAAACAAACCGCCCCCATGCACCTCTGTCCCCAGTCAGTCGACGCCCCTCCCCCCAACCAGCACCGCCTTCGTTCATATACTTCCTCACTCCATCCTTCCACCTCTCATTCGGTCTACCTCTCCCTCTCTGTTCCTCCACCTCACTCTCATACACCCTCTTAGTCATTCTCTCGCTTTCCATACGTTCCATGCCATGGAGAATGCCATGCTTTCATTAATTACATTTGGGGTGTTATTGGTGTTAAGAACGATGTTGAAAATTTTGAACAGCAGGAAGGTTTGAACGACTTGAAGAAAGGTGGTTCTGAGGCAGGGCGAGACACCTATGGCATCCTGGCTGCATCTCCTTGCACCACCTCCTCTGAGTTGTCTTGCGGGCTTCCACCACGGACACTGCGTCGAACCTCGTCTGTATCTAACATGAAACCTTAAGTCCATACAATAAACGACAGACATGACATCTTCGTCATCCTGGGCTGACGATATGATGCTTCCGATTCTTATTCTTGTTCCTGTTCCTGTTGTCGACGCTGTGCATAACATTTTGTGATGAGCATTAGTTTTCTTTCCTTGACTTGAGTATAATGCATGTCTTTGTAATAACAAAATGTTTTATCAAGGTTTCTGAGCACTTTTTAGGTTCTAAAAGTTAAATTCTCCTGAATATTTAATTCCTGTTTCAAGACATCCACTGCAGCCAGGATCTTGCTGACATTCCTCACAGCCAAATCGTTCATAACAGCAGCTGGAGGAGGTTCTTCTGCTCTCCTCTCTTGTGCCAAGTCCTCTTCATTTATTTGTTCGATCGTGTCTAAGGACGACTGTTGTGCACCTCCCTTATTTATACGAGTGTTACTGCCCCAAAATCAGCAACACCTCTCACTGCTTCAATTGCGTCTGCCTCTACCTGGGCAAGACTGAAACCCACTGTCTCCCTACTTCATCACATACAGTGAGGCGTCAGGTCTTGTCATCCTTAACCCGTTGAGCCCCGGCTAGTTATAATATTTTGTTCACCCCAGTCCCAAGCCATTTTCACTTATTTTTTTTGTTTGCTAAAATGGAAGACAAGGATGAGAAATGAAAAAAAAAAAAAAAAATCACCTCTGACATTTTTTTTTGGGGGGGGGGGGCCGGTGGGGGGTTGGGGGGGGGGGGAGCTTCAAAAAAATTTGTTGAGCCAAAATGGAAGAGAATGGTGAGAAATGAACACACAAATAAAAAAAAACTCATTTCGGTCATTTGGGGGGCGGGGGCGGGGGGGGGGGGTTTCAATAGTTCGTCTCCCCCGCATGACCACCCGCCCGGGAGCACTAGGGTAAAAACTGAGTATGGCATTGTACGGCATACATCCTAAGGAGTATCTCACATAAATCTCAAGCCTCTAGCTCCCATACGACCGGAGTAATGAAGGTTCAAAGTGGCGGTAAACTAGGGGTGTAAACTATCCCCACTAAGCCCACCACCACCAGCCGCGCGGCTGTCTCGGCCCGCTCACACCTACTGGCCCGGCTCCCCCACACACTACGGTACCGCCCCCTCCTATTCTCCCGCCATTTCCTACCTTACGAGCCACGTAAGTGTTTTTTATATGTCGGACGCACGTGATGCGTCGCTGGGAGTTGGTGATCAAAGACTGCCGACGCAACACGTGCGACGCTGGGTCTCAACGGGTTAATTGTTCTGTTGTTAACTTCATCTCAAGCTATCGATGGCATTTTTTTTTTTTTTGGTGAATGCACGCCAGATTCGGGTGACTGTCATTTCAGCTTCTACTGGTGACTCTGCCGTTGTTTCTGTGCTGCCATTGTTTCTGCCCTTGCCTCTGCTGATGGGTCGTCATCCATATCCAAATATTCCTGGTCAGATTCCATGGAAAGATGTTCTTCATTGGTCTCTGTCTTGGCCCTAAAATAGTCGTAGAGATGTTGCTGGTAGAACATTTTCATTGTAGAGATTATTTCCTGGTTGTAAAGCTGGACTAGTGAGGTAATCTTAGGTGGAAGCACAACAACATGGACATTCGGATGGATATCCTGCAGATACTGAGGGTGACAGGGAGCGTTGTCCATAAACAGGAGCTTTTTAAATGGGAGACTAAGTTCGTCACACGTAGCACGGGCGTCCGGGATGCAGCGTTGGAGGAGCCACTACATACATAGGCTACATACAATGGTTTAGCGTAATTTTTCCATTACATTACATGCATTGTAACGGCTCAGACGGGGTTGCCTTTCAGTAATTGGAGTGTAATGTAGTACAATAAAGTCCCACCACAGCACTGCCCCACCAAGTCATCACTGTGCCTGATGTTGATATAGTGCTAACCGTGCCTCAGCAAGACTCAACAGAGTCCCCCTGCAGCACTTGCACCTGCAGTATCTGCAACCACACCAGCCTTAACAATGTTACAAACAGACAGCACCATAACAAGACTCTGCTGTATATTAGGCACTTTGGACTATAGAACAATAAAGTTCTGCCCCAACACGCAAACATTGTTGCCGACACAGGTGTGGTGCCAAATAGCGCCCAGGTAAGACTCAGTCCCCTGTGTGGCACCTATCCGTACCCCACCAGCCTCCCCAGTCATCCATATTGCTGATGTTCTTGTAACAGCGAGGATGGGTGGCAGTGTATACGAATACTGTACTGGTTTCTGTAGCAGTTACTGTAATTTCTTGTTGATGCCTTGTTGTAACCCAGTTAAGGCTGGTGTGGTGCAGATACTGCAGGGGGACATTGTTGAGTCTTGCTGAGGCACGTTAGCGCTATACCAACATCAGCCACAGTGATGACATAATGGGGCAGTGTTGTGGCAAGACTTTATTGTACTGTATTGTACTACAATAAAAGGACTGAAACCACACTCTCTGTGGATGAAATGGTCTTTAAATTTGTGATGAATGTATATATATGTGCCTACTTTTGTTGCTTGCTTATGTAGGTTGGTTTGGGCATGCTTTTTTACTGTAGGCCTATTTTGTCCATATTATAGATTTGGTCCTTGGTGTATCCTACCTCTTCTATTATGGATTTGAGAATTGCTGGGTATTCTTTCACACCTAGTTCATCAGCAGAGCTACGTTCACCAGGTATCTTAATATTTTTGAGGTCCTTGCGTTTCAAAAATCTCTGTAGCCACCCGTTTGATGCGTTGAAGTTCACATTCTCACCGATCTTCAAACAGCAACTGGCAGTCACGTAAAACAAATTTAGCTTGGAATTTGATGTACTGTATTTAGCAACCATGGCAACTTGTTCTTTCTTTCACAAATTAAGAGGAGATGGCGTATTTGCTTTACACCTCGCGTAATATATTTAATTATTGTTCTTTTGGACCATACCCTCGCATATTACGCATATCGTTTTTTAGATTACGTGTTTTAGGATAACAAACCGTTCTATACAGTACCAATCTATGTACTGTATCTATTGCCGGACGCCACGATCTCCGAAAGGGTGGCCACGAATGAATCGCCCCCATGCACCTCTGTCCTAAGTCAGACGATGCCCCTCCTCCCTTCCAGCACCGCTTTCATGCATATACTTCTTAACTCCATCCTTCCACCTCTCTCTCGGTTCACCTCTCTCTCGGTTTACCTCTCCCTCTGTCCTTCCACTTCACTCTCGTACACTCTCTTAGTCATTCTCTCGCTTCCCATACACTCGACATGGCTGAACCATCTCAAGATGTTTCTTTTCACACTTTCCAGTACATCTACATCCACACTCAGTAACTGAGTTACTGAGTTACCACACCGCTCTTGTACTTCATTTGTCTGTCTATCCCTCCATGTAACTCCACATGCACTTCTCAAGTAACTCATTTCCAACCCTCTCAATCTTGGTTTGTATCTCTCCAACAACATCCATGCTTCACTACCGTATGTCAACACAAGGACTTCTTTACTTCCATGCTGACCAACCTATTTCTTGTTACTGCTTTCGGCATTCCTACAACCCTCTAAATTATTTAAATATTGTATTAAGATGATTCACTGATACATCTTCGAAGTTTCACCAATGTACCAGGGTCAGTACCGTTGACAAATTTGAACTACGGCAGACTGTTCAGGTATAAATACAAGGAGGTTTGCCAGTATGCTACTACATAGTCTTGAGACAGTTGGCTCTGCATAGTGTGCAAACTTGTTAGGGTTGTAGGAATGCTGAAAGCAGTAACAAGAAATAGGGTGGTCAGCATGGAAGTAAAATAAAGAAGTCCTTGCATGACAGTGTGGTAATCCCGACATTGACTTACGGGAGCGAAACATGAACGTTGGTGAAGAGACTCAAACTAATTTTTTTTTTTTTTTTTTAATATTAGTTTAACCAGACCACTGAGCTCCACAAAAGAACTCTCATAGGGCTGGCCCGAAGGATTCAATCAAGATATAAAACTAAACGAGTCAAGATAGACAGGGAAGGGCAGGAGGGGAATAAATCGAGGAAGGTGAAGACATGCAGACATTTCTCGTCATTTCACCAGTTCAGCCGAACCACATGAGCTCCACATCAGAGCTCTTATAGGGCCGAAGGATGAGGCAAGAACTGCTACACTGCAACACCAACCAAGAAGTGATCAGGGCGAAGAATGAGAGATCAGGTCGAAGGTAGAAAAAAATCACATCGAGAAGCAAAAAATGCAGTACCGAAGGGAATCAAGTCAGTTCGGCCACATCAGCAACCGAAGAGACAAAACGGGTCAGGAGTCAATCGCCTAGCCAGGCCAGGGAGACATGAGATATAGGCTGCCCGAGGACAGCCGAATGGGACAGAATAAGAATACAGTAGTCCCTCGCATTTGGCGAGTTTCAGCTTGGCGAAACACAGTATTGGCGATAGGTTGGATATGGTACCAGAATCCGAATTTGGCGCTTCAAATTCACTTTTAACAGGAATGCTTACGTCACAGAATGACGTCGGCCCAGAATGCACCGCCCGCAAGTTCGTCTCACCAGGCCTAACTCTAAATAATTCATGGTAAATAAAATCTGTTATCTATTATCTATTGTCTTTTTTATTGCTGTTAATGTTTCATGTACAGTAAAGCGCCGTACTGAGAGACTCTTAGGGCGAGGCTATAGATAGGCCTAGGCCTACTCACAAAACCCTAACTGAGCTGCTTGGCTAGCGAGAATATCCCAGGTACAGTATATTTCATAATAATAATAATAATAATAATAAGCATGTTACTTATTTCTCATAAGTGCCAATTTTTCCGAAGAATTCACTAGCGCTCGGAAAGAGAAAGAAAAAAGAAAAAAATCAATGCATCAAAAGAAAGCTTATATACAACACACATTTAACAATCACTAGCAGTGGCAAAATAGCCTAAACTCTATATAGCCATCTGTCATGACACCTCTCTCAAGATCATAGCTTCTCTCAAAGAGAAAAGTCTTAAGTTGTCTCTTGAAGCATTCAACAGAACTCAGTTGTCTCATGGACAGCGGCAACCTGTTATACAACCTCGGAGCCATGTAGGAGAATGACCTCTCAAAGAAAGAAGACTGCTGGAAAGCCCTTGGTTCATCAAGACGAAAAGTGTCATTGTCATGACGCACAACTACACCATGATGTGCCGGTGGGCGCCTGAGCAGCTCCGCAAGGTACCTAGGCTCACCAAATTTGAGAACCTTAAAAGTCACTAAACACAACTTAAATTCTATTCTTGCTCTTACTGGCAGCCAGTGCAGTTCTATGTGAAGAGATGTAGTAGGAGTTCTAGGTGGAACACCAAAAATGAGTCTTGCGGCCCTGTTAAGAACAGACTGAACTTTCTTTAAAATATAATTTGGAAGACCCACCAACAGGGCAGAGTAATCTTGACCAAACCGATTTGCGAACCTCATAGCTCTTGTGCTTTGCTTTGTTTACTGTGCCGAACGGTCCGTGACACACAAACACACACACACGTGGGTGTGTTTGTGTGTAACTAGGGTAACAGTGGACGCAATAATGAACGTAACATGGAGATTTAACTTGACCAGCAAGTTTAAGAAAATTACAATTAGAAAAGACATGAGTATTGAGGAACGAAACATAAGAAAGGTATTGCAAACCGAGGCAAATGAAAAGAATGGAGAAAGGACGAAAGAAGACGAAAAGAAGTTTTTCTGGAGAGTGTGGGAGGGAAAAGTCAAGAAATGGTATATAAAGCAAAGGGACGAAGTAGGGAGGGAAAGGGAGATGGTAAGGGAGACGGAGGAGAAGGCAGAGAAAGGGGAGGTGGAAAGAGAAACAGTCCAAGTGGAGGCAAAGGGAGGGGAGGTGAAAATGGAGCGAGAAACAGTCCAGGTGGAGACAAGAGAAGAGGAGACAAGCTAGGAAATAAATTGGGAGGGGTACGTACAAAAAAGAAAGGAACGGGCAGGGACGAGAAAAATAGGGAAAATACTGGTTACGCTAAGTTCATGTATACAAATATTGATGGGTTAATCTCCAAAAAGATTGAGTCTGACGAATATATAAAGAGAGAGAGGCCCGGGGTAGTATGTTTGACTGAAACTAAGCTTAACCAGGAGGTAGACATGAATATAATTAGTTGTGCGGGATACAGTACATGGAGAAGAGACAGGTTAGGAAAGCCAGGAGGAGGAGTGTTGATCATGGTAGATAATAAAATTACTGCTAAAGAATTAAAACTTGGTGATAGCATTGCTGAAGTGGTAGCAGTTGAAATTGAAGACAATGATAGGTCAAAATTAGAAATTGTATCAATGTATTTACCTCCTAAGACTAAATCTTGGAGCAACGATGAATATAATGAATTAATTTTGGAAACCTTGCAAATGTTAGAAATTATTTGTAAAAGGAAAAATAGGCTTATTCTTGCAGGGGACTTTAATTGCGGGGAGGTGGATTGGGAATGTTTGGATGCGGGTTCAAATGAAAATACTTGGGGTAGCAAATTTCTTGAACTAACAATGGGGTATCTACTAACACAACAAGTTACGAAAAATACGAGATTTAGAGGTGATGAACCATCAAGACTTGATTTAATATTCACCACAGACCCCCAAGAAATAAAGAACCTAACATATTTGAGTCCCATGGGAAAAAGCGATCATGCTGTGATTGAATTTGAATTGACAGTGGAATTTCTGGAAGGCAGAGAGGAGGAACATAGGGAATATAGACTAAATTATAGTAAGGCGGATTATGAATTATTACGAGGATACTTTGCAAATATAGATTGGTCATTTATTGAGCAAGAACAGAATATTCAGGTAAAATACACCATGTTACTAGATATTTACAGGGAGGGGGTAGATAAATATGTACCAACATTGAAGGATAGAAAGCTGGCCAAGGAGAAAGAGTGGTTTAACATGCGATGTCACATTGCCCAGAACAAAAAGGACTCTGCATGGAATAAAGTGAGGAGACACACTGAGGAAAAATGTTATGAGTATAAGAATGCTAGAAAATAAACTATGTCAAGACTATAAGAGAGGAGAAAAAGAACTTTGAAAAAGATATAGTAAACAAATGTAATAAAGAACCCAAACTGTTCTATAGTTATATCAACGGCAAAAAAAAAAAAGGACAAAATAACAAAGCTTAGGGTAGAGGGTCAGTTATATGAAGACACAGTGGGTATGTGTGAAATTATGAATGATGCATTAACATCCGTGTTTGTGGAGGAGGATGACTATGTAGAACCTGTGGTGGAATTGAACGAGATACAGGGACTAGAGTCGATAGAAGTCAACCAGGATGAACTAAAATCATTGTTGGAAGAATTGGACGTGAGAAAATCTATGGGCCCAGATAACATTGCTGGATGGGTATTAAGAGAATGTTCTGAACAACTAGTGAGACCTATTTTTAATATTGCTCAACACTCATTAAACAAGGGGGAACTTCCCTTAGCATGGAAACAAGCAAATATAACTCCAATATATAAAAGTGGAAATAAAGAAGACCCGCTAAATTATCGACCGGTATCCTTAACGAGTGTTATATGCAAGCTTTATGAAAAGATTATTAGAAAAAGATGGGTGGGTATGTTGGAGGTGAGGGAAATAATTTCAAGCAAGCAGTTCGGGTTCAGAAAAGGTCATTCGTGTACCACAAATTTGTTGAGTTACAATGATAGGGTAATTGACATTGTACAAGGGAGGGAGGGGTGGGTAGATTGTATTTACTTAGATTTCAAGAAGGCATTTGATAAGGTGCCTCATAAGAGATTGTTGTGGAAGCTCAGGACTGTGGGGCGGGTTGAGGGAGTATTATTAAAGTGGATGGAAAACTATTTAATTGGGAGGGAAATGCGAACAGTAATAAAAGGAAAGTTCTCCTCGTGGAAAAGGGTAAAAAGCGGAGTGCCTCAAGGATTAGTGTTGGCCCCAATCATGTTTTTGGTTTTCATCAACGACCTTCAAATGGGAATAGGCTCATATATGTCTATGTTTGCTGATGATGCAAAACTAATGAAGCATATTACAAGTAGGAGTAGTTGTGAAGAATTACAGAGAGATCTAGATAAGTTATATGAGTGGAGTCAAACTTGGAAAATGGAATTCAACACGAGTAAGTGTCAGGTTCTTGAGATGGGAAAAAGTAAATATAGACCTTCTTGGGGATATAAAATAGGAGATGAAATAATTAGTAAAGCTGTGAAAGCAAAAGACCTAGGGGTAGTTGTGGCAGACAGCTTGTCACCTGAACAGCATATAAATAAAATAACTGGTGAAACCTATGCAGTGTTGACTAACATGAGAATAGCTCTGAATTATTTAGATGAAGAGATGTTAGCAAAAATAATAGGGACAATAATACGACCAAGACTGGAGTATGCAGCAGTGGTGTGGTCTCCACACCTTATAAAACATAATAAAAAACTGGAAAGAGTTCAGAGAGTTGCCACTAAGATGATAGCTAGCCTTAGAGACCTGCCACATGAGGAGAGATTGGAGAGGCTAAAGCTGCCAATGCTGAGGGAGAGGAGAGAGAGAGAGGTGACATGATCATCATGTTTAAGTGTGTGAAGGGTTTTGAGAAGATCGATAAGGGAGATTTTGTGGTGAGGGACGAGGGAAGAACCAGGGGTCATGAATGTAAGTTGAGGAAAGTTGTATGTAAGTCTGATGTAATAAAGTTCAGCTTCCCGTATAGAAGCATTGATTGTTGGAATAAGTTGGATGGGGAGGTGGTGGGAGCAAGAAATATCCAAACTTTTAAAGCAAAATTGGATAAATGCAGAGAGAGAGACAGGACAACACGAGCTTAGGCTCAATTCCTGTATACTACAATTAGGTGAGTACACATGCGCATCAGCTGACTCGATAATCGAAGAAGTGACCACGGGTCCAAAACCACTTTTATTATTTTGCTCAATCGAAAAGCACTTGGTATAGAAAATTCTAGTCTTCACCATTCAAAAGGTAAAAGTGATTTCTGCCTCCTGATATTGTAATGAGAGAAGCAGCGTGGTAGCAGAGACAGAGGCAATCAGAGTTTAATCTACCCCAATAGCAGCGGTGTCGAGAAACGCAAACAACGAGCCTGGGAACCTCCACCCACCTGCCCACGTGGACTAGAGGCCTGGGAAAGTTCAGCTCCACGACAACATGGAGGCCTTTATCAGATATTCCGTGTGACTCTGCTATAAGTCGACGCTCGATTTAACGGACCCCGATACAACGGATTTCGGATTTAACGGACTCTGTCTGTAGCCGGACAATGGACCCAGCAACGGACAAAGTCCGATGCTCGAAAAAAAGTTGGAGCAAAGTCCGTTGCTCTATCTATTTATCTCTCTAATGCACCTACCTAAATCCCTTATACATTAACATAACTATGTCTTATTTGGACTTTTTGTAATCTTTGAATCATTTCTAATGTGATGGAATTGAAAAATATAATATCCTTCAAGCACATAGATAAATAATAAATAAGATAGTCAACAAAATATTTCAACTCTCCCCTCCGTGTGCGAGCAGAGACGAGCAGAGATGGAAGATTTACGTTTGATAGATTTTTTGTTTTGTTTTTTTCCCTCGATATACACTCTCTTTCTATCTATCTATCTCTCTAATTCATCTACCTAAATCCCTTATACATTAACATAACTATGTCTTATTTGGACTTTTTGTAATCTTTGAATCATTTCTAATGGGATGGAATTGAAAAATATAATATACTTCCAGCACATAGATAAGCAATAAATAAGCTAGTCAAAAAAATAGTTCAACCCGCCCCTCCGTCTAGGCGCCGAGCTTCCGAGACGGGAGATTTACGTTTGATAGAATTTTTTTTTTTTTGTTCCCACGGTATACACAAAATGATGGGGAAAAAATTATAACATGTTTTTAATTGATATTTGTGTCGTTTTTGCTGATTATGAGTTGGTGGAAAAAAATGTCTTTAATTCTATCATATCGGAAATGATTCACAGATTATATAGAGACCAAATAACATACACTTTTAAGTGTGTTCAATAGTTTTGCATTATCAATAGGGTGTAGCATAAGGCTTATCAATATATCACAGTAACGGGGTCGGGGTTGAGGCCGGGACGGGGAGGGGAGGGAGTAGGCCTACAGTGGATATACAGGGGATATCCTTCCTTTTTTTTTTTTTTTTTCCCATGTGAAATTTATCATATCAATGACAAATACGACCTTTATTATGTTTTCAGGGACAGTACAGCACAACGTGTCCCTCAATAAAAAAAAAAAAAAAAAAAAAAAAAAAAAAAAAAAAAATACGAAGGCAATTTTCCAGCTACGGACTTTTTCCAGCAACGGACTCGGTCTCCCCCCTATTAGTCCGTTAAATCGAGCGTCGACTGTATAGACTAGTGTGATTCCATTTTCTTGCCGAAAATTAGGGTTGAGGGAAGAGATGTGTGTTGGGAGGGAAGAGAGGTAAGGTTAGTCTATGCCCGAGCGCCTGAGGAGACGGAGGTGGAAGAGACCCCTTCGCTCTGGTCTGGGTACACCCCTGGGCATGCGTGACGTGCTGTCTCCTAGTTTGTGAATTAGTACAAAGTAAGTGAGTGTTCTGTTTTGTCCTTTGAAGGGGAGATGAGGCAGCATAGGTACATTATTGTGTATGTGTAACTAGCCCTATAGTTGTTGTTGTTGTTGTTCCCCAGGCTGTCTGGCCGAACAGCCCCAAGGTCTCGAGCAAGGCCAAGGCCATAAACGAGCGCCCCCCCAAAATCCTCCCTGCTTACCACTAACAAATCCCGGGTGACCGAAGCCACTCCAAGGCAGGGAGCTGAGGAAGGTGCGGAAACGCCCGGGAAACCAAAGCCCCACCCAAGGCCCTGTGCCCCTCAGCAATTATGAAGGGAAAGTTGAGGGGTAAGGGAAAAATGTGACGCTTTGGCTCCCAATCTGCCAACTTCTAGGTTGGCAGTAGGGAGGTCAATCCACGGAAGAGACGCCGCCACTTGAGATCTAGAAGATATATAAGTAAAAGGAACAGTCAGAGTAAGCTATGGGTATGGCAGAGATCGCTCAGTTCTCACTCGGATAGACCAGCCCATCACCACATGACTAGAACCCAATCCTCTCAGCATCAGCTAGGAAAGGCCCTAGAGAGCCGCCTTTGGCAGGGGGGATAGCTCCCCTATTTCAACCCCTTTCGGGGTTGGGCACCCGCCTCTGGAGAGTTATGTACTGTACTGTATGCTGTGTAATTATGCAGTTTATATATACCGGTATATATATATATATATATATATATATATATATATATATATATATATATATATATATATATATATATATATACATACATACCCATCTGTGCGTGTTCGATCTGTGCGTTTCGCGATCTGTACGAGCTACCAAAAATATTCATTTAATAATATAGTGTGTGTGAGGAACTCTGTGTATTGTGGTGTATTGTGTATTGTGTAACGAACACTGATTCGTGTTCTTGAATGCACACGTCGTCCGAGCGTTATCTGGCGATAATTATCTGAGCACGGCAGCTTGTCAATCAATATTAAATAAATGTCCGTGAGGTTGCGTATGTGTGTCGCTCCGTGGTGATATTATAAATGGTATCATATGTCGGTCTGTAATTGAGTGTGATTCAGTTTACTATTCAGTGTGCTAAGTGTTGATTAACCGTTGTCTTCAAATGTTCTTTTTGTGTTGTTGTTGTTGTTGTTGTTGTTGTTGTTGTTCCCTAAGCTGCCTGGCCGAACAGCCCCGAGTCCCTGAGGAAGGCCATGGCCACGATCGGGCTTTCCCACACAGCTCTCATTGAGTGTAGATTGTGTTGTTGGCGTAAGTGGTTGTGTGAAATGCAGTCTTCTATGATGTGTTTAATGGTATGGGGTGCTGTGTTACATCCCGGGCAGGCGTCGACAACGGAGTCATCCAGTCTCTTCTGATAGCTCAGGAGAGCTGGATGGTGTCCGCATCTCAGCCTGGCCAGGTGGACTCTGTCCTCGCGAGGAAGGGAGGATTCGGAAGGATGGATTTCGGGAGGTCGTGCTTGCAGCTGCGTGTTGTCTGTAAGTGAGTGGATGGATTGGCGAGAGATATGAGTATGGATGTGCTTCTGGAAGTTGGTTCGGGGTGGGCAGAGAGGGAGAGAGGACAGTAATTGTGTGTGATACCGTGTGCTGGGTGTTGTTTTGATATTTCTTGGTGTCTGTGGGTGTGTTGCCATGTAGTTTAGTGGGTAGTCTTGGTTCGTGGAGGCTGCTGCCAGAAATTGAGTGCCTCTCATGTCCAGATGGTCTTTGACTTTGAGGATTCTTTTTGTGTAGTGTTCATTCCTTGTGCATTTACTCGAAGCCTTCACTCGGTGCTTAGCCAACAATTATTCATTGCCTTGATTAACTGAATTATTGTGCTTATCAACCTGTTCGTTTTCCCTAGTAAATAGTAATATAATTAATATGAAAATTAGTGGTGTTTGATATCATCCTTCTCCATTATTTATCATTATAATCCTTTTTGCCTTCTGATCGCAACTGCATGTCGTTGTTGCCAGTGTTTGAATTTTAATCTTTTGGGTTCAGCACTGCGGGCCGTAACAATATATATCTAAGCTAGGCCAGACCAAGAAATGGTCTAACCTAGCTTAACTTAGGTTATGTGGTTATTCCTCATCAATAAGACTATTCACAAGACAACAATGAGTTCTGCTGCCTGATATACTGTACATCTAACCTACTGTAGGTTAGGTCATTTCTTTGTGGAGATATATAGGCTAGGCCTATGTCTTCTAGCAAAAACAGAGTAAGCAGACGGCGCCGAGTGTGTTGGCGATCGACGATGCGCATGGCAGGCGGTTTGAAAAGGGTGAACTCGGGCCTCGTCAAAGACTAATGGATAATTTTTCCATTTAAAGTACTATTCGCATTTGGCGAAATACACTTTTGGCGCTGGTTTGGCTAGACTAATTAAATCGCCAAATGTGAGGGACCACTGTAGAAGGGGAAAAACATAGAACGAGGAAAGAAAAACTACTCAAAATTAGTCAAGCTGATGACGGAAGCTCGAGGGGAGAGGAAGAGAAATTACCACATCCATCCCCCATCAAGCTCCAGTCGCCGGCCCCGAAGCCCCCCAACCGCGCCAAGGAGAGTAGTACAAGGGGGGTCAAACCAAGATTGAGAGGGGTGGAAATGAGTTACTTGAGAAGTGAGGGATAGACAGACGAATGAGGAAGTACGAGAGCCGTGTGGTGTGAATGTAGATGTGCTGGAGTGTGAAAAGGAACACCTTGAAATGGTTCGGCCATGTGGAACGTATGGGAAGCGAGAGAATTAAGAGTGTGTACATGAGTGAGGTGGAAGGACAGAGAAGGAGAGGTAGACCGAGTGAGAGGTGGAAGGATGGAGTTAAGAAGTATATGAGCGAAGGCGGTGCTGGATGGGAGGAGTGACATCGATTGACTGGGGACAGAGGTGCATGGGGGCATTTCGTTCGTGCCCACCCCTTCGGGAATCACGGCGTCCGGCAATAGATAGATAGATAGATAGATACTCACAAAGTGAGCATAATATGTATTTATCAATTACCTTGTAAGACCTACGAGATATGCCATAGCACAATATGCTAAATACGAGATTCTATTGTAAATACGTTATAAATTATTAATAAATCAGAATATTATATCTGTATCGAGTCCAATTTAAAAACTTAAATTATTTGGTTTAAGAAATTATTGAATGCACTACATCAAAATCAGTGTGTACTTACACTAGTTGTACTTACACTAGTTGTATTTGCGGGAGTGAGCATGCTCGTTAATTCCCGCCTCCTAAGATATGTTTGTCATACCGTACTTTGAAACTATGCACTGATGGTGCAGGCACTACTTCGGCTGGCAATTTGTTCCACCCACTAATCGAGTTGGTAGGAAATCTTTTACTTTTCAGATCAGATTTACTATTTAGCACTTTTAGTTTGTAGCTGTGACCTCTTGTCCTCTCACCTCCATCCCTCTCTATGAAGTTTTCTTGGTCGATTTTGTCAATACCTCTAACACATTTGTATATCTGAATTTGCTGTCCTCGTTTCCTTCTCTGTTCCAGTGTAGGTAGATTCAATCTCTCGAGCCTCTCTTGGTACTCCAAATTTTCCAAACCTGGGATCATCCTCGTAGCTGCTCTCTGTACCCTCTCAATTTTGTGGATATGTTTCTTCAAGTGAGGGGACCACACTACAGATGCATATTCCATCCTGGGTCTTATTATTGCCGTTATTATTTGTTTCATGGTGTTTTCATTAAGATAATTGAAAGACATCCTGATATTTGCCAATAATGCTAGTGATTCTCTCACTATCTTATTTACGTGGCTTTCTGGAGACATGTTATCCCTAAATTCTATCCCCATGTCTTTTTCTTTTTCTGCTTTGGGAATCACTTCGTTTCCTAGTTTATAATCTTTTCTAGGTCTGTACTTGCTTTTACCCATTTCTAGAGTCTTATATTTCCCTGCATTGAACTCCATATTCCATTTGATGCTCCATTCATGGATCTTTTGCAAATCTGCTTGGAGCTCAAGGCAATCCTCCTGGGTTCTGATCGTTTTAAGTAGCTTAGCATCGTCCGCAAACATACTCATGTAGCTTGTTAGTCCCTCAGGTAAGTCATTTACAAATATTGTGCATGCGTGCGTGTGCGTGTGCGTGTGTGTGTGTGTGTGTGTGTGTGTGTGTGTGTGCGCGTGTGCGTGTGTGTGTACCTGATAAGTAGCTTCCTGTCGGTATCCTTGGCTGGGATTGGCGTTCTGTGTAGCGATGGAGCCGTACTGTTCGTTGACCGGGTCGTAGTCGGCAATGCTGCCCACTCGCCGGTTAGGCTGCTGGGACACTGTGTACACGGGTTAAAACAGCATTAGCTTCAACTATTATTTACTATGAATACATTGTAGCATAGATTACGATACAATGGTTGAGTAATTTTTTCTGATAAGTTATCAAAAAACAATCATTGTAAAACCTAAGACTGTCTTTCAGCACTTGCTTCACATGAGGGCATAGGTTCAAGTCATCACCATGGCTAAGCTTCTGAAAAGGATGATGATTTGGTACCAGTAGTCTAACTTATGACCCTGATTTTCTAAGAAAAAAGAATACATATAAGAACTTTGAAAATATATTGCTAATGTTTAGTTACTACTAACAACTCCATGCAGTGTTTAGCCTGCACAGAAATATCTCCATGCTACTGTATCCTTAAACATCTCTATCGGTTCAAAACTGTAGGGAGCTCTGCTTATAGTGTCAAGCACACACAGTTTCCAATACCCTTGGTTACTATTTCACAATGTTGGCTGGTTAACATTATAGACCGAGTAGGTGGCCTTTTTAGCCTAATTGCCAGCCTACCATATTCTTGCAAAGAAAATATTTGCATGCAAGTTTTTAAACAGGAAAGGCATCAGCTGTTAAAACTAGCTTTATTTTGCCCATGGCATATGCAGTATAGGCCAAACTCTTTGTCTCAGTCATCCAAAACAATGACTGGAAACTGTCACAGGGACACACACAAGACTGACTTCTACTATAGTTCATTCATTATCAGTTGGCCAAAAATCTTCTCCACGAACCACTATGACTAAAAAACAACGGGAGTAATCGTGCTAACATTTCTACCATTTGGGAAGGGTCAGCCAGGGAATAGGTGTGGAAATTTATAGCCCATTTACTCTAGCCCTTTTTGAGTTACAGAGGATAGAAGTAAAGATTTCTGGCCAACTTATAACGAATGGACTATAGCATGGAAAGTGATCTTTCAAAGATCAACAACAACAAACATTCCACTGCATACTTAAAACTGACCATCTTACTATGATACTGCAATTAATTGGAAAAATATATTCTTGTAGCAAAGATCATCTGTAAGTATATACATAAGATATACTGTACTACATTAGTCATGATTTTGTTTTAACAACATACATAAACTAATTATTACAAAGCCTGGACACACATTATTAGTAAATATATGAATAATATACTTGGGTATCTTGAATTGCAACAAGGCACCAATAACTGACAAAATAGAATAGATTATTTTCTGAATATTCCCCCAAACTGCACTGTTAAAATACCGGAACTGAACACAAACGTCTCTCTCCAAGTCAAGTTAGATTACAAAAGTACACACTGCTACACAGACAATATAAACAAGAACAAAAAACATACTACTGTACACATCATCAAACAGACAGAGTAATATAAACAATATAACACGGAGCAAGCAAACATAATTCAGGAGGCAACGCGATGCGGACAAACCACAGAAAACGATACACAAACACAACCTGAATGAGGTAGTAAAGGTGGCATGCAGTGTGTTTGCAACTTGAATACTCACCAGATCTTTTCCCCTCACTCAAGCTTGATCACATCTTCATATTTTCTTTATATACTATCTAAGTTTCTAAGTTTCCTATTCTCCATACAGTTACCTATGTCCAACTTCAATACTAGTGATCCTATAGTTCTTTAATTGAACTATATTAACATATCTTACACTCTATGCCTAACTATATAATCCCAGGCCCTAAGGTTCTCTAATTTTACCTTACAGTAATACTAATTTTAAACCATTTAAACAATGGTAAATAACCTAAATACCACTGCTTTCAATGTTCAGCTCAGTTTAGCTGCTAGGTAACCCACAGAGGGCTGTTCTCAGGCAGCATCTGTACTGTAATTTAATCTAATTACAACATCTCACACTATTCCCTATGCCAAAATTCAAAACAGCTGTTCTTAAACTAATCCAGTTCAACTTCATTGTAAGTGTTTATCTTTATCTGGATATTCTCTATATCTTAATTGCATACAACTATAAAAAAAAAATATTAACTTCATAGTTTAATCTTTAAATGCAAACTTATCTTCCCGTTCTACTTCCATACTATAGTACTTCAATACCTTAGCCTTTAAAGGTTTCCGACATAACTTTTGATAATCGTTATTTTAAAAATGGTTTCAACTTTAATTTAATTACCCTTTAAACTCTAAAATTTACTAAGCTTAATTAAATCAACTATGTAAACCACAGTCAAATACAGAGTGTGACATTCAAGAGTACTGGAGAATAGTAATTGTTCGTTAACTTTATAGAACTTCTTTATTGATTGACATTATATATTTACTGTGCACCAAATGAAACTTGCAAAAGGCACAGAATAGGCCAGGACACATGCTTAGCACATGATGATGCAGTTTTGACGCAGTGTTTAACGCTGTGCACTCCTTGAATAACAGGGCTAGGGCGTGCCCTTGTTACAGGGACTTCACTGGACATTTGCTACGACTCGCTAGATCGAGGTGTCCAAACTTTTGATATCTGCCAGTGGCACAGCCTGGTATCGAACTACTGACCCTTTGATCAGCAGCCAGATGTGCTACTGGCCATACCACAGCCTGTGGCACATAGTAAATGAAATCACACTTTGTCTGCAACCTATTGATTGCTTATTATATAATAGGGTTTGCGACTAACTTACTGAATATAACTATTATCACTATTTAAAAAAGGCAATATACTGTATATGTAATTTTAATGCTTGTGTATCTCCTATTGGCTTTTGCTCCACACATTAACTCCCTGTAGGATCATTTAAAAGGATGATGCCTTTTACGTTGTCCTAGTAGTTGGTTCTTAAAACCATTATTCAGTAAATCTTCTCATACAAGAATCTAAATCCATTCTTGGGGCTTTTGGTTCTCATAAAGTTTTTGGGAGTGTATAATATAGTTACTGAATGGATGGCTTTATATTCAGTTAAAGATATAAGAGAATATTACAGATTATGTAACTATCATTCTAAGGGAATAATATAAAGACTGAATAAGTGAGACTTGACCTTATCAATACCTAGTTAGTGTGTCTATTATAAAGTCTTACTCCTCATTATGGTAAGAACAAGTTTCCAAAATATTTACTGTTTTCAGTCTCTTGTATGAAATTTTACTTATTCTCTGACATTCAGGTGGACTGCCAGCACCTTACCTGGACCGGTCTGGCTCGAGTAGATTAGGGTCTGAGAGTTGCGGGAGGAGTACGGGGAGTTGTGGTTGGCATCTTGGTACACATTCTGCGGGATCGGATGGTGGTGGTGGTATGCGGAAGGGGGCTGTTGTTGCTGCTGTTGTTGTTGCTGGTGATGGAGGAAGGATTGGGTGGATTGGGGTGGAGGGTGGCGGTGCTGGGAGGAGGGTGGAGGGATGCTGTATTGTTGTGAGTAAGGCTGCTGCTGTGGTGGAGGCATTTGCTGTTGCTGCTGCTGTGGATGGTGCTGCTTCTGTGGGTGCTGCTGCTGGTGGTACTGATGGTGCTGTTGTTTAAGGTGTTGTTGTTGCAGTTGTTGTTGTTGTTGATGTTGTTGGTGTTGAGGTTGAGGTTGAGGTTGAGGTTGAGGTTGGTGATGTGGCTGGGGTTGGTGATCCTGTTGTGGGGGCCGCTGCTGTTGTGGCTTGTTGTCCTCCCGGGGTGTTGGGCCGCCAGCTAGCATAAACAAGGGGTTAAGCTCGCCCAACACATACACACACACACACAACATGCAACAAATGTACAACGGGCCACATAAGTAATGGAGCAGCTTTTGTAATGTTTTTTTTCTCTCTGCCAGATACAGTATTGACTTTGGTGTGTAAATTAAGAAATTTATATAATACTGCTACCTCTGCACTATAGTAATGTATGCCAATCATTGAATAAGTTGTATGCATATAGAAGAGTATTTATAATTGCTCATTTTGCACTATAGTAATGTCTGACATATATTGAATTAGGTGTGTAAATACACACACACTGCAATAACTAAATTGACTCTGGTAGACACCACTTTATGAATTATAGATACTTTAACTGCAACATCACTATCTAGCCATCAGGTCCAGAGAATATATAACCCAGCCACACTTCATCCATTATAATGTACATTACAAAATTCCCACAGTTGAAGAACGAACCATTTGACTTTCTTGCTGTTGGCAGAGATTTTTATAATGTAAGCTTAACTGTAATTGTAATTGAGTGTCATACAAGGTGTCTAAAATGGTTGGCCAGATAAGGCATATGACCACCCCTTAACTCCAGGCCACCAGTACTGCACATTGACTCTGTCCTTCAGAGCAGTGACTCTACCCCCTGGAGTACTGAAAGTAGTCCCTTAAGTGGTTCTGTCCATGGGGCTATTATAGGTATTTAATATCAAAGAAGAATTGAACAAATATGCATGACTTTCAACATTACCTATTTTTGCTTTAGCCACAAAACATTGATAATAAATTAAGAATTAAATTTGTCAATCTATAAATGTGTAAAGCATTTATGTGTACTGTGCAAGATTAATGGATAATTCTTCAAGTGAGATCTTTGTGTATCATAGGTTATAGTGCAGTAACACTCAACCACACTCTACCACTCTATACAGGGCACATATCTACACAGACGTCTCCGCATCATCCATATTACTGGGTGCACAATAAACATCTTCAGAAAAATAAATATATATTGGGTAACACTAGACTATTTCTCAGTTTAAGGAGGATCTCTACAAATAAAAAAGGTGAGCATATAGGAGTTAAAGTGTGACTCCCACAAGTTCAACCTAAGCTGATTATAATTGTTTATTGATAGCCAGAAGAAAGTGGAAATTGGCATCAATGTGCCGGTACTGAAAGATTGCATAATTATTATATAATATGCCACACCCTATCAAATTATGTACTGTACTGTATAGGACAAATTTGTGCCTCTTACTACACTTACTGTATCTCAAGCAAAATCAAGCTAAAATTAAGAGAAATCAATCAATCATTCAAAGAAGTTTAAATTCACCTTTTATTTGGCTTGGTTGAGATCAAGCAAGTATACTTTACTAAATGTTTTGTACTCTCAGCCAGGACTCGAACCACTGAAATTCAGTAGCTCACGTGTATTTGTGATACTGTATATACTTAACCAGAGAAGTACGATAGAACTCACGGAAGTATGTGTATAGTGAATGCGATAGGCCTCACGTCAGCAAGACCATGAAAAACCCTTCAAAAATGCCCCAGGGGCTCTCAAAACAAAGAAATATGTCATTAGGTGAGATAATTCCTCTAGTACTTCCTACCACTCATCCATATGATTCTCCCCCCAGCCTTCCCCTGTTTCTCTCCCCCCCCCTCCTCCTCAATGATCACCTATTTTTCGTCTTATTTTCGTAATTTATTGGTTATTTTTCACGCGAACTTCTCTCCCGTGATTACGTAGGCACAAGTGAGTCACATAAGAGACCTTTAGTTAGGGAATTTTAGCAATATTTGTTTACCATCTGGGAAAAAATTTCTTACCAAAAGATTTCTTCACCATTGTGTTCCTATAGGTGTCTAGTAACACCTCTGAATTTATCCACAGCCAAATCCTTGGGGAAATTTTTTGAGAGCCAATCAAAGTTGGGGTGCCCGGCGGGCCCGGGCAAAAAAAAGTGAGAAAAATATTTTGCCAATAGTAGGTTGTGGGATGTCTAACTAGGGGTTTTTGGGGGTGCTGAATCAATTCCAACTACCGGTATTAGTTTTGAGTGAAATTGACTCCTTGTCCATATAAAGTGGTTATATTGAAATATTACAAATGAAATGCACATTGCACAATATCAAAATCTGTCTTAATCAGTTTCAAAGTTAATAATCCTCATCCAACTCCCCTGCATCTCTTTCACTACTCTTATCATCTGGGTGGTTGATGTTATGGCAAGAGTTAATAATAATAATAATAATCTTCTGGTTACTTATATAGCGCCCGTCTCTCCTCCTTCGAGGATTCGCAAGCGCTTGGCTTTCTTTAGTCTACCAGAGACCATTACCCATCCCCCTTGCTCATGGGGAGATGGTAACCGCCGGCTGTATCCCAGAAAAACTTTTCAATCTGAGCGGGGATTGAACGCGAGACCTTCAAGGTGGGAATCAGGCACGCTATCAACTGAGCCAGCCGGACGGCTGACAGTTCCCACAAGCAGAAATACACTTGACTCCTTGCTTTTTACAGCAGCACCTGAGTGTGTCACAATCCCCTGCACAGTTGCAGCTGACAAACTTCAGAAGGTAGTCCGGTGCAATGGGATCTGTTGAAGGAACTGGTGTATAACCTTGCTTTCCTAGTTTCCATCCATACTCCAAGACATTCAGTGATGGAGTTTGTAGCAGTAGCCAATCTCTAGTCTGGAGATATGCCCGGAGAGCGTGCTGTGTTGCAGCTCCTGTAGTTGGAGGCAGTCTCTCAGGTTTGATGGTTCCAGCAGCAGCCCGCTTGCTGAAGATTTTAAATCTTAAGTCTTCCAAATCTTCAGGTTGATTTCCGCGGAAAATAAGCTTGAACAGTTCACAGCCAGCTTTGATGATGTCACCTTTCACGGCTCTGGTGTCTAGAAACACATCCATTGCTCTCTCCGCTTTGTCAGTCTTGCAGAGATTGGTGAGCAAAGCTGGTTTACTAAACCCGGAAATCGCTGACACTGTATCGCAGCCAGAGAAGCTGTGTAGGAAGATCAGATATTTACGGTATCTCTCCGGGAGGGCTTCCCGGATCTTTCTGATATCGTAAGATGTGTCTTTGGCAGTAGTGAGAAAGACTGAGTGGTTTGCAGCATGATGGACGAGCATAATCATGATGTCTGTGTCCTCGGCTCTTACCTCAACTGGGGATTCTCTTGCCTCATCTAGAGCTACTCGCACGATAGAGGTGTCTGCATCATTGGAGCATTGTTGTACACTGATCCCACTCCTTTTGAATGTCTCAGCAAGGAGCAGAACCAACTGGGCCTTGTTGTTCGTATTGTCGAGGAACTTTTCTCTTGGAACAATGCTTTTGATGTCTGGATGAATCAGAATGTCACAGCATGCTTTCTTTGTACGCCTCAGGTGGTCATGGTCCTTGGTAGAGTTACCATATCCATCAAAGACCACAGTGATTCAGAGATGCTGGCTACCCATTGACTTCACAAACCGGAGGTAGCTCTCGGCGATATCCTTCCATGTGATGTTAGCCTCCCATCTGCTGCTGTGCAGGAGCCAACCACCATCAATTACCAGGCTTGGGCTGGTGATGGGCTGGTCTATCAGAGTGAGAACTGAGCGATCTCTGCCATACCCATAGCTTACTCTGACTGTTCCTTTTACTTATATATTTATTAGATCTCGAGTGACGGCGTCTCTTCCGTGGATTGACCTCCCAATCTACCAAGATTGGAAGCCAAAGCGTCACATTTTTCCCTTGCCCCTCAACTTTCTCTTCATAATTGCTGAGGGGCACAGGGCCCTGGGTGGGGCTTTGGTTTTCCGGGCGTTTCTGCACCCTCCTCAGCTCCCCGCCATGGAGTGGCTTCGGTCACCCAGGCATTATTGTGGTCGGCAGGGAGGGTTCTGTGGGGGCGCTCGGTTATGGCCTTGGGGCTGTTCGGCCAGGCAGCTTGTGGAACAACAACAACAACAACCAGGCTTGTGGAGGGAGGTTTTTCGACAGGCTCCACAAATGCCCTCAGGATCCTTGCTAGGGCAGCCTTGTCTGGCTTTCGCAACATCTGATTTTTGTCAAATAGACACATTGGTGTTGGCGTCAACTCAAAGCGCATAGATTCTTTGGTTTTGACTTCACGTTCACTAAGGATTATGAGACAGTTGAAGAGCTTGAGTGAGTCAATGACCAGCTTCTCTCCATTTACATTGGGTCCAGATCTGAGGCTTGCTAATGACTTGACTTTGTGCTTGATTTCCATTGTATCCAGAACAGTTTTCCCATCCATCTTGGCCTGAATGGCTCTACCAACCTCTTCTGCCTTATCAGCATTGACTGAGTCTCCATGAGTGCTGCTGAACCCAGTTGAGAAAGATACCAGGGTCTTCTTGTCCCGTGTGGAATCGAAAGGGTTGACTTCGTCCAACCATCCAACTATGGCGTTAACAGCATCATTGTCTTTCTTCATCTGGGCTCTTGTGACGTCTGTGTGGATAGGTACCTCAGGTTTGTTGATTCCTCCCTCAAGCTTCTGGTGAATGAACGAGAAGTGGTTCAGAGTCTGAACCCAAGACTTGTGAGCAGATTCATTCCGGAACCGCCCTCTGTTTAAACCGCCTGAGGATTTGGCCTCGCGCATAAGTGTGGTTTCTATTGTGATGTCAGTCCATGTACCTGACCACTCATGGTCTGAGAACCGGACTACATGATTGCCATACACAGTGAACTTGGATAGAGTTTCTTGGAACACGAGACTGTCCTGTCGCTGCTGCATCAGCTGTACATAGAGCCTTGCTCCCTTTGCGTAATGATGGTGACCTGCTGCTGCAAAAGTGTTGAGCATGCCAATGATGCAGCTGAGGTGACTTGTGTGGTCTGGAACACGCTCACTCCTGATAAATACCTTGATGAGGTCGATTCTGTTGTAGTACCAGACCCAGAGTGCAGGTGTCCTTCCTCCCTCTGCCAAGGTCTTCAACTTCTCCTCCATCCTCTCCTTGAACACAGTGACTATCCTTGGTGTGTCCTTTGAACTTATATCTTTTGTAGTCCTGATGAAGTGCTCCATGTCTTCGTACTCCTGCTTGCTGAACACAACATCTCTCAGCGCAAACTTGGTAATTGCGGCTAATGCAAGAAGGTGAAACCGGATGGCCTTGGCATAAGCCCCTCCTGAGAGAATATGTTCTGAAGTGTTGGTGCCTGGGTAAACTAGCTGTATCAGCTCCTGCAGCCCTGAATCTGCCATGATCATCCCGATAGAGCACAGGAAGCTTTTCAGATGAAATCCGCCTAGTCTTGTGATGATGGGCAGATCAGACTGGAAGACTATTTGAGTTGCTTTCAGCCATATTGGCAGGTCAAACGTAATGACAGCTTGGGGTCATCTCCGTTTTTCCAGTCCTCATTTAGTCTGCTGATCAGCGCTGAATCATTCACACTCTCTGAATATGATAATATTTGCGGATAGCCTTTGGGAGTGACTTTTGAGAGCTTTTTGCATCTCAGTCTCAGGGCCACCACAGATGAAGCACCTCAAACCAAGGGAAGTTGTGGTATTATATTCCATAGTGTTCTGAAATAAAAGACAATTTGGTAAACAATTTTCCTTTTTGACAACACAAACATATCATACTTAATAAGTCCAGACATCCACATTAATAGATTGTGTGTAACTATCAACAGTAATCTCGAATTGAATGGTTAGAATCAATTTGACACTTAAATCCCTTAGTCTAAGTATGACATATTAACATTTTATGGACAAGGTGTCAATTTCACTCAAAACTAATAGTTGGAATCGATTCAGCACCCCCAAAAACCCCTAGTTAGACATCCCACAAGCTACTATTGGCACCCCAACTTTGATTGGCTCTCAAAAAATTTCCCCAAGGATTTGGCTGTGGATAAATTCAGAGGTGTTACTAGACACCTATAGGAACACAATGGTGAAGAAATCTTTTGGTAAGAATTTTTTTCTCAGATGGTAAACAAATATTGCTAAAATTCCCTAACTACTTATGTAACTCTGAGATTCCACCTGCTTGTCTCAGTAGAGAGAGAGACCTTGGAGGGGGAGGATGTACTGTACAGTATGTCTCGCTGCCTCCCGCCTGAGGATACGACCGGGCGGCGAATATTTAAGTTTTTTACCAGCCAAATGCTTTTCCCACTTATTTTATCACTCTTCAAGGTTCATATGTTCATCATATTAATAAAATATGTGCTCATGGAAAATATATTATGCTTCATATGGTAGATATAATGAATTATGTCAGAATACTGTAATGGGTAATTAATTCGCATATAACTATGTTCGTCACAGGCCATATGCACGCTTGCAGGGTTAATATTAATCATTCTCGTGCTTGGCTGGGCGAAAATTAAATTAAATCACATCAACCTGAATTGCGTGGGAAAAGTTGTAAAAATCCCTGTATGGTACTCTGAAATATGGGTCCTACGACTTGTGTATGATATGGAATACTTCTCCAAGTAGGATTTCTCCTTCTCCTTAATATTTATAGCAAAAGGTTAGCTATTCTTTATTACGCTGTGCTATAGTTGATTAAAACATGGACTCTCATCCTGGCTTTCGGTGGTTTGAGTCCCGGCTGAGAGTATATAACATTTAGTAGCTCACATGTATTTGTGAGATATACTTAATACTATACTAAGTGGCACAAATTAAATATTTATCTTTTCAAGCTGGCATTACTACTTCAAACATAATCTTGCAAATGAGCCCCCCCAAAACAGCTGATGTCCACAAATGAACACATTATTTCCAGCCAAATTGTATTACTTTTAATGACATCTGATGGGGGAGAGATTCACCCACACAGATAAAGTGTATGTAGCTTAATCCAGTCAAAATAGGTCATCTGTGATACTTTCTCAACCTCCCATCCTCCCCATGCCCTCCTTGGGCATTTTGAAATTACCAGAGGGCTGAAAATACTTATATTAATCTTGTTTCCACAAGATCATGATGAATGTTACAGATGATTCCTTGGTGAACTTGATTATGACCTTCTTAGTGTTTTCTCTCACCCCTCCCTTTAAAAATAAAACTATGGGTTAAACAAATCATTAACACCCTCATCCATTTGGAGTCAATGAAGGTTTTCCTATTACAGTATATTGTTATTAACACCAGCTAATTTTATTCAATTTAGGAAGGAGTTATTGATGTCAAGGGGGTAAAAAATACTGCTATAATTACCCCTTGCCTATGAAATCATGTAAAGCAGAAGAAATCAAATACGAAGAGCCAAAATAAAATACAGAACACATCATCATAAAGAAAACTAATCTTCTTTCACTTACAGTAAGCTAATAAAATAAATAAGTACACCCAGCATTATGGACAATACTTCACTCAAGAAACTGTACTGCTCACATACTAGGGTTAATCAACTGAAAATGATACGGATAAAGGCTCTGCCATGCAACACCAACAGTCAGGCAAATTTAGTGTTACGGTTAAAGAAGTTTCCTAAACAAAAATCAGGAATCGCTTATTATCTGCAACACTGAAAAGCTAACAACAATAGACAGTAACATTCAACTGCAGAAAATTATGCATAGTACTGCATAAGTAAAGTACCGGTAGTTACAGCAATACTGTAGTGCAATTTAAATAATCAAAATATATTTCTATAAAACATATATAAATGTATGTACAAATATTCAACAAACCTGTAGTTAGGGGTTACTATATAAGAGAATAATAATACCGGTACTATAACTGTATTCTGAAATAATCAACTAATCAATATTTTGAAACTAAAGCTATTACTGTAGGTCATCAACTACTAACGTACCAGTAGGCCTAGTATGTAAAAACAAAAATCAATCCGATTTACAATAATACTAAAGTACTGGAGATTTTGAAGCCTTGCATAACTATATGGTCAGCAAAATATAAATAAATATGTAATATGTACTGTAGCATAAAATCTATATTTCCTGTGAAGAATGAAAACCTGAAAGAACAGACAACTTTGAATCAAGATAGGATAGATTACTGTAAAATTAAAAAGTTCAAAATAACAATTAAGAGCTGCATGCATGTGCATAAAAAAGATAAGCAAAGCAGATACAACAACATACCAATTACCAACCAAACCCAAATGGCCCAATAACACTCAAACTTGCACACATTAAGCAAAAACTACCAGGAAAAATAGCGATCCATTCTTACTTGGATAGTAGTTGTTAGTTGGATAGTCAGAGTGCGGGGGAGCATGTATGTTAGTGGCTGTATAGGGGTCAGTGGGGTCAGTCTGTCTGGCTACCGAGTGAGGGGAGGAGGAGTAATACTGGTCGTCCTCCACATACTCTGAGCTGTACCGGGAGTTGGCATTGGGTTGGGCTCGGGAGGAAGAGCCTGAGGAACGACGGGAGGAAGGGGAGGGAGGACCATGGGAAGACTGCGGGAGGTGACTATGGGAGGAGGGCGGGGAACGGGAGGATGATCGGTAGTCAGTAGGAGGGACCTGATAGGACTGTGTGGGGATGGGGACATGGGAGGAGGGGGCCTGGTAGCCATAATCGTCACTAGAATAGTCCTGGGAGTGGTCGCGAGAGTGTGAGAGAGGCGGTGGTATAATGTGCTGGTCTTCCTGATACAGCCTAGAGTCATGCATCAAGTGAGAGGCAAGAGTGTGGTGGGCGGAGGCTGCGGCCGAGGCAATGTCTCCGCCTTGCTGGTCCAGCCAGGGCCTCAAGTCTGCTGCAAGAGTACAGTAGTTACATCTTAGTCTGGATCAAGGTTGAGTCACACCAATGGCTTATCTGGCAATCTTTTATCAGCAATTTTTTTTCTGGCAAACTTTTGAGGAAACTTGACTGAATACTGTACCATTATAGAATATCTTATAAATATGAACATGATTAGATTAATATCCAGTATTCGAGAATGGATAATAAGTCGTAGGTGTGTGCATAAACCTTTAACCGTCCTGGTGGTGTAATGGTTAAGGTGGCAAAAATATGTGTGTGATAACCCGGGTTCGAATCCTGGTGGATCATATATACTTTAATTAATTTCATTGGGGGTGTGGTGGTGAGATTAATAAAAAATAATATCAATTAATTTGAATATAACTTTGATAATAATTTTTAAAATGCCAGACAGAACTTGCCAAAAATATTACCGAAAAAGTGATCCTGAGATTCCTACATTAATGGCAAATCCAGCACCAAGTGTCTGCCAGTTTAGAAAAATGAACTTGCTAAAAAAAATTTTACTTTGTAGCCCCAGGGAATCCTTTATGTGAACTATGTAGGCTTCAATGATTTTACTGATAACTGAAAACAAAAAAATAAATAATAATCAATAAATATATATAATAATACCTGTAGTGACATTTTGTCTACATGCTGAAAGCTGTACACTATTCAAAATTATACTTTTCGTGGAAAAACGGGACATGTCTCTTCAATTCACAGATATTACATTTTACTGGCGTAATTTCTCTATTAAATTATTGACAATAATGTGGATGTCAACACAAAACTAATAGCCTTAACAAAATAATTACTGACAATATCTTTGAATACATGGTATCTTGCTCATTCATCTGGGTTGGCAAACATTTGGTTTTGATTCTGTAATACTGAAAGTTTTTCAGAACAACCTTTATCCTTTAATAACATGTGCCTAGTGCATATTAGTAGAGTTAAGTATTTCCCGGATATGTGCATAGTTATGTTGACAGTGAATGGTGATGCATTATCAGTGAGTTATCAAAGCAGTTATAGACTATCTTCCCATTCAATAGCTGGTACCGGTACTAAGTATTATGTAAGTCCTAAAGTAAGAAATTGTGGATGCAAACTCTAAAATTGAATTAGTCTTCTACTTTGGCTTTCCATAAATTATGAATCATTAGATGAGGACATTTCATTTTCAGACACATTTTTAAACCTCCAATTAGCATTATTCCAACAACCCATCAAAGATCAAAGAAGAAGAGCAGGCTGTTTTCGGCAGTTTAAATACTGTAGTTCGCATTTAAAACTCTACATGCATATATATCTCCAAGAATAATTCTATTACATAGTACGAATCTTTTATTGCAATAAATACTACAGTATTAAGAATACTCAAATATTATAGATAGCATGAGCCGAATTTGTGCTCGTGATCGAAATCTCGTTGATACAGAGCAGTTCACTAACAAATTTTGATGTACTGTAGTTATGAGTTTACTATATAAATAAATAAATGCGATATGCTGAAGTATAAAAAATACCATAGATCGCTGTACAACCACAATAACACTGACAAACTTTTGATTAACACTGCTCTGTTACGAAGTAAAAACATTTTGCAGTTCATAGCTCTTGTCGGACTTGCAGCATTCGTCTATCTATCTATCTATTGCCGGAAGCCGTGATCCCCGAAGGGGTGGCCACGAACAAATCGCCGACATGCACCTCTGTCCCCAGTCTCCTGTTCTGTCCTGTTCTCTGTCTCCCATCCAGCACCGCTTTCACGCATATACTTCTTAACTCCATCCTTCCACTTCTCTCTCGGTTTACCTATCCCTCTTTGTACTTCCACTTCACTCTCATACACTCTTAGTCTTTCTCTCGCTTCCCATACGTTCCACATGGCCAAACCATCTCAAGGTGTTCCTTTTCACACTTTCCAGCACATCTACATCCACACCACACCGCTCTCGCACTTCCTCATTTGTCTGTCTATCCCTCTATGTAACTCTGCATGCACTTCTCAAGTAACTCATTTCCACGCCTCTCACTCGTGGTTTGTGTCTCTCCAACAACGTCCATGCTTCACTCCCATACGTCAATGTCAGGATTACCACACTGTTATGCAAGGACTTCTTTACTTCCATGCTGACCACCCTATTTCTTGTTACTGCTTTCAGCGTTCCTACAAGCCGCTTCCCCTGTTGCACCCTCTCCCGCACTTCTTCATCCATATTCCCATCTTTTCTCAACACACTGCCCAAATACTTAAATGAGCTGACATTCTCCATAGACTGACCATTCAACCTTACCTCACACTCTGTGACTGAACCCTCTTCAATGACCATAACCTTACTCTTCCCCGCATTTACCTTCAGATTCCATTTTTCACACACTGTTCCAAACAGACCCTGCAACTCCCATTCACTATCGCTCATCAGAACTGTATCGTCAGCAAACAGCAGTACAGGCAACTTCCACTCATTTCCTTCCTTTATCAGCGGTACACCAACATCCACTTCTCTTCCTTGTCCTTGCTTTAACCCAACATTCAGATCAAAGAACTTGCCCTGTTCATTCTCCATATGTACTGACACTTATTCACCCTCATACAAGCTCTTCACTGCTTTCAGTAACTTGCCATCTACTCCGTATATTCTGAGCACTTTCCAAAGACCTTCTCTATCAACTCTGTCATAGGCCTTCTCCAAGTCCATAAAGGCAGCATACAAATTTTGTCCCTTTTCTAGATATTTCTCCACAACACTACACATCCTCTTCCCCTCCTAAGCCCGCCCTGCTCGTCACCTACCCATTTCTCCGTTCTCGCTCTCACTCTCTCGATCACTACCTTACTGTACATCTTCCCTACTACGCTTAGAAGACATATCCCCCGGTGATTACCACACACTCCTCTTTCTCCTTTACCCTTATACAGGGGGACTATTATGCTTGTCTTCCAGTCATCAGGCGCAATTCCTTCTCCCATGCTAGTTTACACATTTTCCATACCCATTCAATCACTATCTCACCGCCATACCTCAGCATTTCCCCACACACTCCATCTATTCCTGATGCTTTCCCCATCTTCACTCTATTCAAGGCTTAACACACTTCTGACTTCCTGATCCCCACCTCCTCCTCCACTACTTCTTTACTTCTCCCTCTCATACCCCACCCAATTATGTTTGCTGGCGCTTCATTCCTTACATTCAACAATTTGTTGAAGTGCTCCCTCTATCTCTCGACTCTCTCTTGCTTCTCGGCTAAAACTCGCCCATTCTTATCATTCACACCCTTACTACTTCCCTTGCTACCCTCCCTAACTAACTTGACTTCTTTCCAGAACAGTTTCTTACACTCCCTTCATTTTACACTTAAATTCCTTCCAAATTCCTCATCTACTCTTCTCTTACTTTCCTTCACTACTCTCTCCACCACCCTCTTTTTCTCTAAGTACCTTTCCCTTTTCTGTCTCTCAAAATCTTCATTCCCTCTACTACCCAACCACTCTACTGTATATGCTTTCTTCTTATCTTCAACAGCTAGTTTTACCTCTTCATTCTTCTGCTCGCAGTTGGAAGGACCATATTACCAGTCTTGCTAAGGCAGCCTCCCAGAAGCTGGGTGTGCTCAACCGCCTTAGGGGGTTCTTTATCCCTGTACAGCTTCTTGCTCTGTTGTTGTTGTTCCCTAAGCTGCCTGGCCGAACAGCCCCGAGTCCCTGAGAAAGGCCATGGCCACGATCGGGCTTTCCCACAGAGCTCTCATTGAGTGTAGATTGTGTTGTTGGCGTAAGTGGTTGTGTGAAATGCAGTCTTCTATGATGTGTTTAATGGTATGGGGTGCTGTGTTACATCCCGGGCAGGCGTCGACAACGGAGTCATCCAGTCTCTTCTGATAGCTCAGGAGAGCTGGATGGTGTCCGCATCTCAGCCTGGCCAGGTGGACTCTGTCCTCGCGAGGAAGGGAGGATTCGGAAGGATGGATTTCGGGAGGTCGTGCATGCAGCTGCGTGTTGTCTGTGAGTGAGTGGATGGATCGGTGAGAGATATGAGTATGGATGTGCTTCTGGAAGTTGGTTCGGGGTGGGCAGGGAGGGAGAGAGGACAATAATTGTGTGTGATACCGTGTGCTGGGTGTTGTTTTGATATTTCTTGGTGTCTGTGGGTGTGTTGCCATGTAGTTTAGTGGGTGGTCTTGGTTCGTGGAGGCTGCTGCCAGGAATTGAGTGCCTCTCATGTCCAGATGGTCTTTGACTTTGAGGATTTTGGTTTCTTGATGTAGGTGATCTGTGGGTGCAGTAGCTGTGCAGCCTGTAATGATCTTCAGGGCTTTGTTTTGAATAGTCTGTAAGGTCTTATGATGTGTTTCAGCTAGGTTAGAAGCCCAGGCTGGGCTTGCGTATTCCATCACTGATCTTATGTATTGTTTATATACTGTGGTGGTAGTTTCTTTGTTGTGTCCAAATTTTGTGTGAGCAAGTGACCTGAGGGCGTTAAGTCTGGGTGTCAGTTTCTTTTTAATGTTTGTGGTGTGCTGTTTGAATGTCATATGAGTATCATATGTTACTCCTAGGATTTTGGGTGTGTGTGTATGTGTTAGGGGTGTGTTGTTTATGGTGAGTTGAGGGATGTATTCGTGTTCTCCTGTCCAACTTGTGAGCAGGGTTGCGGTGGATTTGGCTGGGGCTAGATTAAGTCTGTTTGTAGTGCACCAGCCATGTAGTGTGTTGAGATAGGGTTGAAGGAGATCTGTTGCTCTTTTTGGGTCATGGTGTGTGCATGTGAGTGTTATGTCATCTGCATAGGAGGCTAAGTTTATTTGGGGCGTATTGGGTGTAGTTATATCGTGCATGTACAGATTGAAGAGTGCGGGCGATAGGACAGATCCTTGTGGGACTCAGTTTGGAAAGTTTCTGATTTTAGATGACTGACCGGCAAAAGATACGTGTGCACATCTGCCTGCTAGGAAGTTGGCCAGCCACCTTTTTGTGTTGTTGCGCATGTTTGTGTTGTAGATTTTGTTTGTTAGGTTGTGGCGGGGGATGGCATCGAAGGCTTTACTAATGTCGAGTGTGGCTAATAGTGATCTGTGTGGTGGTCTAGCTGAGTTGATGCCGTCGAAAGCTCTTTGTGTAAGGTCTGTGAGAAGAGTGTTTGTGGAGTGCAGTGGCCTAAAGCCATGTTGTGTTGGAGCTAGGGGTAGGTCAGGTGTAATTAGTTGTAATACTAGGCATTCCATGACTTTGGAGGGGGAGCAAAGGAGTGTGATGGGGCGGTGCGAGGAGGGTAGCGTGGGGTCTTTGTTGGGTTTGGGGAATGTGATGATGATACCATGCTTCCAAATGTCTGGTATTGTGTTGTGTGAATAGCTGTAGTTTGATATGTTAGTGAGTGCTTGTATGCCTTGTGGTCCCAGGTGTCTGAGGTGTATGTTGCTTATGTTGTCTAGGCCACAGGCGGGTGAGTGCTTGAGATTGTTGATGATATGCTTTGTCTGGTGATTGGTAAAGGGTGTATAGTCAGGGTCTGTGGGGAATTGTCTCTTACGTCGGATGACACGTCGGTCGTCTTTGTGAGGTTTTAGGTGGCTGACATGTGAAAAGTGATTGATGAGAGTGTTTGCTTGTTGTTTACATGAAGGAGTAGAGTCTGTTGTTGTGATTGCAGCATGTGATTGTGTTGTGTTGCTGTTGGAAAGTGTGATGCTGTTTAGTGTTTTGTAGAGTTTTTTGGAGTTTGTTTTGTGATCAAATGTTTGTAGGAAGTTATTCCAATTTAGCTTCTTGCTCTGTACAGGGGCATAGTGCATCCTTGTATTGAGTATTGTTCACATGTGTGGGGAGGTTCCTCTCACACCGCTCTCCTAGACAAAGTTGAAATGAAGGCCTTTCGTATCATTAACTCCCGTCCACTCACCAACTCTCTGCAATCGCTCTCTCTCCGCCGCAATGTTGCATCTCTCTCGCTATTCTATCGCTACTATAATAATCGGTGTTCCTCAGAGCTTTCCCAGTGTATACCATCTCCTTTACGTAGGGCACGTGGTACCCGTCTTGCTACTCAATCCCACCCCTACTCTGTGCAACTCTCCAACCCAAGAGTGAAACGTTACTCTCAAACTTTCTTCTACTCAACAGCTGAGCTCTGGAACTCTCCCAGAATCAGTCTTTCCCTCTTCCTATGACTTAAATTGCTTCAAACTCCGTGTGACCAGGCATTTTGGCTCGAACGTCCCTTGATTTTGGCCCTGTCACTCTTTCAACTATGGGGGAGGCACTCGCTATAGGCAGTTCTGCCTTTTGCCTCCCGCAATCACATGGGAAAAAAAAAAAGTACAGGTTTCGTACCTCTGTATAAATGTAGACAAAATTAATGATTCTTTTACTTCAATCATTAGATTGATATGTGAGAATTGTCATAGAATGAGTTATTAAAGATGAATGAATTCTCACTCCCAATTAAATTTGTCTGCAGCGTCAGTTGCCAGACAAGCAGTGATAAAATTACTTCTAGACTGCAATCTCCAAAATGTCTTTGTATGTACCTTTACCCTTCTACTTCGTACCACCACAGGGGTTATGAGTAATTGGATATATGGCTAATTGAAAATACTATATTGTTAAGTTTAGGAGTATGATATGTAATTATGCATTTGGAGATACAAGATATGTAACCAATATTTTGCTACAAAATACTGTACATACAATAAATATAACAATGACAATAATTAAAATGTTAACAATAAGTTTATTTAACTTGTTTGTTTACTTTAAGTTTACATTAAAGAATTTACCTTTTTCTTTAAAAGATATCTGTTTTAAAGTTAATAAATATGACAAATCCACACTGATGCAATAACAATGGAGACTTGTTTCATAGTTCCAATGAATCATAATATACAATATGGAAAGCCTGAGATTAGTTTAGAATGAATGGCATAATACTCTCTAGAAGTCTAGATTATGCAGTGCCCAAAATTTAGAAGCTTGCTTATAAATAGCTGCAGCCTGCAGAATGTGTTAATATTTAGGAATAGCATACATAGTTGGATCCAAAAGTACATCTACAAAATTAATGGAAAATATGGAACCAGAAGGAACCAACAAATTTAGGTGGATTCACTTGAATAATTTTACCAGCAAATTTTGTTTTAGTCCAACTGGTTTGGCAACTTCTGAATCTAACCTTTCTAAGAATTCTGGCCTCATTATTAAATCATTTACCTTTAGTTTAGATACTGAAATGTAGTCCTTAACTGTTGACAAAATAAAGTTGTCCATCAAAGTTACTGGTAAAAGCACTTGTGTAAAGCCACTTTTCATTTACTATGACAACCCTATGAGCTGAAGTAAAGAGCAACATTTATAGCATACATACATAAAAGCATAAAGCTTAGGTGCATAACTCAGCATCCTCAATCCCCCATTCTTCACATTGCTATACTATCAAAGCATATTAACTTTTGTACCATACTGTATTACCATATTACTGTGGAGGGACAGAGAGGGAGAGGTAGACCGAATGAGAAGTGGAAGGATGGAGTGAGGAAGTACATGAACGAAGGCGGTGCTGGTTGGGGGGAGGGGCGTCGACTGACTGGGGACAGAGGTGCATGGGGACGGTTCGTTCGTGGCCACACCTTCGGGGATCACGGCGTCAGGCAATAGATAGATAGATAGACCATATGCATTTCTTCACTAATGTTCCTAATACACATACAAATAAGTTCTTCACAGGGATTTCTATCTTAAGCAATGTTTCCACACATCAACGAAGCACTCTTGATCCTAGTTCAAACACATGTATCATCTAACCTTCCCTTTAAGTGCAAGCATAGCATTTTCATGGACAGTCATCATTATCTATCTATCTATCTATTGCCTGACGCCGTGATCCCCGAAGGGGTGGCCATGAACGAACCGCCCCATGCACCTGTCCCCAGTCAGTCGACGCCCCTCCCCCCCAACCAGCACCGCCTTTGTTCATGTAGTTCCTCACTCCATCCTTCCACCTCATATTCGGTCTACCTCTCCCCCTCTGTCCCTCCACCTCGCTCTCGTACACCCTCTTAGTCATTCTCTCGCTTTCCATACGTTCCATATGGCCGAACCATCTCAAGTTGTTCCTTTTCACACTTTCCAGCACATCTACCTCCACACCACACCTCCTTCTTACTTCCTCATTAGTCTGTCTATCCCTCCATGTAACTCCGCACGCACTCCTTAAGTAATTCATTTCCACTGCTCTCACTCTTGGTCTGAGTCTCTCAACCAACGTCCATGCTTCGCTTCCGTAAGTCAGTGTCGGGATTACCACACTGTCATGCAAGGACTTCTTCACTTCCATACTGACCACCCTATTTCTTGTTACTGCTGTTAGCATTCCTACAACCCTCTTCCCCTGCTGTACCCTCTCCCGCACCTCTTCATCCATAGTCCCATCTTTACTCAACACACTGCCCAGATACTTAAAAGAGTTGACGATCTCCATAGCCTGACCGTTCAGCTTCACCTCACACTCTGTGACTTCACCCCTTTCGAAGACCATAACCTTGCTCTTCCCCGTATTTACCTTCAAATTCCGTTTTTCGCACACTGTTCCAAACTCATTTACCAAACCCTGCAACTCCCATTCATTATCACTCATCAGAACTGTATCATCCACAAACAGCAGTATAGGTAGCTTCCACTCAATTCCCTCCCTTTTCAGCGATACACCAACATCCACTGCTCTTGATAGTATTTCTTTCATGACTCCATCCATATATGGATGTGTAAAAAAAAAAAAAAATATACAGTAAACAACCACGGGGACATCACACACCCGTTTCAAACCAACATTCAGGTCAAAGAACTCGCTCTGCTCACTCTCCACACGTACTGCCGCCTTTGCACCCTCATACATGCTCTTCACTGCTTTCAGCAACTTGCCCTCTACTCCGTATATTCTAAGTACTTTCCACAAACCTTCTCTATCCACTCTGTCATAGGCCTTCTCCAAGTCCATAAAGGCAACATACACCTTTTGTTTCTTCTCCAGATACTTCTCCACAACACAATTCAGGGTAAAAATCTGATCTACACATCCTCTTCCCTTCCTAAAACCTCCCTGCTCGTCGCCTATCCATTTCTCCATTCTCACTCTCACTCTCTCAATCACTACCCTACTGTATACCTTCCCTACTACGCTTAGAAGACATATTCCTCGGTGGTTACCACACACTCCTCTTTCCCCTTTGCCCTTATATAGGGGGACTATTATGCCAGTCTTCCAGTCATCGGGTGCACTCCCCTTCTCCCATGCTAGTTTGCACATTTTCCATACCCATTCGATCACTATCTCACCACCATACCTCAACATTTCCCCACACACTCCATCTGTTCCTGGTGCTTTCCCCAACTTCACTCTTTTCATGGCTTCCCACACTTCTGACCTCCTGATCGCCACCTCCTCCTCCACTACTTCTCTTCTTCTCCCTCCCATACCATATCCAGCTATGTTTGCTGGCATTATCATCGTCATATATTAATGGACATGCAACAAAGGCAACATCTCTCTGAATTTTTCCATTCACTTCAAATTTAAGAAACTGATCTTGCTTTTGCATCACTCTCTGCAAAAATCATACCGTCTAGGTAACATAACTTTTGGTACATTCCAGTGATGTCTCTGAAAGGCAATACTTCCAAGTGAATTCTAAGTGGCTAATTCTAAGTGGCTGATTATAAGTAACTGAGAATTGTCAAGGTAATGTTATTGATCATATTTTTTGTTGAGGTTGTAGCTGAACTTTTGATGCCAGCCATAAACATTATGCATGGTTAATAAGTAAATAATAAGTTAGAGAAAGACCAAAACCTAAAGAAATATAATAATGAGCATTCAGACACCGTATAAACCAGCATTGTCCAATCTAAACACAGAGAAAAGAACCAATTTTGCCACTAGTGCTAACAATGAGTGAGAAGTAGATAGAGTGATCCAAGAATGAAGGGCAATGCCAATGGGCATAGCATCTAGGATGGAGTAAGAGGGGATGGAATGGAAGATACTAACATATCCATACAAAGATGATGCAGTCTGATTGACAGAAATAGTGGCAGAATTTTGAGGAAGGGTCACTGACTTCGACAGGATGTGTGAAAGGAGGAAGTTAAAGGTCAATTTAGGGAAAACTATATTGCATGAGGAAAACATGTGCGGCTATAGACTAAGAGACAAAATATTAGGTCCAAAATACGGTACACATTTAAAAGTGAAAACAAATATGTATGAATGTGAGACTTGAAAATCAAATGATGAGGGATGTCAAATCTAAGATCTTTGGAGATGAACTATTTTCAAATTGCATTTGGTGTAACTAGATGGACTAAGAAGTAAGGTATTGTATGAGTTTGTTATTTTGGAATAGAAGAGGAAGCTCTGGGCATTGAATGTGTAGTTGCATAGATAAAGAGACGTGCTCCTGTGGTGATAGGCCATGTGCAAATAATGAATGAAGACAGAATGCCAAAATATAGGTTTGATTCCCGAAGGGAAGTAGAGAAAACCTAATATTTAGTAGGGGCCCCGGAATCATTGACGATGTTGCCTATTAGTATAATAGTCTCCATTCAACACCCACGTCAGTCGTTTGAATCAACCGCCGCGGGGAAGAATAGGAGTCATCTTCATAAGTGCAACGCTACTTCTCTTATGGTGTCATCACAGATCGGGTGCCCACTACGAAAAAACTTTGTAAAAAATAAGAGAACAAAAAAGGAAAAAGAATTTCCACTTTAACACTGTTATTCACAAGCTTCCCACATTCGGTGGATTTTCTTGCGTTGTGGCTTCTTACTGCCTCTCGCCAAGCGCAACACTTCGTCCTTCAATGATATACAGTAAATAAACTCAAAATATCAGCGAATGGGAAGGGGATGGCTGGGAGGGACTTCGTCGTCAATGATTCCGGGGCCCCTACTAAATATTAGGTTTTCTCTACTTCCCTTCGGGAATCAAACCTATAATTTAATAGTGGCCCCTTCATCATTGACGATGTTGCCTGAATTCCAAGACTGGAGGGGGACATTCGTAATATCAAAACTTCAATAACCGCATGGTTAAGTCAAGAAACCTTATAACAGGAAAAGATCTTTGTATTTAGTTGTGAATACAACAAAAGTTAAAATTTTGAAAGAGTGGGAGCAGTGCATTGCTTCAAAGAAGCCTGCTCCAACAACAGAGTCCTCGTCCATGAGGTGTTTGTTGTACCGGGTGAGACAGAGTTAAAAGCAAAAAAAACTTCATCACCTCGACCCTGAACCTATGCTGAGCTCAGCTAGGTTCCTAGGCTTAGTCATTGAGTCATTTTGACCAATATCAAACATACTGAAACTAGTGCAACTAGCCTGGAACATTACTGGAGTCACCTTTGACCCATACCGACCTTCTGAATCTAGTGCGACTAGCATACAAACCTGAAAATTATATGAACAGTAGGGAAAAGTAATCTTTTATTATTCATAAAAACATTAAGCTTGACAATTAGAAAATGGAAACATGTACGGAGTCACTTTTGACCATTACTGACCTTTCGTAATCTAGTGCAACTAGCATTGAAAACTGAAACATGAAAAAAAATCTTTTATTATTCATAAAAACATGGCTTGAATTAAGCTTTGTAATATCAAGATATATATTTTTTTTTTTTATCTAAACCAAATATTCCGAGCTTCTTAGCTCATACAAATCTATTTGGGCTCAGCCCGGCGTAACAGCGTCTAGCTTGCCCTACATTTTTTTTTTTTGTTTTTTTTTTTTTTTTTCTATATTCCAACTTACTTCCTCTCGGGCATAGGCTGAGAGCCTTAACATTCACCGCTTTACAATGAACAGTGAAGCCCGTGAGGTCTTGTTCCAGTCTAGGGAGTGAGACATGTGAAGCACGTAGAGTACAACGAGCACCTGCCATCTTGCCTTCACATGAGGCACGGTGCTCACTCATGGCCCGAAACGACACCATCTCTGAAGCCACCTCGTTCCCGTGCTTCACTGTCTCACCCCCTACACTCGGACTCTCACACTTACACACACACAACGCCACCTGTTGAGCAGATAACTTGTACATGAACTTGTAATCCTGTGTAAGGTGGGGGGGGGGGGTTCCTCTCTTGTACTGGGATCCACATATCCCCCCCCTTTTTTTCTCAAGCCCCTATAGGGCGTACCTATCACAGTACTAACAGTTGGAAATACAAGTAAAGATCAACCAGGAGTGTGCCCGTGGGCAGACTATGAAAACGTTTTTTTGGGCCATAAGGGAAAAAAAGTAGTTTTGTAAAGAACAAGGGGAATTAACCCTTAAAGAGCAGCTCGCAACATAAGTCGAGTTGAAAAAACTGGCAAAAAACGGGTGAAAAAAGGGTTGAAATAGAGTGAAAATGGGTGGGATAGTAATGATCCATACGTCCGACATCTGTGGCCTCCCGGCCCACACTAACTCCAGTTCCCCCACCGCGCGTGAGGATGACAGTGTAACCAATAGTTCGCTAAAAGTGAGCAAGGTAGCAAAATCAGCTAAACTTCCATCTTCGAGGTAACACTGTCAGTGCTCCACGAGTGCTACGTAGCTGTATGTGGCGTCATTCTGTAGCGATTTCCACCTAGTTTTCGGCGCAATACAGTTTCTTTCATACTGATGGTTGATATAGTAGTCAGAACGGCCCGGAAAGGCCCAAAACGGCCACAGAGCACCCGCTAGAGAAGGGTTAACACCTGCAATGACAATCTGCACCGATGGCACCTCCTAAGTCTACTATCGAGCCCCGCCCACTCGGCGAGGATCAGCTAGTAACCGAGAGAGCCAGCTGGCTATCACAGTTAGTCCGCCGGGGAATGTTATAGAACTTCTATTATGAAAGTATCTAGCAAGATACCTGGGGGACCTGAGCCGGAGGCTGTGAAGGGCCCTTGCCTTGACCCCACCGGCACATAGACATTATGTTGAACGGTTGACCTTACTGTATAGCTAAAACATAGTTTACAATAACCCAGAGGTCAGAGAAAGCTCAGGGACAGCGTGGCTAGCCACCAATTTAAGGATGAACCGGCTATAAGTATCATACGGCGGGACAACTAAGGTCGTTGGAGTTGAAGGGGAAAAGCAGTTTCCCCTGATGAATGAGTCTAAGAGAACTGAAGTGGCCTAAAGACTAGACAGACAGATAGATCGTTGGGAGGGTTGACTGAAAGTATAAGCCTGAGTGATCCAAAAATGGACGTGTCCGAAAGATCAATTGAAGAATGCCATACTGGCTTTATGTAAGAGAAATGTGGCTTGTGATTCTATATGGAACAAAACAAGAAAAAGAAAAGGCGAGAGCGCCCCGAAGGGTTTTCACTTATCATGAAAGAATCTAAAGAGGGGATAGGAAAATAACGAATCTGGCCTGCAGTGGCTTTTCGTAAAAATAAATTGACCTGCTGCTGAGCCGTCCCTGACCCTGGGAAACATCTTCCGGTACGTGCGTACAACTCGGTTAAGCATATGGAGAGAGGTCGAAGTCTACTGGAGATAGGGATAAAACCCCCCGGGGTGACCTCCTATCTCCAACGATGGGGACGATCTCTGAAAAGGAACAGCCTCCAACCAGGCGTGCTGAGGGCTGAAATTGCGTAGCTTAGTGAGAGTGAATACTTATGCGTGTTGTACCGCACCTATCGTACAAAGAGGGACCTCCTGGGGAACCGACAAGTGTAATTGTGGGCGAGAACCCCTTGGGTACAGTCTTCCAACACTATTAGATGTGTGTGACTAGTAGTACATTATTATAAGGACCGCTAGTCGGCGGACGGATGCCTCTGGCTATAACTCTTCAATTTAAGTGTGAGAGAGATGGCCTCTCCAGGTGCGGGTCCGCCGGAAGGGTAACGGTATTCGCATAACTGACCCGGGTTGGCGACCGCGTTCTCCCTCTCCTGCGGAGCGAGTCAGTATCCCATCCCTTATTGCATAGGGTTGTATCGTTCTGTTATGCAACGCCGTGTGAGGTAAAGCCACGTGACTCCCTTCCGGCGTGCCCTTGTAGTGACCGGCGCCGTCCGATCATACAGAAGACATCAGGTGGCGCTGCCATCTGTGGGAACTAACACCTTGTCGAACCTCGGAACCCTATTGCACTAGCACGGCCGAGGGAGGGAGGAAGACGGAGGGAGGCCTCAAGAGCCACTAACAGTAGTCCTAAAAGCATGTGAAATTTAACCAAATAGCTGGAGGTGAAACCGTTTGCCGGCAGCTTGAAGCCGTTGGGGGAAGACTTATTGGTTGGTCTTGTCCTTCGATTTCAACATTACCTTAACATCTCTCTCCGTCTGGTTATCCAGGAGCTTCGCAGTCAACACCGGAGAGAACAAAATCCTATAATAAGTATTCATAGGTAACCCCTGAGCCATACCGAGTCTGAGGAGCTGTCGTGACCTGACTGCCTCAAACAAGGCTGTTCGGATTTCAGTGAGCGTTCTAGCCGGGGAAGGGAGGAGGTATTGCTGAAAAGCCTTAACTAATTCCTCTTTCTGTCGAGGGGGGGCTGGCACAAGTTTGGCAATAGCCTGGGCCGTGTCTCTAGTTAACAGGAAGCTAATAAATTTCCTGTGGGCATTATCTCTGACCAGAAATTCTCATTGGAGTTCAATAGGTTCAGGAGCAATGAGGGGCAAGGGAAAATCCTCTGCAGTCAATTGAGGGGCTATAAGAAAATCAAAAATAGGGAGCGGGACCCCACCCGGTCGTTGCGTTAGCCAGTCAAACTCGGTAATGGGGGGAGGGGGAACTGGGGACAAGGGGTTAGATGGAATATCTACAGCAAATTGTTGCAGTTCCTGATCCCACGTTACCCATGGCCCATCTCACCCAGATTCAGCTCCCTTTGGTCTTTATGTGGACCACATCTGTGAAACTTGCTAGGAGGTTCCCCCCCTAGATATACAGAATGACATTCACGAACGTCACCTCGTTCTTGATCATGAGGGCAATTGGGAGTGTCTGGGTAATGAGGGTCCTGGACCGGGGAATCCGCCGGAAGAGGAACCAGAAGGCATGGGTTGTAAACAAAATACTGAAAATTAGCCGGGTCAGGTCTAGCATAGATAGGAACCTGTAACACTGTACCGTGAGCATCTTTTGCCCTAAAGACATGTTTACGGTTAACTTCAATCCCCCACTCCTTCGGCACTGGGACCTCCCCTTGTGTCACAGCTGTAACCGGAAGCCAGAGCCTTCCTGGTGCTTTGATAACCTGGGATTGTTTAAGGACTACCGGCGGGACTAGGGGGGCAGCGGGGTGAGAGATGGGAGTGCAAGAGGGATCTGGCGGGCTAATAACCTTATGGGGCCTTTCCATCGAGGGAGATAAATAAGGTTGAGTATCATCTGAACCCACAGAACTATTATGGCCGAGGTGTTCCTGACTAGAAACTGACCCAGTTCCCCTCCTAGTCAAGGGGGATCTAATGGAGGGAGAAGCAAGTAACCAATCATCCGCCGGTAGTCCCTGCTTGGGTCGACCGGCGGAAGGGGGAGCTATGTTAGAGGGCTTGGACACACCCATGAACTCTGGGTCCCCTAACCCTGGGGATTGCGTCGAGGTTGAGGGATGGACTACTGGCTCTGGCAACGAACCTGGGGCAACATCTAAGGCCTGAGGCCAATTCTCGTGCCCCGCAGGCCGGGAAAGAACTGGCCTGGCCAGCGCCGGGCCCGTAGGCAACGGGTGGTCAATTATGCGGGTCGTTGGTGGCCCGGCGGAGGAGACTGCCGGAGCGGGAATTCCTACATTGATATGAGGGGAGTAAGGCATAGATACACTGTGAGGTGGGCTCAGTGCCCGAGTAGGGGTTTGACCCTGCTTAATAGCGCACTGACTGATCACCTTCTGTAACAATTAATTTAGCTGCACCGACGTAAAACCTGTTGGATCGGATTGTGTTGGTAGCCTAACTTGTCGGTCTGTTTGTATCAGAGTGTCAGCCTGTATGAGAGTGGCAGTGTATGTCCTAGGGCTGGTCACTAGTGTTTGACTGCTACTCGCCGTGGCCGGATGGGGGTGAACCACCAGCCATTGACTTCTGGTCACTTGGCGGTGGTGGTGCCAGAGTGGCCGCAGGTTGAGAACCTACATTCTTGGAGGCGGCTGTCAAGCCGAGCTGGTCCTCAGAAGGAACCAGGAGTGTCGCGTGAGACCTCATGGTCGTAACCACATGTGATGTAAAGACACCCGGAGACTGAGTAGAGGTATGAGCCATATCGGCCGGCGGAGCCTGTTTGTTTGACAACACTAACTTGGAACCTTGGAGCCTAACGTGCACAGTTTGCCTAAGTCTACTGGCGGTGTGAGAGGGGCCGGCGTCCGGCCCGAGGCGGCCGCCGGACCTTTTAGCTGTGTCACCGTGAGATCTACTTGCGGAGAAGTAGTAGTTTCATTAGAAAGCAAAACACGTCGTGGTGGGCTCGAGAGCCGGCGGATCTTGTCAGGCAGATAGTCCGTGCAGTCCGTTCTCCTCAGGTTGCCCGCCGGTGGGGCTGGGTGGGCAGATTTGAGGCATTCCGGTGACATTAAGCGGCTCCTCTTGGATGGGGGATAGGAGCACTGTGCAGATGTCATGGAGGACGTAGGAGACGCAATGTTCAACAAAGGTATAGGGGAGTTGTGTGACTAGTGAGCTATATGATCATCAAATGAATACAACTGAACTACCCTCAATAATTCTGGGTTATCACATGACAGTTCTGTGTTAGCTACTTGAGAAGCATATGCCTTAAACTTAGTCTTAACGGCAATGAGAGTGAGAAAACAAGACGTACCTTGGGCAGCGAGCCATTCCTCGAACAGATCTGAACATACCGGACACGTACGAGATGTCCATATGAAAGAGGTTCTGTTTAAACAATGAACACACCTGATACACCGGCTGTGGGCAGGTATCGGCATCAAAAGACATGAGGGAGTTGAGCAGACTGTAAACAAAGGCATGATTCAGAGACTCCTCTCCCCGGCGGGAACGTTGCGGTAGCCGGCTGTCCTGAGAATTCACCTGGAAAGAAAATTTTTCCAGGAATCAATGCTCATAAGGATATACAGAGAGAGTCTCACACATCCTAACCTCCCAGTGCAAGAAGAATAGGAGGCTACGGCCTCCTCATTTTTCTTATCCCTAAGAGGGCGTGAATAACCGATTCCCATGCCCCTGGGCAACATGAGAAAGGGATATCACTGATCCAGAGGGCAACCGTTACGACCTAGGTAATATAACAGGAAGCCCACTGGCGGTGGACCGCTCTGTGCTCTACCAAACACACAAGCAGCCGCTGATCTTGTTTACGGACTGGGCCGCCGGCACGGCAGGGTAAACGCCACTAAGTAAGCGCGCTAGCTTATGACGAGTCACAAGTGCAGTGTCCGCCGGGGTCGTAACTCACTGGGCCGCCGGCAAGGCGGGGTAAACGACCCTATGATCCCGCGTCAGAAACTGACTAGTCATAGTTACCGGGGGACCCCTAACGGCGGGTATAGGTTTGTTCCGTAAACGAAAAAAACACCCGCCGGAGGACTGTTGACCGTGCAGCCGCCGGAAGGCGGAGGCAACGTCCGAGGGGCTCCAAAGCACCTTACCAACCAGTGTTATACATCGGAGTCCGCCGGACCCAAGAGGGTCCAGGAACCAGGGGGGGTAGCGGCACCGCAACTTCCACCGACTCTAACACGGCGAGGGAGACACAAGCCCGGGAAAACGCCGGCACGAACCAACGGCTACAAAACCGAGGCCGGCGGGACAAGCAGAGGGAGGGGGGGACTCGGATCAAGGCACAACCACGAGATAACCCGACCCAAAACTCACGCACTCCCACGCGTGGAACGTTTTGCAGGACTCCCGGAAAGTGGCACACTAACCAACAGGGAGACCCAAAACACAGGGGACATAATAAATCACAATAATAGTAAAAAATTAAAGAACCCCCCAAAACTAGATAACCTACAGGCTTATCCAGGAAAACACAACAGACTACACGGATGAAACATGAATAGCGCCAAAAAGGGCGAAGAGATAGCCCCCAAGTGGGGCCTCTCTGCAGGCTCGAACGCCGGAAGACCTCACAGCCACGTGTGACAATCCTAACCCTGGCGCGACTGCAACAAAGGCATGGTCCCTAGACCCTTGGGCTGAACAAAGGAACAGCAAGAAAACTGAAGAAAAGCCTCCTAACTAAGGAAATAAGCAAAAACTAAGGCGCATAGCAACAGTAAAACACCACGTGTGGTGGCAACATTGAACACAATGAGTAAGCGCCTGGATGTACCCTAATTTAACACTTCCTGCGGGCCAACAATAACACAACCCGTGCTAGCTAGTCTAAACCCTGCTCACTATCTCCCAGATATATACCAATGAGAAAAGACTCACTAGAGGAGAGCGAACGTCGAATGAAGCCGGAGCGCGGGGGCACTAGTGTTGACAGGAGGCCCGCGGGGAAGAGAAGGACGAATTGTTGCGCTTGGCGAGAGGCGGTAAGAAGCCACAATGCAAGAAAATCCACCGAATGTGGGAAGCTTGTGAATAACAGTGTTAAAGTGGAAATTCTTTTCCCTTTTTTTGTTCACTTATTTTTTACGAAGTTTTTTCGTAGTGGGTACCCGATCTGTGACGACACCATAAGAGAAGTAGCATTGCACTTATGAAGATGACTCCTATTCTTCCCCGCGGCGGTTTATTCAAACGACTGACGTGTGTGTTGAATGGAGACTATTATACTAATAGGCAACATCGTCAATGATGAAGGGGCCACTATTAAATAAGATAGATTGAAATAACATCGAAACAGCTGCTTGTGGATGACCACCAATGTTTTGGTGGAAAGGTATATTGAAGACAAGCTTCAATATAGTGAAAGAATCATTATGGCATGGCAAAATTAGCATATCCTTACAAAGTAGCCTAACAGCACTTCTGACATGGTCAGCATTTACTGGGGGGTTCCCAAGACAAAGCAAAACATTTGAAATAATTATATAGATGACATATGAGAATACTTTATAGAAATGTAATTAAATATGAACTGTATCTTCATCTTTCAAACAATACACAAGATTATATAGGTTATCTTCTGTCAAGAAAAAAGTTAGATATTCCTCAAAATCCTTACCTGAAATTTGAAAGGGTATAATATGTATTTGAAGTTGCAGTAATTATGCAGCACAACAGTGTGGTTAGTGAATATGATAATCTAGCTATGGTGAAAATCAGGCAAAGTACAGTATGAACCATACTCCAATATGCTATACCAATGCAACAGGAATTCTTGCTGGGTAAAGAATATAAATAAATAAATATACTAATATAGATGGTTTGACTGGTGAATTAAAGACTAGTCCTGTGCATTACACTCGTCTACCTTCATTCTCATCCACCGGATCCACTCTCTTGCGTTCCATCTCAGACTTCTTGGCAAGGTCTCCGTGGTACACAACATTGCTGCAACATACACAAGGACTGTAAGACCTATATTACATTTATTATTACATAAATATTAAAATTAATTATCCTTCGACAGATGATGGAGCTCTTTGATATTGGTGTTTATTCCTTTCTACGTCTTATACCCCAAGTCAATTTCATCTGCTTCATCATAAAACCTCCTCTCCTTCAAAGAATTCCCTTAGCCCTTTCACTGCAGTTGTTGTTGTTGTTGTTGTTCTTGTTGTTCCCCAAGCTGCCTGGCCGAACAGCCCCAAGGCCCCGAGCAAGGCGAAGGCCATAACCGTGCGCCACCACAGAACCCTCACTGCCGACCACAATAAAGCCTGGGTGACCGAAGCCACTTCATGGCGGGGAGCTGAGGAGGGTGCGGAAACGCCCCACCCAGGGCCCTGTGCCCCTCAGCAATTATGAAGAGAAAGTTGAGGGGCAAAGGAAAAAATGTGACGCTTTGGCTTCCAATCAAGGTAGACTGGGAGGTCAATCCACGGAAGAGACGCCGTCACTTGAGATCTAGAAAATATAAAAGTAAAAGGAACAGTCAGAGGAAGCTATGGGCATGGCAGAGATCGCTCAGTTCTCACTCTGATAGACCAGCCCATCACCGCTATCACTGCGGTTGTTGTTGTTGTTGTTACTGTTCCTCAGGCTGTCTGGCCGAGCAGCCCCAAGGTCCCGAGCAAGGCCAAGGCCATATAGAGCACCCCCACAAAACACTCCCTGCTTACCACTAATAAAGCTCAGGTGACCGAAGCCACTCCAAGGCAGGGAGCTGAGGAGGGCGCGGAAACGCCTGGGAAACTAAAGCACCACCCAAGGCCCTGTGCCCCTCAGCAATTAGACGCGCCACGCACAAGCTTCTTGTGGTGACCACCGTCGGAAAATTGTCGCATTGTCGCAGGACACTAGGACAAGTGGTAATTTACTTGGTAACTCAACAATATAATAAGCTTCGTTTAAAAGACACTCCATTCACAAATGGTATTTTTTTGGTAGTAACATATCTATTTGTGCACACACAATTAATATACTGTACATACATAAATTTGTTAAGACTGAGTGTTACACACATAAGTACAGTTTCAGTCGCTTGTCCTAATGGCGGAATTCCAGGCAACCCTGTTAAGGGTTACTTCACTTGTCAAGTTCTTGGATTTGAGATCGGCACGTATAGTCCGATCCCAGGTCTTCCTCGGTCCACCCCTTGGTGCAGCTCCCTCCACAATCACAGACCTGCATTTTTTCACCCAATTTTTTTCATCCATTCTCTCCACATGTCCATACCATCCCAGTCTACTTGTACGCATCACCTCGCTAATACTCTTTATACCTAAACGTCTCCTCAGCTCAACATTTGTTATTCTATCCTGTAGCCTGGCCCCACACATCCATCTCACCATTCTCATCTCATTACGCTCCATTCTGTTGACATCCTCTACTTTAACGGCACATGTTTCTCATGGTTCTGAGGCATACGTCATTGCACTTCTAACACATGAGGCATACACCTTTCCCTTCAGGGGGAGAGGCATTCTTTTCATGGTCAGGATTGGCATCAGTTCTCTGAACTTCCCCCAGCCACACCTAATTCTAGCAACAGTGGCAGCCTCGGCCCCACCACCGGCAGAGATGGTATCTCCTAGGTAACAAAACTTGTTCACCAGCTCCAAAGACTCATTTCCAAAATTCACAGCCACAGGATCATCACCTAACACAAGTATGTATCAACTATAACCCTATATAGGGGAGGTGTGGTGGAGTGGTCTTGCCACTGGCCTGGTAATCCAAAGGTCCCGGGTTCAAATCCTGATGTATCAATGGGAAGATATTATTGGGATGGAATTTGTGCTGTACCTAGTATCAGTGCATTACCACAAGCCCACCGAAACGTCAATAAAATACCCTCATTGTTCCCTGATTAAAATAGCACTGTATGAATATTCCCATATTCAAAATATGCTATAGGGGTGCAATGCCTGGTGAGTTATCTGCTCAACAGGTGGCGTTGTGTGTGTGTAAGTGTGAGAGTCCGAGTGTAGGGAGTGAGACAGTGAAGCACGGGAACGAAGTGGCTTAAGAGATGGGGTCGTTTCGGGCCATGAGTGAGCACCGTGCCTCATGTGAAGGCAAGATGGCAGGTGCTCGTTGTACTCTACGTGCTTCACATGTCTCACTCCCTAGATTGGAAGAAGACCTCACAGGCTTCACTGTTCATTGTAAAGCGGTGAATGTTAAGGCTCTCAGCCTATGCCCGAGAGGAAGTAAGTTGGAATATAGAAAAAAAATAAAAAAATAAAAAAATAATCATTACACATGGCGAAAACAAATAAATATATGAGAATCCACAAATTGCTTGCAAAGTATGAATGTTAACTTGCTAAGCACCAAATCCTTATAGAAATAGTATATATAATAAACACATGTTATAGTAGAATTGTTTACAGTGGAATAAGCTACTGTCAGTAAGTTTAACTATCGTTAAAACTCACTAAACGTCGTTAACTTGCTAAGCACCAAATCCTTATAGAAATAGTATATATAATAAACACATGTTATAGTAGAATTGTTTACAGTGGAATAAGCTACTGTCAGTAAGTTTAACTATCGTTAAAACTCACTAAACGTATGGATGCGTATTTATATGAGTATATGGCAGGAGGGAGGCCATGGAGGCAGCTCTAAAGCCTGTCCTTGGCCCCGCCCCTCAAATGTACAACTATTATATTATATTATATTATATTATATTATATTATATTATATTATATTAGATTAGATTAGATTAACCTCACCTAACCTAACCTAACCCTAAAATATAAAAAAAAAAATAACCAAAATAAAAAATATAACAAAATAAAAAATATTAAATACACTAAATTCGAGTGGGATTGAACACTGGTTTTCCCAGTGGAAGGCGGGAGGTATACCGATTGAACTATGGGGCGATCTGGTAGTAACGGTTTGAAGGCTATATTTAAACGCGGGGCGGGCCAAGGGAGGTGAGGGGCGGGGCCAAGGGGCCTAGATTCTCACGCATGCCGTCTTATTTTATGGACTATTATAATATTCTACTCTACGTGAGGTTTAAGCGCTATATACATTTGTTGTTGTTGTTGTTGTTCCCTAAGCTGCCTGGCCGAACAGCCCCGAGTCCCTAAGAAAGGCCATGGCCACGATCGGGCTTTCCCACAGAGCTCTCATTGAGTGTAGATTGTGTTGTTGGCGTAAGTGGTTGTGTGAAATGCAGTCTTCTATGATGTGTTTAATGGTATGGGGTGCTGTGTTACATCCCGGGCAGGCGTCGACAACGGAGTCATCCAGTCTCTTCTGATAGCTCAGGAGAGCTGGATGGTGTCCGCATCTCAGCCTGGCCAGGTGGACTCTGTCCTCGCGAGGAAGGGAGGATTCGGAAGGATGGATTTCGGGAGGTCGTGCATGCAGCTGCGTGTTGTCTGTGAGTGAGTGGATGGATCGGTGAGAGATATGAGTATGGATGTGCTTCTGGAAGTTGGTTCGGGGTGGGCAGGGAGGGAGAGAGGACAATAATTGTGTGTGATACCGTGTGCTGGGTGTTGTTTTGATATTTCTTGGTGTCTGTGGGTGTGTTGCCATGTAGTTTAGTGGGTGGTCTTGGTTCGTGGAGGCTGCTGCCAGGAATTGAGTGCCTCTCATGTCCAGATGGTCTTTGACTTTGAGGATTTTGGTTTCTTGATGTAGGTGATCTGTGGGTGCAGTAGCTGTGCAGCCTGTAATGATCTTCAGGGCTTTGTTTTGAATAGTCTGTAATGTCTTATGATGTGTTTCAGCTAGGTTAGAAGCCCCGGCTGGGTTTGCGTATTCCATCACTGATCTTATGTATTGTTTATATACTGTGGTGGTAGTTTCTTTGTTGTGTCCAAATTTTGTGTGAGCAAGTGACCTGAGGGCATTAAGTCTGGGTGTCAGTTTCTTTTTAATGTTTGTGGTGTGCTGTTTGAATGTCATGTTGTTGTTGACGATGCTTTTATTTTATACTAGCCCACTGGGCCTAGGCCCAGGCCTCAAGGCCTCAAGGCCTCAAGGCTAGTGGTGGAGGAGGTGGTACAGAGTTTAAAGTCACGTATATGTCAGCAGTTATATGTCATTGTATAAATTTATCGCTCTCAGGAAGTGACGAATAGGGGTGAAATTGAAAGAGTCTGAGTCAGAGAGGATGCCATGTAATGAGGTGTTCAGCAAGAATATCCGTCTTTCAGATGCATAGACGGGACAAATACAAAGAAAGTGAAAAACAGTCAATGATGTATGGCAATGTTGGCATTCAGGTGGTGGACCACGAGGGGTGGACATTAGGTAACCATGTGTGAGGCGCGTGTGGCCTAAACGTAATCTAGTTAATAGGGTTTGGTCTGCACGTGAACCATTAATTGAAGAGGGCCACAAGTGTATGTCATCCTTAATGGAGCGAAGGTGGCCAGTTAATGGTTGCGCTCTCCACTCAACTCGCCAAGCGTCATAAACATGGCGACGGAGGACAGGGAGCAGATCCTCCGAACGCAGCAAAGTAGTAGAGGGTGTACCATGACACGCTTGCTTAGCGAGGAAGTCTGCACGCTCATTCCCGGGAATTCCTACATGCGCGGGGATCCAGCACAGTGTGATGGAACGATTAGCGCACTGTAATTTGTGTATTGTGTGGATGATAGTCTTGACCAATGGGTCCTTGGGGGCAAATACACATAAGGCTTGCAGTGCACTCTTTGAGTCACTACAGATAACGACCCGTGGAGAGTTCCTCGACAATGAAGAGATGGTGCTTAAAGCACCTTGAATAGCCCATAATTCAGCAGTGAAAACTGTGGAGTGATGGTGTAAGGTACTTTGAGACAAGCCATGGTCTGAGACTGCAGCGCAACCCACGGCATCCGCAGTTTTCGAGCCATCGGTGTAAATGAAAACAGCCGGGATGTGATCATCAAGATGTTGTAAAGCGAGATGTCGACGTTGAGATGGGGCTTGGGCATCAAGTTGATCCGCTAAGTGAAAGCAAACTGTAGGGTGTTTTAGGGTCCACGGAGTGATGTGACTAGGAGGGGGAGTTATGGGAGGAACGGTGATACTGTAAGTGGAGAGCAATTGGCGAGACAATATTGGGAATGGCACTGGAATAGTTGAACGATAGTTATCTGTGGAATGGAATAGTTCTAGTAGAGTTGGGTCATGACGGAGGCGAACAGCCGTACGCATGAGGACTAATCGACGGTGGTAGGCTAGAGGTAAGGTCCCAGCCTCACATAGGATATTGGAGACACGAGAGGAACGGAATACCCCCGAGCTAATGCGGATGCCCAAATGGTGTACGCTGTCGAGGGTTCCTAATGTGGAAGCAGAGGCCGTGCCATAGACAGGGCTACCATAATCTAGGGCTGAGAGGATGGTAGCTCTGTAGAACAGTAAAAGCGTAGCGCGATCTGCGCCCCAATGGACTCGTGCGACTGTTTTCAGAACATTCATTCTCTGGAGGCAACGTGCCTTTAAGCAGGCAATGTGACTCTTCCAATTGAGGTGAGTATCAAAGATTAAACCAAGGAACCTGGTATGTGGAAGGATCTGAATATTAGAATGTCCCATGGTGAGAGTAATGGACTGTTTACGTAAATGTCGAACATTTCTATAGAATACAACGGCGTTAGTCTTTTCAGCAGAAAATTGAAAACCAGCAGTGGATGCCCAAGAGTGGATGGATTTTAGAGCAATGTTGAGACGCCGTTGTATGTGAGTCAGACTGGGAGAAGTATAATATATTGCGAAGTCGTCCACATACAAGCTATACGATATTTCAGGTGGGAGGCTGCGTATGACACTATTGATCGCCATAATAAAGAGTAAGCTGCTAAGGGCACATCCTTGTGGTATTCCATTAATTTGTGACATAATGTCAGATAGGAGACCATTATTTTTGACCTGGAATGTACAGTTAGAGAGAAAATTTTGTAAAAAGCAGGGAAGAGGACCCCGCATGCCAGAATCGTGTAAAATTTTTAAAATCCTGTGTCTCCATGTTGTGTCATAAGCCTTAGCAATGTCAAAAAATATTGCCACTGTGGGTTGGTTCTTGGAGAACCCATCACGTATTTGGTGTTCAAGGCGAATAAGTGAGTGCAGTGTAGAACGGCCAGGGCGGGAACCATTCTGATATGGGGATATGAGGGCATGTGACTCAGTGTAATGTAAAAGTCGAGGATTGATAATTTTTTCCATTAATTTGCAGAGGCATGAGGTAAGCACAATCGGTCTGTAATTTGTGGGAAGACTATGATCTTTTCCAGGCTTCGGTACGGGTATAGTGTAAGCATGCCGCCAAGACGGTGGGAAGTAGTTACTTATCCAAAACTGATTGTACAGTTGTAAAAGATGTTGTAGCGCACGTGGATGGAGGTGACGGATGAGAGCGTACGAGAATCCATCCGGGCCAGGAGTAGTGTCTGTACACAGGTCGAGCGCGTGTCGCAATTCCGGAATTGAAAAAGGGGTGTTATATTCATGTGTTTTCCCGCTATGAAAAGATAGCGGGCGAGATTCCTCCATACATTTATAACGAAGAAATTGACGAGGCAATGACTGATCTGAGCTGACGTGACAGAAATGTTTGGCATGTATGGCAGCGATGTCAAGGGGGTCATGTGTAAGCGAGTCCGAGGCAGGGTCTTTGAGTGGAGAGAGTGGAGGCCGTTACAGTGCATCCGTTGATACTGCGAAACTTTTTCCATAAAGTAGAGAGAGGGGTGCGGGAATTGAAGGACGAGATATATGATCGCCATGAAAGTATCTTATTGTCAAGGATACTGCGTTTGACAACTGCACAGATCTTGTTATAGAACGTTTTAAGGGCAATTTTTTCAATAGTGATGGTTATAAGGTCAAAGTAACGATTAGTGGAAAAAAGACGGGGGGAAACAGTCTTTAAACGCCGCTGCCTAACACTCAGACGCTTAAGAAGGCGTTCCACACGATGCTTGAATTTTATCATTTGGGCTAGAGTGGGCGTCCACCAAGGGACCTGGCGAGGGTGCGTCAGCGAGGAGGTAAGCGGGATATGAGTGCGAGCAATGGAGTTCAGGAAGGACAAAAAATAATCAAAATTGTGTGCAGGGGAAGAGGTAGGGGAGAAGTCCGAAACGTCTGCAGAGGAGTGCGTATAAGACGTCCAATCGGCTTTAGAGAGATTATAACTCGATATTTGAGGGGAGGATGCAGGGCACAAATACTTAAGGAGTATAGGGTAGTGGTCGCTGGAGAAGCGATCCTGTAAAACTGACCAGTCAAATAGGGGAGCTGCGTCATCCGAGGCAAAGGAAAGATCAACAGCGGAAAATGTACAGTGGGTAGCAGATCTGTAGGTGGGGGTGTCAAAGTTGAGACAACAAAGAGTAGAATGAAGGAGATATTTTTCAATTTTATCGCCTGGGATGTCTGTGTTTGGGTTGCCCCAAAGGGGAAAGTGTGCGTTAAAGTCGCCCAGAATAAGGTACGGTGGGGTCAGTTGTTGTACTAGTTGATGAAGGTCTGAAGTATTGTAATGACAGGAGGGTTGATTGTAGGAGGAGCAAACAGTCAAGGAAGGAAGGTTTGGTAATGAAATGGAGACGGCAGTTGTTTGAAAAGGGTTGGGGTCAAGGGGACAGGAACAAATACGCACTTATAGTGCACAAGGACGGCCGTTCGGAGATGTGAAGGGGTTATAGGGGAGCTAGCAGCAACAGTATAATGCCTGGGGGGGACAACAAAATTGCCTACATGTTGGAGGCAAATGCATAATGGTGAATATAACTTAAGTAATCGTTGTAATTCTCCCATACGGAGGCGAGTTTGGTATCCGTTTATATTCCATTGCAAAATGTTATATGCCATCAAGAATAGGATTGTCAGAGTCATCGACAATAGAGGTCTCTTGAAGAGAGTCTGGTAAAGGTTGTGAGTGTGGAGAGGGTTGTGTGGATGGAGGTGAAAGGGTAGATGTAAGGTCTGTACATTTTTCAGAAATAGCTGTGAATTGTGTGACTAGTTTAAGAACAAGGGTGGGGCAGTGGAGGAGTTTTTGGCGCAGAGTGTTCATAAATAGATAAGCGGAGGTAACATCTTCATCAGGGTTAGGGGGAAGTGTACGTGTGGTGACAAATTCCTGCGTCCGAGCAAGGAGGCAGGGATCCGTGGCACAGATATGGGGTGTGATGTAATTACGGAAACAAATTGGACATCCACATTTGTCAGGTGGGATATTGGTGTGACATATCAATACAGGAGATTGTGAGGGGCTCGGGGTATGATGAGTCTTTATCGAAGGTTTGTCAGATGATGGTGTCGTAGGGTTAGCAGGAGTTTGTGGGGGAATGTCTCTAGGTTTGGGAGCATCGGGATCTGGGCAGTGGGGAGCGGCTAACGGAACATGTCGCTCAAGGTTACAGGGAGGATCAGGCGTGGTGAGGGTGGTACGCACATTGACAGGAGGTTGGTGAACATCAAATCGGGATTGTGATAGCTCTATATTAGTCAAGTCAGAATCCAACAGGTTATTGTCCTTCAGGAATCTCTGCATCAAGTCCTTGGGCGTAGGATCAGATTCACAAATATGGGTGACACAATAACAAGGAGTCGGGTGAATTTGAGCATCTTCCGCTGGAGCTCGCTTGGAAAGAAATTTGTGAAGATGTTCGGTGAGTACTGTACGGGTAGAAGTCTTGTGCTGAAGTAGAAAGAATCGGCCGCAGTTATGGCAGCCACAGTCCGGATTGTGGGTAGGCATAACCCACTTCTGTGTGGTGGAACCGAGTTTCGAGGTCCGGGATAATGACCAGATAGGACTTGCAACCTTACGTTTTTTCCGAGGCTGCGACTGGGTGGAGCGAGATTGGGGAGAAGTCTCTATATCTGGTACTGTGTTACATTTCATGAGGTTCTCTTCGGCAGTCATGTTCCAAAACTCAGTATCATCGGTCAAGTTAGTAAATCCCTCGAACCTGTTAGAGGTGGATAGGTCCGGGGAGTTAAGGTGAACTAAACGGAAGGTATCATTGGTGGGGTAATGTTGTGGGCTAATAGGTAGTGTCGGAGGCTGCTCTGGACGCTGGTGGTCAGAGGAGTCAGCGGGTGTAGTTGATTCAAACTGTCGATATGGAGGAGATTTACCTTCCTGCCTTAATCGTGCTGCAGCAGACCGGAAGGGGAGTCCTTTTGTGGCCTGTAAATGTAATATGTCACGATGAAACGCAAAGTGCGGGCATGTTCTGTCATTGGCTTTGTGGGACCCGTCACAATTTGCACAACGGGGCGCGCTGACTTGACAATTGTTGAGAGCATGTTGTTCTGAGCCGCAATTTAAGCAACGAGCATTGAGAGCCCGACACCGTGGGGTTGAATGCCCAAGCTTCCAGCAATTTGTGCATTGTCTCGGCTTGTTAACATACCTTCGTACCTGCAGTTGGCGACCTGCAAGACGGACATGCATAGGGAGGTCATGGCGCTTAAAATAGATTTTGACAATGCGTAGTGGGGGCCGATTTCCACGCTGAGGAGCAGTATAAGTGTCAACTTTAACAACAGTAGGGTCAGTTCTTTGCAATAATTTTAAGATACGATTGGTTGAGTCTGTAAAGCTCTGATCTGCAAATTCGAAGTCGGAAGGGAGCACAACCGTGCCAGTACACTGATTCAGGTATTCATCTGGTTTACCTGTGTATCTGTCGTTGGGGGTGTCGAGGTAGGCTTGTAAGGCTTCTGATTGCTCCTGTGTTTTCACCTCAATCATGCGCTTGGCCGATCCAACAGCATGCATGGTGAAGTCACCAATATCTTGTGCGAGAGTATCGTATAGACTGAAATCATCCATAGGTTCACCAGAGACCGTGAAAAACCGTGACCAATCAGGGGGACTGAACATAGCGTTATAAGTGTCCTTCGAAGCAGGGGTATACGTGTTACGTTTACGCCTTTGTCGGTTATGTGAAGGTACGAACGGTTGAAGCGTGTGAATGGCAGAGGAAATACCGGCAAGGTCTTTTCCTGTACCTGCATTAATGGCCCGTTGAGATCGTGGAGGTACAGAAGCAGGTTTAATTGAGGTAGGAGATCCTGCATCCAGAGGGAAGATGGTAACAGATGGAGTCACAGACGGGTCAGGGATGCAAGAAGCATCCGTAGGGGTGTCAGCTGAGGGCATGCGAGGTTCTTCATTAAGGTTGTAAACGGAATGAAGAGGTAGGCTAAGGCTAGAATCATAATCTGGTAATTTAGAAGTTAAAGTCGAGACTGTGGGGTTGTCATCACTATTATTGATCACAGAGGCAGTACTGTGCATAGGAATTGATGCCGGGGAGATCACCTGATGGATCTCACTACCCGACGATGGAGAATTCGTCACAGTATCCTTAGGAGGTTTGCCAAGGTCTGTGGGTGCCATGCCTGAGTGGGGAACTCCGGCACTGTTGGCAGCAGGGGAAGGGTCCTTGAGGCAGTCCAATTTCTCGCAGGGGTCAGCGTCAGGGGGCAATTTTAGATTCCATAGGACGAATATTTCTAAATTCATCTGAGTCAGATTCCAAACCCACCATGGAGCCACAATTAGAGGACGGGACGACCGCCCTAGGAATTCTTGCAGATATACACCGCGACTAATGCACCTTAACCCTCTGTTCCCGGAAGGGCTCTTGAACGCCCATAAAAAAGCATACCAGAGCTACCCGGAAGGGCTCTTTAACGCCCAGTGGTTGAAAGCCTGTGAGCTTGGTGTGCGAGGCGTCAGTCCGACGCATGTAAACAACAGCCGGCTGGACCGACGCCCCGCATCTCCGGCCACAAGAAGGAGAGCGTCGCTTGTTCGTGTGTGCCTGTATGTTGTTGTTAAGTATCGAAAAGTAGTGTAAAGTGGCTGTTGTTGCCATAAAGTTATCTCCAATGAAATCATCATCACAACTCAACCAGTTGACTTAGAGAGCTCTACTTAATGCCATTCTACAGGTAAATAACACAGCTACGCTTGGGGATGCGCGGGAATGCGGGAAGCAGTCAGATTAACAAATATACGGTAGCCTAGCCTAGACGTTTTTCGGCCAAAACATCCGGGTTTCGAGGAATATATATATAATACATAGCCGGGGCTGGAGGGTTAAGGGCCGTCGATCTGTCGATCGCCGACCCAGCACAAGGGTTAGGGTTTGGCATAAAAGTTTCCCCTCGCTCGAACACGTCGGGTACCACAGTTCGACGGGTGTAGGGATTGCCGACCCACAACACCCTCCAACGAAACCAAAGAGTGAGTACGGTCGTTTACCTCATGACAGTCACGATGCTCCCAAAGGAGGGGGCAGCGGGAAGAAGGGAAAAACGGAAAACATAAAGGATGAGAAATGATAGGGCCCACTACAATTAGTTGGGGGCGGCAGGAAGGGTGGGCATGCGGGCATGCACTCCCCTCCTGCCGCCTCCGTCAGCCCCCGCACGTGTTCAAAAGTGAAACCAACGAAGCAGGCAGAGCGGGGGGTTTGAATGTCATATGAGTATCATATGTTACTCCTAGGATTTTGGGTGTGTGTGTATGTGTTAGGGGTGTGTTGTTTATGGTGAGTTGAGGGATGTATTCATGTTCTCCTGTCCAACTTGTGAGCAGGGTTGCGGTGGATTTGGCTGGGGCTAGATTAAGTCTGTTTGTAGTGCACCAGCCATGTAGTGTGTTGAGATAAGGTTGAAGGAGATCTGTTGCTCTTTTTGGGTCATGGTGTGTGCATGTGAGTGTTATGTCATCTGCATAGGAGGCTATATACAGTAATGTCAAACATTTCTAAGAAACTTATATTGGATGAATTATTTACTTCATAAACCTCTGAATAGAGGAACTGAAGCGATAATATATTTTGTACAAAGGTTTGAGACATTCAGAGAAATCTAGTTTTATATTTACAAAGAGCAAATATGCTACAAATTAAACACGAAAACTGCTTCAAAAATCATACTAATGCCTGCTAATAGTATATAACGCATAATCTTGGTATATTTCTTTTTGACCTAAAAAATATTGTGGTTCGTCCCCCAAAGCGACCATTCTCCATCTGGTGGTCACCCCATGAAGCTTGTCCGTGGCGCGTCTAATTATGAAGGGAAAGTTGAGGGGCAATAGAAAAATGTGACGCTTTGGCTCCCAGTCTGCCAAACTCTAGGTTGGCAGTAGGGAGGTCGATCCACGGAAAAGACGCCGTCACTTGAGATCTAGAAAATATATAAGTAAAAGGAACAGTCAGAATAAGCTATGGGTATGGCAGATATCGCTCAGCTCTCACTCTGATAGACCAGCCCATCACCACTGTGGTTGATGTACATACACGTTCTGGAAAAATCCTGGAATTATTTGCCCATTAAGCCTGTGGAGACGAGCTTGAGTGATCAGGAGTGCGGCAAGCCCGCGTCCGCTCAGCAACAGGCACTGGAGCTCTCCCGCCAAATCTTGCGTGACATATTCAATGTTGCCATAGGCAAATGGGCAAGAATGTAGTTACCGGGTGTACCGCCCGTCTTGTTTACACTACGCGGACGCTCACCATCATGTTCCCGTTTATTTTGACTGCCTTTGGATACAAAAATACATTACCTTAACCAAACAACCTAACCTAACCTAACCTAGTATTATAGATTTATAAGTATTTATTGTATTATAAGTATTTATAGATGATTTATGTTGTATGTGGGTAGTGGTACACCCGGTAACTACATCCTTCCCGGCAAATGTAGCAGAACATTGCTATTTTTTAAGCGAATATTGCCGATGTTTATAGTACGGTAACAATGCAGCTGAACCCCGTAAGCTAGCAGTCATTCAGGTGTCATTTGAAAGCTCTTTTCTTCTAGTTTTTTGTTGCAAACATTTAATTTCATTCAGGCACTTGTTTAAGCAATCAGGAGTGCCTGAATGAGCCCTAATTTAGCAGAAAAGCTCCCGCACTGATAGGGTTAATCTTGGTTTCTCGTCTCCATTCTCTCAATCCTCAATGACCCACAGTAGACAATTTTTTTCATACAAATATTAAAAAAAAAAAAAAAAATCCTCTCCCTTGAGAACTAGCAATAGTACTCTTAAAATACATGTACTGTACATTTGTAACTTATGCATAGATTCTTAAAAACACTAACCTATTTTCCCTTATAGACTCGGATTTCCTTCATTGGGAATAAAACTAACTCTCCTCTCTTTCACAAAGAAAACTTCCTCTAGGACCCTCATTTTCTTTAAAGACCTAATTATATAAATTCTCATTTCCCTTAAAACACTTGCAATAAGATTGAAACCCTCCACAGCTCACCAAAGATCTTCACTTAAAACCTCTTCAAAAATGTGTATGCCCACCTGATAATCTGTGTGTTCTTCTTCAGCCGTTGTGTCTCCGGGTCATCAGCCACTTGCGTGAATTTGGCCTTGTTCTTCTCGAAATCTGCGTGGTACTGCACCTATAATGTGAGGTCCAAGGGTTAGTAGAGATCCTTTAGAAGTATAATACAAACATATTCATTGATAGATCACCTGGAAAAGTGTAGTGCACACATTGGTAAATATCCTGTTTTACACCGGGGACGATTTTTACAAGTATTTTTTATTTTATTTCCTTGTTTTTGGGCTTTTTAGGGGTGTTTTTTAATGAACCCCATCGGAAAATGCAAAACAATTAGCCTAACCTAACCGAAAACTAACCTGTCTCGCCGACGGTCTAAACCCAGCTCACGTTCCCTGTTTATGGGTGCGCGACGGTCTAAACCCAGCTCATGTTCCCTGTTTTTATTTTTTTTAAAGATTTAGGGATTTTTTATGATGAATTTCTGACGGGGTGGACATATATGGCAATGAAGTACATGACCTAACTAACATATTTGTCTAAATAATATATCGATGGTTTCGACCCGGTGTAAAACTGGATAAATTCCCACACATTTACTAATGTGTGGCTCATCAGAATACTGTACATTATCAATCAATGGAATCATACACCTGTGATTTATATGTCTTGGAACACATGCTTAAACTCCTCTCAAGCAGATATCTCTAGGCGAGTTCCTATATTGTGACTCTTACCATCCCAAGTAGCCTACCTATTGACATGATTGATTGACATTTCTTCTGCCACAAGTGTGGCCATCCCTAACTAAGTAACTAACTAGATGACTCACTCACTCTTATTCACACCTATACAATCACCCACACACACACACACACACACTTGTTTACTCTCTATTCATTCTGCCAAATCTCACCTATGCCTGCCCAGCGTGGGTATCCTCACTAACAACACAAAAAGATCAATTAGAAAAAGTACAGAGGAGAGCATGTAAGATTATCTTAGGTCCCGCATACACACATTACCATGAATCACTAGTTACCTTGGTTCTAGAATCACTAGCCAGCAAGCACAAGCACCTCATTCAGAAATTTAGGGAACAACTAGACAGCATTATTTGCTCCCCCACCAAACGAGCAACGAGACCCAGTAACACCCGTTCGGATTCCTATCCGAGAAAGAACCCAAAGGTATCAAATCAGCCCCACCCCGTACATCGTTAACTTGATCAATTATAAGTAATGTAGCCAACTATCTCTGGTTCATGGATTATCAAAACACAAATTGTACCCAGCATAATTAAAGTAAATTTGTTTTCCCATTTCTTGCCTTAACATTGTTACTTAACACATTTTGAGACTCTCACAAGTTTAAATACTTGCTAAAGCTCCATCAATAGTGAAATAAATTAATAATCATTATAATCAATAATCAATAGTCGCATGAGTGTTTACAAGCTGAAGTTGTATGCCAGGCAAAAGATCAAACGCGCCACGACATGTTATCACAGTCGCGCCAAAACAACTCTTATAGATCGGTACAACATTTTACAAGAAATCCTTGATGTAGACTTGTAGAGTGCTACGTTTAAACGTATAATTTACCTATGTTTGGTATTTTCATTATGGAGATATGAATACGTTAACATCAAGAAACTGACGAAGACCCCCGAATTCGGGGTGGAGTGAAAGTTCAAAGCTATAGCTGCGGACCATGGATTAATGGAGACGGTCTTGCCCTACACATCGTTTTTTGACAGCCACATTGAATAAATCTCAATTTCCCTTAAAATTACATATTGTAAAAACTACATAGAGTAGATGAACACCATATTTATGTCTGGTAATGGGCTGGTCTATCAGAATGAGAGTTGAGCGTTCTCTGCCATACCCATAGCTTACTCTGACTGTTCCTTTTACTTATATATTTTCTAGATCTCAAGTGACGGCGTCTTTTCCGTGGATTGACCTCCCTACTGCCAACCCTGGCAGATTGGGAGCCAAAGCGTCACATTTTTCCTTTGCCCCTCAACTTTCTCTTTATAATTGCTGAGGGGCATAGGGCTCCCTGCCTTTGAGTGGCTTCGGTCACCTGGGCATTATTAGTGGTAAGCTGGGAGGGTTCTGTGGGGGCGCTCAGTTATGGCCTTGGCCTTGCTCGGGACCTTGGGGCTGCTCGGCCAGACAGCATGAGGAACAGCAACAACAACAACAACAACACCATATTTATGTAGTTTGTCTGGCTGGTGATTCCGAATGTTTTGATAACAAATATAGGTTATATAAAATGGGGGAATAGTTTATCCGCAGCATTGACAAAATTGCCCCAAAATAATAATAATAATAATAAAAAAAAATATATATATATATCATTATATATTCTCAGTTTCCACAATGTTTTCAGTCTTTTTTAATGTTTCAGCAGATTCCCCTACCAGTTATAATTAAGATCCATTGATAGATAGCTACTACCTTCATTATTTTGAAAACCGTGTTTGTCTGTCTACCTAATTCATGCTCTCTAATGCTCTATCTTAGTGTAGGCCTATGTGATTTGCAGCAACAAGACACTTCAACATCATATTTATATAAATACAAAAATACTTAAAATTTTAATTTCGTGAATGAGAGTATTGAAATGAGATTTCAAATTGCTATTAGTTTCACAACACTAAATAAATTAACGATGATATGGACTACAAACGTTTTATTGACGAAAATAATCGCTCGAAAACAATCATGTGACACCTAGACCCTATAGTTTGCTTCGCGTGGTGGTGCGGTGCAGTTGCATTTTTCTTTGCTTTGGCCGGCCTTGTGGTAGTACTTGTGGTGCCAGCTGTCCTGTGCACCCCTCTGGCAGGCCCTGGGCTTGGCCATAGGGTGAGCATAGTGAAGTGGTCCCTGGATTACTGGTGTTATGGCTACGGGTGGTGGAAGTGACGATATGGACCATCAGCACCCCTCTGGCCATAAAAGGAAGAACTGTTTGGATTCGCCCGACCGTGGTGCCCTTACGCAGCTGGGTGCAGGGGAGCCTTTGCAGTCTTCTGGGAAGCTCCTACGTGTGGATAGGCCTAGTTCTGACAGAGGGCCGCCCCGAGTTAACCCTCAGCATGCTGCTACTGCAGATTTGGTATCGTACATCTTTACTACTGTTCCTCGTTCTCCTACTGCATTTCATAACCCTAGTGCTGTTAGTGCTGCCATCAATGAGTCTCCTTTTGGGAAATATGTCAAGGAGGGTGATATCCATATGGTTGGGCGTGGGGCGGCCTTATGTGTTGCCATAGAAAGGCAGTGGGTGCCCAAATTGCAGAACCCCCTTTCCCAGTGTACTGAACTTGGCAAGTGGAAAGTGAAGTGTAGGGAGTCGTTTTCCCCTGGTGATGAGAGGTATGAGTGGGGGAAAATTGGACCAGTGAGCCCCGCCATTAGTGATGAAGAATTATTGGAAAAATTGTCGGTTTTACATAGGGGGTCAACCACCCTAGTGGATGTGAAGCGGATGTTACAGCGACCGAAGGAAGGTGGTGGAGGTGGGGGACTGGACCGGGCCACGGAGTCCAGTGCTCCTTCCGGTACTGATCGTGTGGCTTCCGCTACGGTGAGATTGAGGTTTCTGGGGCCTAGGCCTAACCGGATGCTATTAGGCCATGTGTCTTACCCTGTCGGCAGATTTGTCTTCCCCATGTTGAGGTGTTTTAACTGTCACTCATTCTGCCATGGTGCCTTGTCCTGTAAAAACAAAGTGAGGTGTGCGAGATGTGGGGGCTATCACCATATGAAGGCGGGGGAGGCCAGCTGTTCCAATGACCCTCGATGTTTATGCTGTGGTGGCCCTCATCGTGTGACGGCGAAGTCCTGCCCAGTGTACCGTCAGGCTTTTGATATCCATATACAGTATCGGGATGGTGATCTTGGCCTGTCTGATATGAATGTGAAGTTGATGGACCTCAATACTCAGGGCAGACATAAAGTGAGGGCCCCTGCTCCGACCGCTGCAGTCACGCCGCCACCTCGGGTTCCAGCTCCCCCGAATACGCGGATGTCGAGGCCTGTCCAGGAGGGGACTACGTATGCGGCGGTGACATCTCCCAATCGCTACGCCCTCTTGGAGGATGAACTGGTCGGGGTAGTCGATCCTGATGCCGGCAGGTTGGATGATGATGAGTGGGCGGAAGTACATCAGGGCTCCGTTCGTCCACTGCATGGCCGGTCCGGTTCACACCCCCAACCACGGTCGCCACGCCGCAAACCAGTACTGCCAGAACGTCTTCTGCCAGGTAGAGGGGCGGCTCGTCATGCTAGGATCGACCTATTTGACCCTCCGGACCTTGCTACCCAGTCTCCTCCCCGGGATCTCTCGCAAACCCCTGCTGCACAGCCATGGCGTTTTGCACAGGTGCCCCCGCGAGGCGAAGCGGGGGCTGGGTCAGCTGCCTCCCGGTGCCCTGGACCTAGTCCGGATGACTCATTCATGCGGCTGTTCACGGACTTCCTGGACCTCCTGCGTGACCTGCCGTTTAAGGATGCATGTCTTCGACTATTGCCTAGGCTTGTCTCGCTGTTTTCGCGATGATGGCTTCCACGTCTCTCCTGCAGCTTTTCTTCTGGAATGCACGGTCACTGCTTAGGAAAACGCAAGATCTACGGACAACTGTTGCTCGACTGTCCCCAGTGGTGGTGGGACTTTGTGAGACCTGGCTTGCCCCTACCCTCACTTTTCGTCTGCCAGGCTTTCAACTGTTTCGGGAAGACCGTTGTGGCAGGGGCGGAGGTTTGGCACTCCTCATCAGAGACACCGTTCCATGCTTACAGCTCCCCCTCCAGCATTTTCGTGGGGGGGTCTTGGAAGTCTTGGCGGCCAAGGTGGCACTAGAGACGGGATGGGTTACAGTCCTCGTTTGTTACAACCCCTGCAAGAGTGTGACAGTGGAGGAATACCGGTTTTACGTCAATCAACTGCCGTGTCCATGCATCATCTACGGTGACTTTAATACACGTCATGCCTACTGGGATCCAGTCGCCCCGCGGGCATCTCGGAACTCCTCGGGGTCTGCTTTATTTGACCTGCTGCTGCAATCCCCAGACATCGCCTTGCTCACGCCTCCAGGACTCCCCACGCGGATAGATCCGCATACCGCGAAGCACTCGACCTTGGACCTTTGCCTCGGCTCCCCTCAGTTTCAAGGGGCATCCATCACGACTGGGCCGTACATGGGCAGTGACCACCTCCCAATTCTATTGCATGTGCAGAGTGTCCGGGTACGGGAGTCCCAACGGGCTCGTCCTCGCTGGAAATTCGTCGACACTGCGTGGCCTGAGTACTGTACTGCTGCATCGGAGCTCTTGGTGCGGACTGAGGTTTCGTCTTCATTGGAGGAGGCGGCAGTGGGGATTTCGAAGGCGTTGGTGCAGGCGGGTTCCCAGGCCTTCAGGAGGACTAGTCCCTCCACATCACCCCTACCTGCTGTTCCATGGTGGTCACCGGAGTGTGCTGCAGCGATCCAAGCTCGCCGTCGTACATGGAGGGATTGGAGAAGTCACCCCTGTGCTGCGAAGAAGAGGACATATCGTCGGGCTGATGATAGGTGCATGAAGATGTTGTTGGTGGCTCGGAGGCGTGCCTGGGGGTCCTTCTGCTCGTCCCTGAGGTTTACGGGCTCTTGTACGAGGGCGTGGCGATTTGTTAAATCAATGAATGGGATGCATGTGAATCTCTCGTGCCCCCTTCGGATTGATGGGCAGCTAGTCAGCGATGGTCAGGCGATAGCGGATTCATTGGCGGCCTTCTTTGAAGAAAAGTTCGCTATTCCTGAACCTTTACCAGTGTCTGATCGCCTCGAGTCGTCCATCGCCCACTATACTGACTCGCCTACTGCTCTTGCCGCACCTTTCACCGCCCAGGAGCTGGATGATGCATTATGCTCCCTCCCTCGGGGTAAGGCGTTGGGTCCGGATGAAGTGGCCTATGAGATGTTGCGCCACCTGCATTCAGGGGCCAGAGAGGTGCTGCTGGGAGTTTACAACGGTAGCTGGCAGGCAGGACTCTTCCCGCAATGTTGGAGGCATGCTCTCCTTCTCCCTTTCCTCAAGCCTGGTAAGGATCCGGCCCAGCCGTCATCAAGGAGAGGGATATGCTTATTATCGGCCGTCGGCAAGGTTATGGAAAAGTTGGTCAACATGCGTCTCTCTTGGTGGCTGGAAACGAGAGGACTCCTGGGCGACGCTCTCTGCGGCTTTAGACCTGGCCGTGGGACAATCGACGTACTGCTGCAGCTGGAGTACCACATCCACAACACATACCGAAATAAGCAAGTCCTTCTGGTGGCGTTCATAGACGTTGAGGGGGCTTTTGATGCTGCGTCACACATGGGCATTGTATACAAGCTTGGTGCAATGGGATTCCGTGGAACGGTGCTTCGGTGGTTCTGCAGCTTCCTGAAGGGGCGATCCTTCTCAGTATCGGTCGGGGAGGCCAGGTCCCGTAAGGTCTCCACACACTGCGGCACCCCCCAGGGGTCGGGACTCAGCCCCCCCTTATACAATGCCCTGATGTCCGATTTCCCCAGCCCTGCCGACACATCCGTGCTGATTTATGCGGACGACATATCCTTGGTATGTGCGGCGGCCACCCTTCTGGAAGCCCAGGCCCGTCTTCAGGCTGCTATTGACGACTTGCTCCATTGGGCCACAGAATGGGGTTTACGGTTGAATACACAGAAGAGCGCCGTAATGTGTTTTACTCAGAAAACTTATCTTCCTGGCTTACCGAGGGTGTACATGGAGGGCAGCAGTCTGTTACCGTATCGCACTAGCCATGTGTTCCTGGGCCTCCGGTTGACTGGACCAATCCTCACCTGGGGGGCCCATATTGATTATCTACGGGAGTCTTGCATGAAGCGACTGAACCTCATGAAGTGCATTGCACACACCAAGTGGGGTGCTTCAGTTTTATGAGGTTTTTATCCGGAGCAAGTTGAAATATGGATGTGTAGTATATGGGTCAGCCTCAGACACAGTGTTGGCGCGATTGAATCCAATCCATAATGCGGCTCTCCGCATAGCGCTGGGGGCGCTCGGCTCGTTCCCCGTTGTTTCCCTGGAGGCGGAATCAGGGATCCTGCCCATGGTCTGGAGCCGGGCGATGGCTGATTGCAGTTGGATGTCCAGAGTAGCACGCATGCCTGAAGCCCATCCTCGCCCATCCTCTAGTCAGATTATTGAGGTCGTCAGGGGTGGGGCTGGCCTCCCCGCTCTGGCCAGTAAAGCGCCGGTGCCCGTTCCTGGTTCGTGGACTCAAGACTTACAGCCTTCTCGGAATTGCCCCTCCGAGCCCGATGCCGGTACCTTCTGTCTCCCCAGTGCCGCCCTGGGTTTGTCTCTCCGGGTTGGTACGCCACACATTCCATCGCAGCTTTAAGAAGTCAGAATGTGCGGTCATGGCACAGGGGTACTTTCGGCAGCTGTCAGCCACACGCTACATTGGATTCTCCCCTGTCTTCACCGATGGATCCTTCGTCCCCCCGGCTTCTTCGACAGCTGCAGTCTACTACGAGGAGCTCGCACTGTGCCAGACTTGGCGGCTCTCCGGGCATCATCACATCCTGACAGAGGAGCTTTTTGCCATATATAAAGCACTTCTCTTCATTAGCGTCCACTTGTCCAGTCAGCAGGTGGTCGTCTACTCTGACTCCCAGTCTTCTCTTCGCCTGCTGCAGTCTCATCGCCCTGCGTCGCATGCCTCCCTTGTCTTCAAGATACAGTCGCTGCTTCTTCACCTCTCCAACTCACCATGGCCTGTGCATTTACAATGGATTCCGTCTCACTGCGGGATCAGGGGGAACCACATAGCGGACAGGGGCGTGGCCACGGCTCACTCATTGACATCCTGTGAGAGTTTGGACGCTGATCTGCGGTCCCATCAGATGGTGGTTCGTCGGGCATGTATGGATCGATGGAACGCCACCCTCCGATGTTCGTTACCATCCACTACCCTCGGCGCATATCGGGTAGACTCGTCTCCCCAACCCTGGGCGAGAAACAAGCTCCGCAGTCTGGACGTGACCCTGGTCAGGCTACGCATCGGCCATACCACGCTCTCTGGCCACCTCCGGCGGTTGGGTATCCTGGGTAGTGATGCATGCCGGTGGTGTGGTCAGCCGGAGACTATTGAGCACTATGTGTTGAGATGTCCTCGCTTCTACATGGAGCGGTCTATCCTCGCTGGCCGCCTTCGACTCCTCGGCATCACCTCGCTATCCCTGCCAACGATCCTCGGAGGCCGGGGGGTCCCTGAGGGGATGAGACGTGCCATGATTCTCCGCTTCTGCAGCTTCCTCACAGCGACTGGGCGCCTGACGCGCTTGTAGTCGATGGCCTCTCCGCGCCTACGAAGGAAGGGCTGGAGCGGGCGCGGTGACATGCTCGAGTGGCCCTGTAACTCCAACAACAACACCTAGACTCCTTTACAAAGAACGCCTATATGCTTACCTTGGCCTTGTGCTCATAATAAATATGATTTAGGCTTTCCTTATTACTACATCCCATATGTAACTCTGTAACTCACTGCCATAACCTATTACTTATAGCCCTACACTCGCAAATACACACCGCCTCAGCAACAACATTCACTGGAGTGTTGGGGCTTGTATACCTGTCTACAGTTAGCAAAAATAAAGAGATATTATATCTACACCGAAGCCATTAGGCCTATAGCCTACCTTCAGCAACAACACTCCAAAACAACCACAACCAAAATGGTCACACTCCTAAATGGTCACATCCAAAACGTCCACACACCTTACATTAACGACCACAACCAAAACGATCACACTCCTAAATAACTACAACCAAAACAGCCACACTCCTAAACGGCCACACTCCTTACGTCAACAGCCACACCCAAGATGGTCATACTCCTAAACGGCCATATTAGCACATGCTCCACCTCCCTAAAGTTGACCCTGCTCATGTGGAGGTTCAGGTGAGTGAAACCCCTGAGTGGAAGAGGCTTCAGAATAAACCATGTGATCCATGACTGAAGCACGTCGAACGATCATGTCGAGAACCACTTAGGGTGGACTGAGTAGCAACCTGGAGGTGGATTCACCAACGGTCGTACGATCCGAAAACTCCCTTACCGTTCTCTTACGTCTCAACGCTGTTATTCACGAAGCGTCGTAGCGGCCATATTTGATCGTAGGAAGCCCCTTTAACCCTTGTCTAGCGGGGGGGGGGTTTTGGGCTCATTTGGGCATATTCAGGCCCTCCTGAATGATCAATCAAGTATCTGCATGAAAAGAAATGTATTCAGCAAAAAACTAGGCGCTAAAAGCTTCAAAATGAGACCAGAACGAGCTACGTAGCACTCGTGGTTCTCTTGCAGTGGTGCCACGAACATGGGAGTTTAGCGTATAGCGGTATATTTTTCCCAGCTATGCTCACTACTGGCTACACTGCTGGCCTCTCGAGAACACAGGGAACATGAGTTAATGGGCGGCGGTAAGCCCTGGGAGTCGGCTGTCTGGCCCGCTGCGCTCCCAGCCATTTGCACTCGTTTTTAACCCTTTAGCAGGGTGTTGTCATCACTGATGGCAAGCGAGTGCAAGAGAGAGAGAGAGAGTATCGATCGACTGTGTCTCAGTGGCCTTGGGGGAAATTGGCGGGAAAGCAGGTTGCCTCACCCATACATTATACAACTCGCGGGCTATATCTCCGATTTTGACCATCCAAACGCTGTTTTCACTCATTTTATTGTTGTTTCAGGTTAATACCTTTATAATCAACCCATAATAGGCGCATATGGATAAGTATTAATGCTATTAATGGCACAATGAATATTTTAGTGACGGAAACACCTCAAATACGTCAGCACAGGGTGACGTTTCCAATTACCCCCATGCGCACTTCAGAGGTTAAAAGCCTTAATAATGCTCCTAAAGGCGCGGTTACACATGCCCGAATTTTTGCCACCCAAGCAACTTTTGTCACTGCTACGGGCAACTTTTCTGAGACCCAAAAAAAGTGGTTACACATGCAGGAAGAGAGTTGCTCGTAGCACTATCTCCCGTAGCCTACACTCTTTCGTTTTCACTTCGAAATTAATTGGTTTTAATTCGGCCGTTTTAGCTTCCCGTCACGCTATTAATACATCACAATCCCTATGATAAAGCTGAGCATATATAAAAACCAAGGTATGTATGACTATATTGCTCGCCATTACATAAAACAAGCGACATGAATCCACGTCTGTCGGTAAAAGTGCAATTCAGTTGAAACAGCAGCACGCTCATGATTGGCTATCTTATTATTACCCTGATCATTTATTTATCATCTGTATTGTTCCCTATTTATTCATCAACTAGATATGTTTTAAGTAATTTTAATGATTAGGCCTACTTAATAAATTACAGTACTATCCGAATCTAAAGAGCTCTTAAAGAACACAGGAAACACAATAATAACATATATTATATCATAAAGTAAACACAAGCAAGATAAAGATATGATAAACCAAAGAAGTAAGCGAGAGAGAAGACTGGCTGGCCCGGGCTCACCCGGTTTAGCCAATCACAGGCCTTGCTTTACGTATTACACATTTAAAATAGGCAGTGACAGTATTTCTTTCCTTGCTTCTGTTTACTGTATTATATGTACGATTTTATGTGTTCCATGTGGTATTTTATAGCTCTTAAGGTTCGGATATCACCTGTCACATTATCATTAGAAGTATTAAAACTTATTTATATTAATATAGGCCTAGCCTACTGTATATGGATTATATATATATATATATATGGGCCTATTTAGGCTATAGGCTACATATGGAATATATGTCCACGACATAGCCTATTAATTCACGCCAAACACTATTACCGTATACTGTACATGTAGGCTACTAAGTTATGTAAAGAGTAGCCTACTATTTAGCACGTCGCATTAACCGAACCTATAATGCATAAATGCGGTATTTAATCAAGATTACAAAGCATTCAGAATACATAATTTGTAATACTGAAGGAAGTATTAGGCTAACCATTGCAGTAACAAAGCTATTATTCATATTTAGTTATAACAAATCGTTTACTGTTGCAAATTATAATTGTAAGTTGATTATGATAACGGATATATGATACATTTAATCCCTTGAGAGAATATTCTTCCCATTCTTGCCTAAAGATATTGTAGGCTATTTGTACAAACTTGAAATTTCGCATTCATACCGTAGCCTACTTCTTGATTAAACCGTTTTCTCATCCCAATCTATTGAATATTATACTGTGATGACATATGAGGACCCTGGGGGACAAGAGGCGAATGCGCCAATACTGTACCTTACTTTCGAGTTATGAGTGTTTAAAGTCTGGAATAGGTGGCATACATAGAATATTACAGAATAGCATGTTATAAAATACCATTAGAATCCTCTGGAAGAGACAAATTGATAGAAAAAAAAAATAAAAAAATAAAAAAAATAAAACAAACAAAAATGCACAATAGATTTTATTTTTTGTTTTCAACCTGTAGTAATTATTGTTCAATCTGCTTGAAATTTAATCCTGTATTAGATGTCCATGAAACTAAGATACTGTTAAATTTTCAGCCAATGACACGCGCAAACGCGCGTGTCATTGGCCGGGAGGCGGGCCTTTAACCCGGGGAATGCTAGCCGGCCGCTCATTGGCTTGAGCGCGCGGGAATATTCGCCCCTCCACCTCCTACAATCCATACCTCCTCCGCCGCTACACAAGGTCGAAACAAGGGATTTAGAACCTTGGGTTCTGAGCCCGCATGGGTGGGAATCGCAAAACGCTCTTCACACGCTCTTCACCACGTGATTTTCAGTGCTTCCATCTATCGGGAACCAGTCCTAACTCAATTTTGCTCATGGTGGCACATTCGCCCCTTGTCCTCCAGGGTCCTCATATATATTTAAGGATTGAGCATTATTATAGTATATTAATGCTTGCACATCATATATATAGTCATCACATTACTACTATTGCATGCAACCCATATTTATAGTTGCCGCAACAGGCGATGCGTCCCGTACGTTCGGGACGCAAAAGTTGCCCTATTCGGGTGACAAATGGGTCCCGAAAAAGTTGCTTGGGGCGCAAAAGTTGCTCCACGGAGCAACTTTTGTCACCGATTCGGGCAACTCGGGCATGTGTAACCGCGCCTTAACTTGCTGCAAATTGGTGCACGACTTAAGTCGAGCGCCGCCAATAAGGGGTTAAGAACATAAGAACATAAGAAAATGGGAGTCTGCAGAAAGCCGACTGGCCTACACAAGGCAGATCCCTGTCACACCCAACCCTAATTATAAGCCCAGCTTAAAAACACCATTAGGACTTAACTCACCGAAACGGTCAGAGGTCAGAAAAACGGGGATCATAGGATTTAGGATATATGATCTATAGATCGGGGATCTATGCCTTTCGCATAGGGTGGTCCAGACCATCCTTACATGAATTTGACCCGGATATAGGTACACAAATATCGATAACACAACCCGCGACCATAACAAATTCATCTGCAGTATAGCTCTTTATGACACACTAAGTCATTATTGAGGCAATAATAGCGCAATATGATTGTTAACTTGTGTTTACAACACCAATAAGGCATTTAATACAAAGTATGAATATATTTGTATCCTTAATGTCTTAGGACAGGCCAAATTAAGCTATGAATAGCCTACATATGCCAGCCTAGACCTAGTCAAGGTTAATTGATGCACAAATTCATGTGCTGCGACAACACGTACCGGTAGCCTACCATTAGTAGATTTTAACCCTCATTTATTGCGGAAATGTTTTATTCCAACTCCCCACCACCTCTGCGTTAGATTAGGGTAGCCTATTCCTCAACAAAGTTGATAGTATCATAGGAACAAAATTATGAAAAGAATTACCCTGGGCCTAGCCTAAAAAATAAACAAATAAATGGTGTTGCAAATAATTTTGTTTAGCCTAGCCTAGGCCTAGGCTAGGCTATAACCTAGGTTTATTTTGAAAAAGTTAGGGCTATTTAGGCTAGAAAAGTTAGGCCTATGTATGGTATTTTGGTTAGGCGGTAACATTCAAGGAGACTACATCGGAGCGTGTTCAGTCTACCCTATCAGGCAATCCTGTTTCTGTTTGAGCAATCCTGTTTATGATCGCGCAGACTGAATGACATTGATAGGCAAACATTGATTCTCGTCGCTGATTGGTCAGTGGCTATGAGCACGAAATTCAAATCTTGTTGGCGATATCTGCTTAGGTTTTAGGCCTGTTACAGTGCTTCTTCGGTCTATTAATTTCAATCAAAGTCAAATGGTTTTGTCAAATCAATACATTTTAATATTGGATATTATTATCCATCAATATAGACTATTGGCTATGGTAGTCACACTGTCAGCTACAGTCAGCAGCCTTGTTCAAGCTCAAGACAGACGGTAGGCTAGGCTACCATCAGGCTATTATATCTTATAATCTTATAAGGAAATGTTGACAAAGTTATTACGGTCCTTATGTGGCAAAGGTAGCTCTTTATTCCACGTGTAATTTTCAAACAATTCTCCGTTAGTCTATTGGGGAAATAAAAAGTAGATGTTCTTTTCCTGGCGATGTAGGACTATTAATAGGCTAAATTCTATAGTTTATATATATTGTTCTTTCCCTGGCGATGTAGCCAGGCTGAATTAAATAGTAGCCTATATATATTATCTCTTCCTGGCGATGTATGTATAGGAATACTTTCTTTTCCTGACGATCTATGTGTATATAGGCTATTTGCAAGCTTATATTTGTGGAAGGTTCATAAATATTATTTTTTAACCATTAGATTACCTTTGAAAATTTAACTATAGCGTGGATAGGCTACCTTACTAAACATAGCTTAACTGACCTATCATACTTCGATGCAATTATGCCTTTAAGAAATGTAAATAGAGTAATCGATCAATAATAGACAAGCGCCGAAAAACCTGTACAGCAAGCTAGGCTATAACCCGTTAAAATATAGGCTATCATTCAATTGGCACAGTAACAATTGTAACATTACCAATATATAACTATAACAATGAAATACAAACCGCGTAAAAAACATAATAATCAATCAATAATATAGACAAACGCTCAAAAACCTGTACAGCAAGGTATAACCCATTACAATACATCATTGGCATAGTAACATTACCAATATATAACGACAAATTAAATAATAACTGTAAAAAAACAAAAAAAACATTAGTTCATCGAGCCTCGAACCCTTGCGAGTAGGCTTACGGATTTAAAAGCGAAGTCGTTACCAACTAGCTCCATGGAACTTATAACCAAAAACTCATATGACGTGATCGCGTCATATGGACTTATCTCCATGCCTCTCCAATAAGTTTATGACGCGATTTTGCGTCATATGAGCTCAGTAAGTCAGATAAGTTAGCTTACGATAAAACCGTTGGTGGCAACCTCAGCCTCCTCCGATAATTCTAACGGCCGCAGTGTTGTTGTGAGTGTAGTGCGAGGCAGTGGCAATGATCCCGGGGCTCCCGCCTCCTCGGACTTATTGGAACATAATATGTCTGAAGAAGCTAGGCTACGCTTACCGCACTGAAGTCCAAGTAGCTGTGAGACTTGCGCTCCAAGCTGCTTGTTTTATGTTATATATAGCAAAATGGTCACGATAACTATGATTTGTATAGGTGTGCCACCTTATAATTGAGATTACGACACAGAAATAACATGGAGGGAGGCTAATTAAGCTTAATTATGATGATATAATGTAGAGGTGAGATTTAGGCCTACTGTTATGATAGCTTCGCTAGTCACCTCCAGGGAGTGTTAGCGTGATCGCCGTCTAATTGCAAACAATCACAAACGTGATTCGTCGAATCAGAGGTGATCACGTTCAGTAGAGCTATCCCGTTTGTGTGTTTAGGTAGACTGAACGCGCTCGTTCTTTGGGCAGGTATAGGCTATCCTAGTGTTTACTAGCCTATACCCCTTTGAAAGGACATTAGCCTAACCTAACAACCTTACCTAACCTATCCTAGTATTATGGGTGGGGGCTGCTGCCCCCACACCCCCGCTATTTAACATCTTTGACAGATTTTTGGTGTATTTTTCAGTGAAATCAGGTTTTTTTTCAAGTGTCGATAACGAAATTCCTCCATGCGGACTATAATGAGAAAAATATGGCGAGTCTATTGGTCCCTATTTTCCCTAATAAATTGTTTCTAATAAGGCGGATGTAGTGTCCTTGAAGATTATCGGTTAGGCTAGCAATGCCTAGCTGGGTTAGATTAGGGTAGCCTATTTCCTAAACAAATATGATAGCCTATCACCGGAAAAACAAATTAGGCCTATGAAAAGAATTACCCTAGGCCTAGCCTAAAAAAAAAAATAAGGAATTATTCTATAATTGCACCTATACGAGCTAAACAAATTATTTTTGTATTTAACAGGAACGTACGACGAGGTAAGTGATGTGGTATAGGTGGCAATATGTGGAAATGGATTATAAGGGCATTCCGCTCCCTCTGACCCCCTTACGAAAATCTACGGTTACTCACTCCACCCCAACTGGATTTCTACCCTTTTACCTAACCAGCGGGGGTGTGGGGGCGGCAGCCCCCACCCATAATACTAGGATAGGTTAGGTAAGGTTGTTAGGTTAGGCTAATGTCTCTGAACCATTGTAAAATCTGTGTCACATCAAGATTGATAGACTTTTGTCAGAGGGGGCGGAATGCCCTTATAATCTATTTCCGCATATTGCCACCTATACCACATCATTTACCTCGTCGTACCTTCCTGTTAAATACAATAATATTTGTTTTAGCTCGTATAGGTGCAATTATAGAAATTTACCAAAAATATTAATAGGCGAGCCTATATGGTGTGAATATTTTTTTTTAGCCTGGCCTAGGCTATAACCTAGGTTTATTTTGAAAAAGTTAGGGCTATTTAGGCTAGAAAAGTTAGGCCTACGTATGGTATTTTGGTTAGGCTAGCAATGCCTAGCTTGGTGTAGCCTAAGCATAGTAAAGTAGAAGCCTAGAAGGTAAAGATGGTGTTTGCAGGCGTAATGTCCTCCTTGTTAACTAGCCTAGCTGTTATTAGTCCCATGCTGGTAATATATTTGATGATGGCAATAAGTCATGGGAGGTGAGGGGGACAAAGCTCCCCTCAACCTATCATTATATCCCATGGCCAACTGTTGGGCAATAGGTTGAGGGGGGCTTTACCCCCTCATCCCCCATGACTTATTGTCATCACCATATATATTTCCAGCAGGGGGGTAAATAACAGCTGGCCGTGGGATAATTTTGTAATTAAATGCAGTTAAATTAGACGCGAACATAACCGAGCCTGCAACTTCATCTAAACAAGGACAGCGGAAATCCTTTAACTTGGGCCACTAACAGGCTTCCCTGTAGCCTAGCTAGGCTAATTTCTTATCATCAATTCACAAGATCACTCTATTCTTCTTCCTGTTGGCTGTGGTGGATCGAATTAGCCATGCTAAACAATGAAAACCTCATAAATTAAATTATATTAGGTTTTTCTTGGCGCTTCGGTCATGTGGGTGACATATTGTTTATTTACATAGGCCAAGCGCCTGATTGGTCAAGAGAAGCCTCGGTGAAAATAACCGAAAGGGAGCTCAACGATGCGTTCGTGAATATACCTTCCGCACTCCCTTAAGCAAGTGTCACACTATGCCGATTTAAGTGCCGACACTCCACGACTTAAGGGTCAGGAGCAGGTCTTTGCCTATATCGCCGCGCGACGTGGGTGGGTGCCAACTCAAGAGAGCCATCGGGAGAGGTCGTCACGGGCCTCAGGAAAAGTTTGACACGCACAACTCTCATGAGCTGAGTCGGCGGCTAGTAAATTGGCAGGACGGGGACGGTAGGCGGGTGGTGTCGGGCGGCATCCAGTGGGCGTCAGACGGTACAAGGGTGTCGACCTGTCTGCGTCAGACGCCGCTTATAAGGTAGGTCGCCTTCAGGCAGTGACCCGGTAATGCCCAGGCGCCGTCATAGGGGGAGGGCATACCGTGAGTCCGCGACCTGGCAACGTCGCACGGGACATCGTTGATAGATGGTTTTGGGGGTGTTTTTGTTTTAACCTTGATGGAGGTCTAGCGAGGAAACTAAAAAATAAATTAATATATAAATAAATAGACTGCAAAAATCACCACTGTCCCCTTAATATGATCCCATCAACGAGTGACTATCTATAAACCCTTTTAATAGCGGTGGCGCCTGTTTTGCCATAGTTCTGCCATACTTAGACGATTTTATGCAGCTTAAGAACGGTCTGTGGGAGTTAAGAGAGATAAATGAGAGGAATGGAGGTCTTGTGATTGCTACAGGCCCTTTGTAAGCATAATACAATAACCTAATAGTTGCCAGACTATAACGAGAAAGACGTCACCGGTACTGAAAGGGTTAACTATAGATGGCCTTGTTTTACCAATTACTCAAAAAAATAACACTTAATTAAGGGGATATGGGTGCATTTGTTTGCTCATTTATGGATCTTTTGATTATGTTTTTAGTGTCCTCCCTAGATCTCAAGCTTAACTCCCCCCCCCCCCCCCCCCCACACACACACACACACAAACGTCGCCTCCGACGGACCGGTTTGCCTCGGTTGGGATCAAGTGTGACTGAGTAGGGGTCCAGTGTGACAGGGTGGCTGTCCATCGCCGCCGTAGTATCTATCGGCGTCGCCCTACCTCCTATAGGCGCCGTTCGTCAGGAGCATTGTCGCCAACCAGTTTGCGTGCTACGGCGCATAACGCCGCCCCAGCGGCTGCCGGCGTCATTTATCTTCCTTAGGTCTTGCATGGTTGCCTCTCGACCCCTTCCAGTTGCAGTTAGGCGGCATGACCGTCCATACTGCCCGCCGTGGGCGTCCCGCCCCTCTATCACCCACGATACTCGGCAGTGGTCTCCCCCTTGTATCGCCACTCCTTAAGTCGTGGAGAGTCGGCACTAAAATCGGCATAGTGTGACACTTGCTTTAGGAACGATCATAGGTTGCTGTACGACATCGCACGCTACGACCGTTAGTGAATCCGGGTCCTGGACCCTGGGGCTTTGCACTGACAGTCTTAGTGACAAACCCCCAGGAGTGGAGTTGGAGGGTGAGTGCAGCTACACGCAATCACAACGATGGTCCCCATTGATTGACTAATAGATTGTCCAAAAGAGTATTGTCGCGTATTAGAATCGTAGCCTACATGGGAGGTCGCGGGTTAGCTTCCCATTGGGTCCTGGTGTTCATGGCCTTCCAACCCCTGTTTATACGGCAGTTATCAGTGTTCCAACTTGCATCACTGGTTTAATTAATATATAGCAACTGATCACCAAGGATAAGCTGATATGTAATTACACTACGTAAAAGCAAGAACGATAACCAGTCACTCCAATAATACATTACTAATCCACATGCACTTCTCATCATACTGTATTTACCTAATTGTAGTTTACAGGAGTTGAGCTAAGCTTGTGTTGTCCCGTACTTTCATCCAATTTGTTCTTGAAAATATGGATGTTCCTTTCCCCTACCACCTCCTCCTCCAGCCTATTCCATTTGTCAATACATCTATAGGGGAAGCTAAACTTCCTGATATCGTTCTTACAGGTACAGTAGGTCTTTTTACTTTGTAGCTGTGGCCTCTAGTTATTCCTGTATCCATAATTAATATATCCTCCCTATCCAGCCCTCGGTGGCATTTGTACATCATTATCATGTCTCCCCTCTCTCTCTTCTCTTTTAGACTCTGTAGATTTAATTTGTCTAGCCTCCCTTCATATGGCAGTTCTCTGAGACTTGGAACCAATCTAGTAACTGCTCTCTGGATTCTTTCTAACTTGTGAATATGTTTCTTAAGATGCGGGGACCACACCACTGCTGCATACTCCAATCTTGGTCTAATCATACTTTTTTATAATTTTCTCTAACATATTCTCATCCAAGTAGTTCAGAGTAACTTTCATATTCCCGGCCATTGCATACATTCCGCTAAAGAGCTTGTTAATATGTTTCTCTGGCGACAAGCTATCTTGTATAATCAACCCTAAATCCTTTTCTTTTTCGGCCTTGCTAATTATATTATCTCCCATCCTGTACTCCCAATTTGGTCTATTCACACTTCTTCCCATATTTAACACATGACATATACTTATATTAAATTTAATTTTCCACTTGGGGCTCCATTCGTATATTTATCTAAATCCCCTTGCAGCTCCTCACAACTACTTATATTTGTTATTTGTCTCATAATTTTTACGTCATCTGCAAACATTGACATGTAGGAGTTTATGTCTATCGGCAGGTCATTCAAATACATAAGGAACATAAGAGGTGCCAACACAGATCCCTGTGGCACACCACTCTCAACTTTCTGCCACGATGAGTAAGTTCCTCTAATGTTGGTCCCCATTTCCCTATCTGTTAAATAGCTCTCCATCCATTTCAGCAAACTCCCCCTGACACATCCTATCGTCTCAAGCTTAGATAACAATCTCTTATGTGGTACCTTATCGAATGCTTTGGAAAGGTGTAGTGTATGTAGGCCTACATACAGTACAGACTCGTACAACCTGCACAAAGGTGAGGCGGGATACACAAATCCCGAAGTTGACCATTGAAGGTTAATAGAAATGATGACCCTACACTTTCTAATCTTTTATGAATACCGGTAATGTATTTATCTATCAATCTATTGCCAGATGCCATGGTCACCGAAGGGGTGGCCAAAATGTAATGTAGCCTAATATAATATTACATAATATAATATAGTATATTATATACTGTATATTGAAATACCAGGATTCATACTGGGTTTGTGAAACACTGATAAGGGATTCTTCTTAACTGGGCAAGGAATGAAGGTAGCACAATGTAATATAGGCATGCAACAGGATAAGTACAACACAGAGTAACATTAAAGTAGTAATCTATTTACATAAAAGAAAGCCATAGGATATGGCTTTAAATCGTATTAGCTAATACGCATGAGAATGGTTTGAAATCATAACATAGATAAATAGGGAAATCCTCATAACCCGGGAACGGCGAGAACACTCTTAAGAGGTTTTGGTGGGCAAAGGAGAGAACACTCTTAACCCTTATTTAGCGGCGAGCAACATAAGTCGAGTTAAATAAAGCTGGACTATGTGGCGGCGCTCGACATAGGTCGAGTGGCAATTTCAGCACGTAATGTGGCTGAGAGAGAGAGACAAGTGGTGGCAGGAGACTAGCGAGCGTATGACTGCTCCAGACCACCGCGGCGAACCTACTGACACAAATCTCAGCTCCCTCCTCCCTCTCTCACTCGCTACATACTCAATTATGTACTGAAAGTACCGAATTACCTGCTTTTTGCACTCGCGTTGCACGGTTATTGCAAGAAAACTATCCATCATACAAGGATCGTTATGGTGTCATTCGAAAGCTCTGTTTATGCCCTTTCAGGGATAGGTACTTGTTTTACGTTCTGGGTCTTATTTAGGCATGAAAATGATCACGTAAACAGCCCTATTTTGGCTAAAAACACCCCGCTGTGTGGTACACATAAATAAACCGCATAGGCCGCTCGTAAGGTGTTAAGAGGTAAGGCCTAAAAAAAAAACATTTTAAAAGGCCCCAGTAGCACTTAAAACAAGTGAAATGGTGATTAAGTGAGATAATTCCCCTCCATACCTTCTATCACTCCTCCACATGTATCAAAATCCCCCCCCACCCCTTCAATTACTACCTAAATTCCTCTCATCATATTTATTGGTGTACTTATGGTGCCAATATCTCCAAGCCGATCCTAGTGTGTGGTGTTGCGTGTGTCTATGCGTGGGAAAGAGAGAGAAAGAGAGAGACAACCCTCACACCCTCAGTGTCTCTCCAGGCACCGAGAGGGGAGGATATACGTCGCGGTTGCCTTACATTTTATGAATGACCGATCGGAATATATTCGCGATTTTGACCATCCAAACACTATTCCCACTTGTTTTATTGTTGTTACATGTTACTATCCATCTTCATGTTAAACGTAAAATAGGTGCATATGAATAAGTAATAACGATATTTATCGTAAAATGACGATATTAGGTGGGAATGGGGCCTAATATTGTCGTCTGGCGGTAGGGTGTCCATTAGCCTACACACAGCTCACCTTTAACCCGTCCAGCCCCGGCTAGTTTTGTAATGTTTGTTCACCAGAACCCGGCCGGTTTTCAAAAAATGGTTTTATTCCAGAAACAATAGCGAATGGGTTAGGAATGAAGGAAAAACCACGAAAAACCGCTCAAAAAGCTTAAAGAATGGTCCTACAGAGCCCCCGAAAACGTATTTTACAAGAGTAAAAAATTGAAGGCAATTACCCTAAAAAAAACAGGTTATTGCGCGCTCACGCGCAACTTTGAGAGTTTTCAACCATCGGCACGGTTGCGTGGAATACGTACACCACAGTTCCCATACAAATCTGAGCCCTCTTGAGTGGCTACACCTGAGGTTACGGTCGGCGCAATTAGGGTCACGCGCCAGGCGCGTCTCTGGGGCTGTGCGTTACATACATCGCCGACACGTCAGGCGCGTCGCTGGGGCTGTACGGGTTAAGGGGTTAATAGCAAAATATTCAATCAAACATATATAATTCACTCTGAACACAATAGTTACAATATACATAATTAACCCGAGGAGCGTGTAATTGCCCGTTAACCTAAGAAGTACGCATGGGGGGTATGAGACACCACACTCCTGTGCTGACGTATTTGAGCTGTTCCCATCACTAAAATATTTATTTTACCATAATAGCATTAATACTTATCCATATGCGCCTATTATAGGTTGATTATAAAGGTATTAACCTGTTACAACAATAAAACAAGTGGAAACAGCGTTTGGATGGTCAAAATCGGCGATACAGGCCGGGAGTTACACAATGTATGGCTGAGGCTCCCAGCCCACCACTTTTCTCCACCTCTGGAGAGAGACTGTCGATCGATACTCTCTCTCTCTCTCTCTTGCACTCGCTTGCTAACAGTGATGACAACGCCCTGCTACCAACTCGCTAATGTTAGCATGAAAATAGACCACAGGAAAAGGGAATAACAGGGAAAATAGGTGATAACTGAAGGAGGGGAGGAAACTGGGGAAGGAGGGGAGGTGGAGGAGTGATATTTGGCATGGCCCAGGGGCAAAAAAAAAAAAAAAAAAAAAGTGTGTTTTTTGTTTTTTTTCGGTTTTAAATTGATTTTTTTTCCCCCTGACTCAAGAGTCTTCCCGCAGTCCGCCGGGGGAACTCTTACGAGTCTTCCGGCAGTTCCCGGGTTAACAAACGTAGTTATATACAAATTAATTACCTATGATTCTGATATAATGTTATATTTACCCATATACTGTATAGCATGATTTCTTCTCCATGTGCATTTATTTTACTTATATGATGAACATATGAACCTTGAAGAGCGATAAAAGAATAGTACAAAGCATTTGGGTGGTGAAAAACTTTTATTTTCGCCGCCCAGTCGTATCTTGGGGTGGCAGGCTGAGATAAATGATGAAAATAAGAGAGAACATAGCCGATAATTGAAGCGAGGGAAGGAGGGGGTTGAGATATTTTCATGCGTGGTAGGAAGTATTAGAGGGGAATTATCTCACCAAATGACATATTCCTTTGTTTTGAGAGCCTCTGTGGCATTTTGAAAGGGTTTTATCATGGTATGCTTCCGTGAAGCCTATCACATTGGCTATACACATATTTCCGTGAGGCTTATCGCACTTGCTGGGTTAATAGCATAAAAGGAAGTAGGCAACTCTTGAATGCAGAGTCTTCAGTAATTTCAGTCGCACATACACAGATCAATCTCACTCTATCTCCAAAGAGAATGTCAATGATAGGGGTCACTAAAAGAAAAGAGGAAAGGGTGTCACTTGGATTATTTGTTTTTACGTGTATCACTGGGTGTATATAGTCTAGCTATGAAATTATATTACATAAGGATTTACCCCGAGAGGAATAGCATACAAAATATCAAACAGGATGCTAGAATAGTACAGTATCATGTGTTTTGTGTCCTCATCAAGCAAGGCCTTATCAAGTTAGAAGATAGGTCTGGAACACATCTCAAACAAGCTAAAACTTTCTTCTTAGTTTTGGCTCCTTCATCAATTTCTGGCTGGTGGCTGGAAAAGCCCTGGTTTCTCGGCGTGGTGGCGTCAGTCAGGCATATGTCCTCAGGTGGTGGCTGGCCTACGGGTTCCGGCAGGTACATGTAGTGAGCTGCTTTAACCCCTCCAATACCAGCGACGGCGAATCGCCGTCAGTAGCTAAGTCATTCCCCAGTCCCAGCGACGGCGAATCGCTGTCAGTAATGTACTTTCCTTGTAACTGCCTGTACAAGCCTGTACCTGGTACCACAACCGTTTGAGCACTGCTCCCGATATGGCAACACTTCTCAGCTTATATAAGACCCACTGAAGGGTGGGAGAACCAGTCTTGCTTCGTCTCTTGAGGTGGAAAGTTGTTCTCTCTTGCTATTTTGGCCACAGTGCTTGGGACTGCAGGGGACTTTTATTACTGTATCCTACAGTAGAGCACGGGTTAATGAGTTGGGCGGAAAAGTCACCGGAGTTGATTTAGAGGGGATCACAATGGCCAATGCACAAGCAATCCAATACTGTACCTATATATCCTCCCCTGTAAAACAACCCGATTTATCCTTTCGTCTTTCCAGCCAATGCGAGGGAGTACTGAGATAGAACAGTATTTATTCCATATACAACAGTTTATGTCAGCCCAAGCACAAGAACAACTATTATACAGTATAGTGATCAACATGATAAAACGATTCCCTGGCAAATTTCCCTTCCACAGTAGGCCCCTGGCTCTCAATATACTCTGAACTAATACCTGGTTTTGGTACTCCGTTTAGCTTAAATTAATTGTGGCACCCACACAATCCTGGTACAGTACTAGGCAGAGGGAGGTAGGGGAACAGTCTGGCCAATGTGCGGACCTATAAGTGGCATCTGGTAGTCAATACTACTCACCACCCCAACCTAATTTCCAGTGATTTTAGCTGTAATGGTCACAGCGGTGGTTGAGTTGTAACTGGAAATTGTCCTGAATGGAAGAAGGGCAGCCAGGTAATGGATATTATTAAGGGCAAGGTGTGAAGCCTGCCTATGTCACCTATGTGGAGTTCGCCACTCAGCTAGTGGCACCGAGGAGCGCGCCGCCCTTCGTTTTTTTTTAAATTGGTGAAGCAGACTGTTCGAAGGTGGAGCGCTTCCCTGCGAAGACGGGCTCGTCTGGCACTTTTTGTAGTTCGACATCGAGGGCTCTCATGAAGCTGTCTAACGAGATGCCCCTAATGTCTCTTAATCGCAGCGGGAGTTTGTTGAAGAGACGTGCTCCTCTATGAGATAACCAGCCCTCTCGCAGAGAGCCCATAGCACCCCAATTTTTTATCTTGGGGATATCACATTCTCAGCCTCTCCTATCACTGAACTTCATTGCTATTGGGGTATGTAGATTCGGTACAAAACCCTCTGCGATTTTCCATGTATATATTATTAAGTAATGCTCTCTACGCTCCAACGAATGCCGCTTTGATGTTAGAGGGGCCTGGGGTAGAAGGGGACTTAAGTCGCTGTTGTATTGCGCCTATTGTGGTCTCGCTCTTTCTGTCTTCTTTTACTTTCCTCTTCTGCTTCCATGCATCTCCTCGTCCACGTTGCATTATATAAGTAGAACCTCGCTCTTTCGGACTAATTGGGGGAGACCCCTGTCCGAAAGTGTCAAAAGTCCGAAAGGGCTGAGTCCGAACTCACACTTCAGCCTTTCAGACAAATCCGAAAGGCTGAAATAATGTCCGAAGTTTATAAGTCCGAAACTCGGCTCTTCGGTCCGAATGCGAAATAATTTTTCTCAGCCTTTCAGACAAATCCGAAAGGCTGAAGCATGAGTCCGAAGTTTATAAGTCCGAATACACATTCACCTAACCAGACAAGTCCGAAACTCGGCTCTGTGGTCCGAATGCGATTTAATTTTTCTCAGCCTTTCAGACAAATCCGAAAGGCTGAAGCATGAGTCCGAAAAGGATGGAGGTATTTTCTCAGCCATTCAGACAAATCCGAAAGGCTGAACCATGAGTCCGAATTGAAATGCTAGTCCGAAAGTCTGAGAATTCCGAAAGATTGAAGTCCGAAAGAGCGAGGTTTTAATTATATATTATAATAGTGTAAATGAAGTAGTATTTCAACAAGGTAAAAAGAAAAGAAAAACAAAATATATATACTGCATAGGCCAATATATATATATATATATTATATATATATATATATATATATATATATATATATATATATATATATATATATATACCGGTATATATATATATATATATATATATATATATATATATATACCGGTATATATATAATATATATACTGTATGTAATAAATATTAAATATATATATATATATATATATATATATATATATATATATATATACATACATACCGGCATATACCCGGTATATATATATATATTTTTTTTACCTTGTTGAAATATTACTTCATTTACACTATTATAATATATAATTATACAATCTGGAAAACTCATGAGGAAGGCTATGTTGACGCCTCCTGATGTACAGAGGAATTCAATGTAATGTCACAATACATAATTCCCATATTTCTTTATTAATTACAAATGAATGTATCAAATAACATACAAATTGTAATTTACCAAAAAATACATGGTTCAATATACCGTATAAGTTACGAAATGCACTTATTATTTGCCAGGAAAATAAAAAATCAAGGTAGCCAGAAGAAATCGCCGAACAGGAACAACATAGCCTATCCTTGGCCTAGCCCTCCCACCCCAAAGACGTCACAAACTAGTCTCAGTGACGTCACACATTTGGCAGGCTGTGATTGGCCACTTCCTGAGGGATGTCCCAACCAACACGACCCAGACAAACCGGTGACTCATGCTCTAAACTTGTACAGACGGGCTCAACAGTAAAATAGCCTTCTTCATTACGACTAAAACTTTCTTCATTCTATTCAGGCTATTAAAAAACTATCTTATTAAGGTTAGGAAAGACCAGTAGGAGTTAAAGGCTAAATTAAGATAGGTTTATCCATTTGATTCCTTAATATCTTTACCAAAGCTGTATACAATTATCTAAAGTTAGCTAGAATAAGACGAAATTTTATGTGACTGGAAGGGAGGAGGCATAATCACACGGGGTCACCAGTACCGACAACTTTAATTGTAGGATGTTATGATCTGATAGCTTCTGAATTAATGCTTTATTTCATTTCAACCACCTTAGAATAGTCTACCTTAAGTCAATAGTTAATAAAATCAGCCCAAAAAGCGCCTCTAAGTTTTTCCAAAAAAAAAAAAAAAAAAAAAAAAACGACTGACGGAAATTGACGGCAACTTTATTCTGGTTACTTTCAACATATCAACAGATGCCAAGCCAGAGTTGTCAAAAGTTGCAGGGAAATACGATCGCGTTAATCCACTGTTATACCCCCAGAACTCCAACTCAACCCTTTCAGTGCGATTACTATTTTTCTGTAAATCTAGTTAACTAAAGAATTGTATTCCACTTAGTAATGGGGGATAAAATGAACTCCAATAATGTTTTCAGTATGATTGTATCTGTGTTGTTATTGTTGTTATTCGTTGTCTAACCAAAGGCAAAGACCTAGTTTAGAAAACCCCACTAGTAGTTAAACTTTATCTTCAGGGAATAACTCCATAAAACACCCGAAGACAAAATAACTTTTATAATCAAGCTTTGTTCAGCAGCCCACGCGTCTTTAGGATTTATATAATGATATAAGACTATAACACCTGAACAAAGATTTTTGTCAATTTTTGTCTACCTGAAGAAAGCCTTTCTAGTAAAGCTTTGTCCAGGTGTGCCAAAGAGGTAATTAATTAAATTACTTCAAAACACACGAAAGCTTTTATATTAAAGTTTTGTTCAGATGTGTCAAGGAATTAATACATTAAATTACTTTATAATAACTAGACAAAGGTTTGATACTCAAAATATGTTAAAAAGTCAATCCGCGAGATTCTCCAACACTGAAACAAAGCTTTTTATAATCAAGTTTTGTTCAGCTGTATTAAGGAGTGAATTCATTAAATAACAATAAAGTACATTCAGAACAAAGCTTTTATAGTCAAGCGTTGTTCAGGTATGTTAAGGAGCCAATTAATTATGCAAATTGAGAGAAAAGTTATGTCCAGGTAACAGGTGTTTTATGATCTTAGACCTCGACTATGCCTCCAGGGACACTTACAAATTACAGGTGTTACCAAATATATATACACAATATCATAACATATCACTAAGGTCCATTGAAGTCATCCATAAATAAACCTTACAATATACCTAACCTGTGAGTCTAGAGCCTATCTTGAGCGCAAGGACTCTATATATCATAAGGCAGAGCTATATCAAAGTTACCAATTCAATACCAAAACATAACATAGCATGGCATGATTTATGTTAATAACATGACACTAGACTCCATCGAAGATAATCCAAATATATAGAATAAACCTTAAACAAATAACAAGGCAGAACCATCCATATGCTAAAATATATATATACTGTACATTATATATATATATATATATCCTACCCGGTATATACCTCAACCGAACTTTTTAGCTTACTCAAACCCATATCTTAGACCTACCACTATATACCTCGTCTAATTCCATACCTAATATTATAATATACCGATACCATTAGGTTAGTTTTCGGAAGTGCTTGAAATTTAGTAGAGGAATGGAAAATATATCTACATAATGGATAACATATCCTTGTCCCTGTCCAACGTATGAACCGATTTCTCTTTGCCTCCACTACTTTCTCCTTCTAACGTTGCCACTGCGTTAGGGGGTAGGGGGTATTTATTTGTTTATTTATTTACGTACTTATTATTTAAAAAAAACAAATCTTCCTAGACTTCTATCAAGCTTAATAGATTTTCCTCAAGATCCCCCTTCGAAATAAAAAATTGTAAATTTTTCGGTAGAAAAATTCAACCGGTTCCTCCAAAATTACAGGCTCGCTATCACTCGCCAGGGAAAAAAATCGACACCTAAATGGCACGAAAAGTCTTGATATTGATATTGAAATGGGACGAAAGGTTTTAAAATCGACAAACTAATGGGTCGAACGTCTTATAATTTCAAAACTAATGGGGCTAAACATGAGGGAGAAAGGGGTACAGAAAAAGCAACTACCTCCCCCTATAAGTCGCCATCACCATGGCCAACACTACCATCCTCAGATTTCGTTAGACATGTAACTTGCTGGAAATGAGATGAGTGGTATAGTTTGCGAGTACCGTACTAGTGAATTTTTGACAAGTGGCGATTTTAGTGTTGTTAACATTAATATCATGTGTAGGCCTTGTACAGTGTGGTTACAGTATTGGCTCTAGATGTCCAATATTACCGCTCGTAGAAAGATTTTCTTTTCTATGTGTATGATGGAGACAAAAGGCAGGTTGCCTGAAAAAAGTGTCTCCCCAAAAGAGTGACAGAGATCCAAATTCAAGGGACGTTGTGGTCAAAATCTCTGAACCAACGAACTTTAAAGCAGTCTACGTCATAAGAAGAAGGACACATTGATTGAGTGAGAGTTCCTGAGGTCACTTGTTGAATAGAAGAAAGACTGAAAATTTTTGCCAATTCTTGGGTTGGAGAGCTGGACAGAACAGGAGTGGGACTGTGTTGAAAGGCGGGTGCCTCACACTCACCACAAGGGAGGGGGTATACACTGAGAGAGCTCTGAAGAACAATGATTGTTGTAATAGCAATAATAGAGTGAAAGAGATGCAACATTGCGGCGTGTAGAAAGAGATTGTAGGGCACTAGTAAGAGGAAGAGAGTTGATGAGGCGAAAAGCCTTTGACACTACTCTTTCGAGAAGTGCAGTATATATGGGTGGAACCTTCCAACACATCCGAACAATACTCGATACATGGGCGCACTGTGCCCCTGTACAGAGTAAGAAGCTGTGCGGGGGTGAGAACCCACGGAGACGGTTGAGCACATCTAACTTCTTCTGGGAAGTTGTCTTAGCAAGAGTGGTAATATTATCTTTCCATTAAAGGTCGGATGAAAAAGATACACCAAGAATATTGAGAGAAGGTGAAGTGTTGAATTGTGTATTGTTGAAGACTAATTGATAATCTTGTGGAAGATTGCGACGGGTAGTTAAATGGAGAAATTGGGTCTCGGAGGCATTGAAAGTAACAATATTTTCTCTGCACTAATGAGCAATAATTGATAAATCAGAAGACAGGCGTTCAATGGCCTCGTTACGTGACTCTTGGAGTGATTGTGATTGCATGCTAGGTTGATGTGAACAATTAGTTGCATAGTGTAGGGTGGAGTCATTAGCATATGAGTGGATAGGACTGGAGGTACACTAATTAATCAATACAAAAAAACCCAATTAATTACTAAATACATAACATTGACAGCATAAGGTTTTCTATAGGTGTTGTGTAAATTAGATTGCTTAAATCGGACTGGAAGTGGTATATTTCATGTGAGAACTTATCTAATGAACAAGTAACTACATATACTATTTAAAATAAGGTATATTTTGCTGTATGATGGGTGCGTTCTGATAGCCAGGAGTTTGTTCTCAAACTAAAGGCAGATTTCTAATATTATCCTTCTTTACTGTAATCCTTAGCATTAATTTGACATTTGTCTTAATTTATGTAATAGTTTATTTCTTTTTTCACTACAATACTCGTTTTTTTCTTAGTTTCTTCAACACTGTGCTTATTTATTAATTCGTGTTCATGTAAATCTCGAATAACATTTTCACTCTCCTTGCAACGGAATACATGTATTTTTAGTATCATTTGACATATAAAGTTTGGTTGCTTCCCTTTTTTATTCTTACCCACATCAAAGTTATGTTATGTTATATACGATATAATTATATAGTCCCATTACTTTCTTTACCAATTTATTTCATACCTACATATTTGCATGAATTATATACTTAATATATATCCACTCGACTTATATTCATATTATATGACAATTCTCGACTCGCCTGGTGGAGTGGGTTTGAAGAGGTGGTGGTTGCAATGGCCCCAACCCCAACAATATCAATATGTATCAATATAATAATATATATATATATATATATATATATATATATATATATATATATAACACATACTGTAGACTACTTGATACATATTAAATGGTCCAATATATCTGCCTAAAATGTGCACATTATGTACACAAATGTATAATTGTAATTCAACATCTCATATGAATAAAGCGCGGTTCCCATACCTCCGTTTTGACCTCCGTTTGGGACGGACCTGCGTCATCGATGACATAGGGTCGTTTGGCCGTGTGTGCTCTCCCAGGAGTTAAAACTTCACGTGCGTGAAATCCAATGTTGCCACACTACCTCTTAGATCGCCCAGTTGGGCTTACTTTAAACAAATGGCAAATTATTCGTCTTTGTGTTACTGCTTGACACAATTTATCGTGATATGCACTATATAAACAGATCAAAATATGGGAGAGTATTTAAAAAGCCTGAAATCTAAGTTAAATTAACGAGCACTAGCATCAAAAGAGGCAATACCTTTTGATACCTTTTGATGTGTTCGCCGCTCTTCTAGCGGCACCAAGGAGCGCGACGCCCCTCGTTATGGGTGGTGATTTGGTGCAGTAGACTGTTTGAAGCGACAGCTCGCTCCCTTGCGAGGATGGGCTCGTCTGGCACTTTTTGCAGTTGGACATCTAGGGCTCTCTTGAAGTTGTCTAACGAGATGTCCCTCATGTCTCTTACTCGCCGTGGGAGTTTGTTGAAGAGACGTGGGCCTCTGTGTGATAACCAGCCCTCTCGCAGAGAGCCCATAGCACTCCTGTTATTCATCCGGGGGATTTCACATTCCCAGCCTCTCCTATCACTGAATTTCATGACTATCGGGGTATGTAGGTTTGGTACTAAACCCTCTGCGATTTTCCATGTGTATATTATTAGGTAAAGTTCTCTTCTACGTTCCAGTGAGTACAGATTCAGTGCTCTTAAACGCTCCCAATAGTGTAGATGTTTTATCGAACTTATATGCGAAGTGAAATTTCTTTGTACTCTCTCTACGTCATTTATTTCACCTACTTTGTATGGGGATGTTAATACGCTACAGTATTCAAGCCGCGGTAGCACTAGAGATTTGAAGAGCGTTATCATAGGCAATTCACCGCGTGTTCAATGTACTGCAAGCCTAAATTTGTTGATTTCGGAATAAATATTATACAATATCCATAATTGGTCGTCGTGACAACATGCACAGCTATCAAATTACACTTTCTATACAACTCTGGCTTCACAAAAATGGAAAGTATGAGACTATTTAAAAATGTGGGCTACCTTTTCGCCTTGCTCCTGGGCTATAAACATTGGCAGTACTTCAAAACTCGCCCAACATTATGTCCGTGGCGGAGAGGGCGAGTGCTTTTCTTGTTTACATTATAAATACGCACTATACGTACATCCTGTGTGTGTATGCATAGGTTATAGGGTGTGTACTATTCATTGGTGACCAGTACATGCCAATATAATATATCATGGGCACCATAAATATACGTAATTGTCTTCCGATGTCCGTCCAAAGTTAAATCAAAGTCAACTTTTTCGGGACAGGATCCGGGATCGGAAGCGCGCGAAACGGAGAACAAAAGACCCCGGTTCCCGCTCGCCGGAACCCACGCGTGAACGGACCTACATCATCAATGACGTAGGTCCGTCCCAAACGGAGGTCAAAACGAAAGTATGATGGGAACCGCGCTTTAGCCCAACTGGGCGAGCTAAGAGGTAGTGTGGCAACATTGGATTTCACGCACGTGAAGTTTAAACTCCCGGGAGAGCACACACGGCCAAACGGACCTAAGTCATCGATGACGTAGGTCAGTCCCAAACGGAGGTAAAAACGGAGGTAGGGGAACCGCGCTTAAGAAGAAGGTTTTCAAATATTCAGAACAAAAAGGTTATTGTTACTCTAATGACATGGCCGGTTCGACTCCTCTTGAAAGGACCCAAAATAAGTCGAGACTGTATTACAGTATACTGTATATTTACAATAAATACTGCATTCATTATGTTGCCATAATGTTCTCCATTCGTGTTCCCATTATAAAATATGAACACATCTAAGTACATGCTAAATACAATATTATTACAAGTACATACTATGCCTTCGTCTACCTTATATTAATTTCCTTATTACCTAACCCTGACTATAGTATATTTGTGCTTTAAACTAGCGAGAAATTGGCTAGTTGCCATTGTAATTACTTGACGATTACAACAAATGTATAGCCAAATATGTTGTTGATTACGAAAACTTGGCAATAATATGATGCAGAGACATAGTAGTTTCTTATTTTCCATTAGTTATATAAAACGAGCTGCGAAGGCGGTAAAATTTCCGCCAGGTAAAACAAAAAAAAGTATAGCGCCGCTACAAAGGCCAGTCCTTGAATATTTTGAAGGGAATGATCACATGAAATGGTGAAAACAAATAAAAACATTTCAACAGATATAATCAGCAAAAGGTCACTGTTATTTGTTAGACGTAAGGTGATGAGGCCCAGTCTAAACGGTCTCTGAAATGACTCTGTAATATACCTGTACCTTTGACATAATAACAAGGTATATTTAACATATAGAAAGGTACCCTACATTTAACATATAGAAGGGAAGGTCGATTCGTACCCAAATAAAAGAACCTACACAGAATACCCGTGCAGAATAGCTATGCATAGAAGCAATCCGACCACTATATTAGAAACTTAGGAGTACAAAGTGTATTATATAAAAGGCAGAATATTAAGTGCAGGTCCTCTATTGTCTGGAAATCTCTGCCAGGAATCATACAGAAGCTATGCAGAAAGGAAGTCAAATTTATGTGCTAAGGTGAAGGTAAAGCATTATGTAAAGACTGAGGGATGACCAGGTAGGCTACTATGTAAAGAATGTATGGCCGAATAATCGCGAATATTGTCCACTAAAGAATGGAAGTCCCTGCATATAGCTATAGAGAAAGGTTGACACAAGAGTACTATTAAACAGTGGATATAATGTCAGGTATAAGTAATTAGGTGCAGTATTCTAAGGATTGTGAATGGCTTCAATAGGTCCTATGGCCTAGTGACTAGCTTTTCTATTTAACGTAATATATAATTAATGTGCTTCGCATAACTCGACTACACTTAACCGCTAATGAATGTGCGTTTGTAATATAGACCTACCTTCGCTACACATCTAGTAGCACCGGTTATGTACCACTAGGATACATTCGACTGTACGAACACAGTGACCATAGTTGAAGTTTTAACCCTTTCAGTGAGTGATGGTCCGAAGTAAGGCATCCCACAGGAAGTCCGTGCAACAATAGACTGACGGCGGACACAACTATTAAGGACACACAGAGGGCAACACAATGAACTAGACTCTATAGTAGACAGGGGTTCCTTTATAGTTTAGATCACAATAGTGGACAATCCTTCACCACAAAACCTTTCAGAACCAACCACGGTCATGGTCTTATATTTAAACGAGGCTCATTCTCCCCTTCCTCGCATAATGCATTAGAATGGCACAGACAACGTTTGCATGTTCATTGTGGTGTATGGGAGAAGAGAATAATAGTGAGCTATATAGATACGTGGAGCATAGATACAGAGTATGTGTGCATGTATGTGTGGGAGCTGTACTTTATATGTATAAATTACTATAAATGTTACAAAGAGTTACAAGGAATAGTTAATATATCAAAGATCCATTCCGGAGAGAAAATCGAAGTGGAAGGAGAGAGATTGTTTAGTGCACTACACTCATTTCAGAGTGTGTAAAATACTATCTACTCCCTTCTTGAACTGCTCTACTGAAGAATTGTTTACAACTTCTGAGGGAAGTTTGTTCCAGGTAGAACAGATCTTATATGTGAATTTTTTTCCCACAAATACTAGTGCTGAACCTTTTCAATTCTAATTTCAGGCCATAGTTGTGTGTTGTATTCATATTGAGGCTAAACATTTTGCTATAATCCATATTGTCAAACCCATTAAGTATTTTATAAACTTCAATGAGCTGACCTCGTAGTCTGCGTGTTCCCAACGAAAAGAGATCAAGAGCTCTCAACCGGTCCTCATAGCTCATTCTTCTAATCGATGGAATAAGTTTTTTTAACCCTAGCTTGTACTCTTTCTAGTTGCTCTATATCTTTCCTGAGTGCTGGAGACCCAAATTAAGCAGCATACTCCAAGATAGGCCGTATCAGAGCGTTGTAAAGTGTGAGGCCTATTTCCTTGTTTCTGTACTTAAATTGCCTCTTAATATACGGTAGCCCAATAATTTATGTAAAAGGTGGTTTGAACTGTTGATGCATTCTAACCTCCCCCATTTATTAATACACACACACACACACACACACAATCATTCACTCACTCACTCACTATAACACACACTCTCTCTCTCTCTCTTTACGTGACTTCCTTATAAGACAGACCAACTTGTGGCATGTACAAGTTCATGTGTGTGTGTGTGTGTGACAAAACTGGCATCAAGAACAAACACGATAATATTAATAATATTAATAATAATAATAATAATAATAATAATAATAATAATCATACATTGGATAAAATATGATATTAGTCATGAGCGGAACATATATACAGTATAAACATAATAATTTCATAATACACAGTATTATTGAAATTTATTTTCTAATCATTAGTATGTAAATGTGCTAAGTGTAAGAGTTCGAAATCTTCATGGGCAGAACGTAGTTATATATTGATGCTGAACATGGGACGGATGTTGCAAGAAAATTGGAATGCAGATAAATGTTAGTGACTGCGTATAAGAACAGATAGACACTGCAAAATATAATTTATATATACGGTAGGTGAAATAAGCTCTGCTGCACCAAATCACCACCCAAAACGAGGGGCGGCGCGCTCCTCGGTGCCGCTTGAAGTGTGGCGAACTCATCACAAGGTATCTAGCATTCACACAGTATTATGAAATTATTCACTACGCACTTTGCATTGATATACATACATATATACACACACTCATATATATATATATATATATATATATATATATATATATATATATATATATATATACCGGTATATATATATATTTTTTTTAAATACATACGAGGTTGAAAGAAATGGCAATTTCTGCGTTGGAAATGTTATTATTCAAAGTTTCCAGGTCTGATGAGTTTTCGCTGGGTGGCAGGAAGTAGATGAATGAGATGAGCAAAATTCATGGTGGTACAGGGTTACATAAATGTACATGATGATACAGGATGAATTTTGCTCATCTCATTCATCTACTTCCTGCCACCCAGCGAAAACTCATCAGAGACCTGGAAACTTTGAATAATAAAATTTCCAACGCAGAAATTGCCATTTCTTTCAACCTCGTATGTATTAAAGAAAATGTATTACCTGGCTTTACCAACATATATATATATATATATATATATATATAGTAAAACTCGCTAGGAAAATTGAAACAATGGAACACCAAGCTTTCGTCTCTTCTCTCAAGACATCTTCAGGGTAATACAAGAAAACAGGGGGAGAGTGAGGCTTAAATACCCGTCCTAAATCATCTGTGAGTTGCTAACTAGCATATAAATACAAAAAGTGTTGCCAGCCTACTGCCTGTTGCCATATTTATAGGAACATACTTATTTTATATACAAAATATATTTACATATATACATTGAAATATGCTTAACAATACAATCTAATCATATATACAATTTGATACACACAATGAACTTGCAGATTCCTTTCAGACTGTTATCGTAACTTATGTAAATATGAAGAAATACATATACCTGTAGAAATACATGTAATTACATATACATACACATATACATGCATACTGTATACACACATACATTACATACATACAAATAAAAATTACATATACAGTATAAGAACAAAAGAAAAATGGGAGTCTGCAGATGGTCACACAAGGCAGATCCTACCCACACCCAACCCTAATTATAAGGCCGAATTATAGGCCCAACTCACTAATACTATGGACCCTGGGGACTGACCTTCCCAAAATGGTCAGATCAACATAAGGATAAAAGGAGTCTGTAGAAAGCCGAATAGCCCACACCTGGCATATCCCCCTCACAACTAAACAGTATATAAATTATACATACACACACCTACATACACACACACACACATACACATGTAATGTATACATACATAAACATACATATATACAATAATAATTATTATTAAAAAAAAAAAAAAATCATACCTCATTTGTATAGTATTAATAAGGTACCTAACTATCTAATACTATGAAGATAGACCTCACAAAAAGGGTCAGATGTCAAACTACAAGCTGTTTCAATCTATGATCTGACGGTCTGGACATCTATTTCTAGCTCTTTTTATTTTATCATTTTCATTGAGGAGATTTAGCAGGATGTTATCTATTTTGTAAAGGCCATCATTTAGATTAATAGTGTTTCTAAATTCTCTGATCAAGGCGGACTCGGAAAATAGTCTTTCATAATAGCAGCTTGACCAGTAGGTCATCTTAGCCTCATCCCAATTTACATGATGGTTTTGTCTTTGTTTATGTTTAAAAATACCATTAGATTCTTGAGCTGACCTTACTGATTGTTTGTGTTGTTTAACTCTCACCTCTAATCTTTTTCCAGTTTGTCCTATGTATATGTCATTACATCCTTTACACGGAATGAAATATACACCACCTGCATCATTTTTAGGGCTGTTTTTTATCAAAGTAGACTTGACGGGAGTTTTCATAATTGAATACTACATTTATATTCAAATTCTTGAGAGATGTTGTGAGAGGTGTTAATTCATCATGATATGGAAAAACTAAGATATTTTTCCTTGAAAAGGGAGCTTTATTGTTTACATTATAGAAGGTTTTTTCGGCTTTGGCTAAACTTTGATCAACAAGACTTTCAAGATAGCAGAGTGTCTTGGCTAGATTATAGATTTGTTTGTATTCGTTATCTTGAGAGAATAGACGAAAGCTTGGTGTTCCATTGTTTCAATCTTCCTAGCGAGTTTTACTACATAATTTGATAACACGTATTTGTGATTTTACCTCCATATATTCTGACATACGGAGCCCTGTATGTTAATTTTAGAGTTAGAATTAAGAGTTGAAGGAGTGCCAAACTACCCAGGCGGCGAAGCAGACCAGCGAGCGAACGAGCGAGTGGGAAACCAGCTCGTCCGCATACCAGCAAACAAGCCTTCACACCTGCGTGCGTCATAGGGGCCCCTGCAAACTACTTCGATGACCCGACGCTATGACGTATGATCGACGCCAGGAGACTCCATTGGAACACGCACCTGCTACGCAACTCGAGGAGCTGTGATTGGGGCGCACTACCCGCCGCCTCCTGATTCGTTCCTACACCATCATTGTTTAGTATATAAGACCCGAGTAGTGGGCATTCAAATCAGTCTCATTTGGAGTTGGGAAGGTGAACTTGCAGCTGGAGGAAGACGGGGTGAAGTATTATATAATGGGATTGTGACTGTCAGTCAGATTATATAAGTGTGTGTTAAGTGTGTTCGGTGTAAACACTTACGTTATGTTGGTTAGTGAGATATGTGATTGGGAATTAACGTTAACGCTACTATTATGTACTTAACTATTTGATTGGGAATTAACGTTAACGCTACTATTATGTACTTAACTATTTGATTGGGAATTAACGTTAACGCTACTATCATGTACTTAACTATTTTAGTTGACTGACTTGTGGACTAAAGCAACTCTTTAAGTAATTGGAATTGGGTTATGATGAAAGTAATACTATTGTTTTATATTAATACTTACGAGTTCTTTAATTTTCTTTTAATTAAGCTTACATTGCTGGTAAGAACAAAAACGGTGATACTATTGTTTCATATTAGTAATATCGCCTTAGACTAACATGGCTGTTTTAATGTTACTTCTAGTGATTTCCAAAGCTGAAGAAAATTCTTTTAGCTTCAAAATATTATTTTTGCTTTTCATATTATTTGAGTGAGACCTGAATCGAATCTATGAAGCGATCCTGTAACTTAATTTACTCATAATCAAACCTCAATGTTACGTGGTTAAGAAATATATTTAACTAATTATTAAATATATCTAACTTTTTATGTGACTTTGATATTAATCCTGATGATAATAATATAATACTATTAACGTAAGACAAGAACCAAGAATAATAACTACATTAAATATAAATAAAAGGACATATAAGAAAACTAGCTATTCATTTAAAAAAGGGTAAGAGACAGAAATATTCTTACCTCAATATTTATCTTTCAAGACTTTTTATAGAATTAATAGTCCTTCTTTAGATATAACTTATTCGGTTCATAACCATAGCCTACTAAGCTTCGGTTAAATAATAATTCTTTATAAATACTACATGACTTTAATTAGTTTCAGTATTTTTCATAATTGAAGAGTATCAGTCAATAAAGGATACCAAGTCCTAAGATCCAAAAGGAAAGGAAGCAACAACAGGAAATAATTTTATTAGATTTTACTTTTGTTTTGCCTTCAGCTGACTGATACTTTAATATATATCTCTGTGCTATCTAGATTCATCAAGTTAACCACTTGAGGATCAAGATACGTAACAATATATATACCGGTATATATATATATATATATATATATAGCATCGGCTATCGTTCTGATGGTCGATGGTTCGATCCCCACTGAGAGACTAGAAACATTTAGTGGCTTACGTGTATTTGTGATATATTCTCAATATATATATATATATAAACCTAACCTAAGGTCACCTAAGGTTGTGTTCGCCACATTTCTAGTGGCAATGAGGAGCATGCTAGCCCTCGTTCTGGGTGGTGATTTGGTGCAGCAGACTGTTCGTAGGGGCAACACGCTCCCCTGCGAAGATGGGCTTGTCTGGCACCTCTTGCAGTTTGACATCGAGGGCTGTCTGGAAGCTGTCTAACGTAATGCCCCTCATGTCTCTTACTTGAGTGGGAGTTTGTTGAAGAGACGTGGTCCTCTGTGTGATAACCAACTCTTGCAGTGAGCCCATAGCACCCCGGTTACAGTATTCATCCGGGGGATATCGCATTCCCAGCCTCTCCTATCACTGAATTTCATGACTATCGGGGTATGCAAGTTTGGTACTAAACCCTCTGTGATTTTTCATGTGTATATTTTTAACTCTTTCATTGTGGGGGTTTCGCCTTATTTTACCTTTATTCCCTGCACATTTGCATGCACAAACAAGAGCCAGAACATAATACAATTACATATTCATGAAAGTACAGTAATTGAGCTTTCCAATGACACCCAAGTTATCTCTGTACGAAGTCTGGTTGTCTTGCAACGATCTTTCATATGTAGGCCAAAATTGCTAAAAATTAGCGGTTTTGAGCTGTTTTCGCTATGTGTAACCCTGCAATGAGGTGGGAGACAACTGACATTACGTCACTGAAAGCCTGGCCTTACTAGGCGACGGATGAAGCGGTCCCGCTCTGCCTGCAATCGCTTGCCTTGCTCCCAGGATACATAATAAGCGGATTTCGGTGCTACGAGTACAGTTTCAGTGGTCTTAAACGTTCCCAATAGTGTAGCTGTTTTACTAAGTATATGTGTAAGGTGAAGTTCCTTTGTACACTCTCTATTTAGTTTATTTCACCTGTTTTGTATGGGGATGTTAATACGTTACAGTATTCTAGCTGCGGTAGCACTAAGAATTTGAAGTGTTATAATCGGCAATTCACCACGTGTTTTAAATATATGTAGAATCCAACCCATTAGCTGTTTTGCAGCTGCAACTTTGACCTGGTCATGTTCTTTGAATCCCATATTTTCAGACATTAACACTCCAAGGTCCTTCACACTGTCTTTGTGTTCTATAATGTGGTTGGATTCTGTTTTGTAATTTGTGTTCTCTTTAACAACATTATCCTCTGTGTATCGTATTAGTAGGAATTTGTCTTCATTAAACTGCATGTTGCTTTCCCTGGTCCACTGGAACACCACATTTATGTCTTCCTACAGCCGGCCCGTGTCGCCTTGTGTGTTTACTATCATACTTAGTTATGTGTCATCAGCAAAGGAAGATAATGTACTATGTCTTGTGTTGGCATCTATGTCATTAATTAGAATGAGGAAAAGAAGGCATGCTAGCACTGTTCCTTATAGAACTGAGCTTTTGACATCTGAAGGCTCGATGCGATATGGTTTTCTGCTACTGATTGTTTTCGGTTCACTAGGAAGTTGTATATCCACCTTCCAATTTTACCTGTTATCCCTTTTGCTTTAAGTTTGTGTGCAATAATACCATGATCACATTTATCAAATGCCTTAGCAAAATCGGTGTAAATGACATCTTTTCTTCTAGGGATTTAAGAATTTTGTCGTAATGTTCCAACAGTTACGAGAGACATGATCTTCCTGCTCTGAACCCATGTTGACTAGTGTTGTGCAGCTAATTTTTTCCATAAATGTCGAGATTTTGCCTCGCAGGACTCGCTCGAAAATGTTAATGATGTGGGAAGTCAGCGCTACTATCGCCTTTAAATTCAAGTTATCTGTCAATATCAAGTATAAATATACAAAAAGTATGTATTTTTGTATATTTTTATTTTGATATTGACAGATAACTTGAATTTAACGCCTTACGAGCGGGCCCGTCAGTAACTTCTACTACCTGCCAAGCGGGGGGGGGTTTTACCCTAAACGAGCTTATTTCCGTGCTCTTTTTCATGCATAAACAAGAGCCAGAGCGTAATACAATTATGTATCCCTGAAAGGGCGATAATTGAGCTTTCCAATGACACCAGAACCATGCTTCTACGACCACGCGTTCTCTTGCAACGATCGTGCAAGACGAAGGCAAAATCCCTAAAATACGGTCATTTCCTTACATAATTCCCTGTGTAGTGAGGTAGTGAGTAAGGATGAGTGTGGAGGGGGCCTCAGTTGTCGCGTGAGAGCCGTGCCGACCGGTCAGAGGGAACCTATGCTCCTCCCACCGCTCGGCTCTCTCTCAGAGCACATTACTTGCTCAAAATTGCATGCGACTATAGCCGGGCCCTGCTCTTTAGGTTGGGGTTCTCTTGTCCGACTATAGCCGGGTGCTGCCAAAGAGGGGTTAAAGGCGATAGAAGGGTTGGGTGGTGGCTGATAACTACCGTGTTTGATGGAGGAGCAATAATGGTTTGGTGGTTCTCACAGGTAAGCCACGGTAGCCTTGTCCGTTTCTTAGTCATTAATGTGTGACTTTAACCTCATGACACAGGGACAAGTGGCTTATTTCTACACTTTTGGTAATGCACTATATTGACGAAAATTAGGGCACGGTGTGAAATATGTTGTGTCAAAATATCATACTGATCCAACTGTTTGTTAATAAGTTATTCCCGAAAAACGATGTGACACGGCCTCTGAAACACATAGTAGAGGCCTAGTATCGTATATATCATGGTAGAGTAATAGACTTAGTAGAGATAATGAAATAATTAAGTTGGTAAATATTTTCATAACGAACAAACAATGATACAGTACTATCATTTGGTATGTTATATAACAGTGGCGATTTTTGGTATGTTATATAACAGTGGCGATTCTGACATTAGTAAAGTGTGTAGGGAGGGTTGCTTAGCCTAAAGTAAACGATCAATATTGAATACAGTAGCTGTGTGAAGTATGAAGACAAATCCCCTAGATTTTGTTCACCAATATTAGTACCGCATCCATACACTAGATGGCGTTGGTTGCAGCCTCAATTCGATGCCAGACACCGCTATCTATGGTATAATTTATTTTAATGGGAGGCATAGGTTAGTTAGTTAAAATAGGACTTCAGAGGCTATCAACCCTATTGGATTATTAAGCCAGCACACTGTAAGTCAAGAATAAACGTCAGGACTGGAGCCTCTCTGCGAGAACCCCAGTCCCTTGGTGAGGCATAGGAAGTTTCCTATCTCCTTATATACTGTCTCTGGTCTTGGTTCGTTGAGTATAAAAAAAAAAAAAAAAAAAAAAATGGCAGAGGTGTGGAAGGGTCATGTGTGGGGGTGTAGTTGGGAGAGCCTGTTAGAGGAGCTTGTTGCTTCATAATTGCTTCCAGGGAAGTTTTTTGGTCAATGACAGTAGGGTGGTCAATGGCCATAGGTGGCAGTGATGTGGTGGGTTTTGGTGTGGAAGGATTTTGGGAAGAGGTGGCATCCGTTTCCCTGATGCTGTGGGTGGTTGATTGGGCTGTTTGGTGGTGAGGCGAGGCAGTCAGGGGGGTGCGTACTTTGGGCAGGGAGGTTTGAGTGGGGGGGATTGGTGTTGGACAGTTGGTGTGAGCGAGGGTTTGCAAGTTTGTTGAGTTGGTGTTGTGCAGGTGGTGTGGGTTGATGTGCGGGAGGCGGTGTGTGTTCTGTGTTGGCATGAGGGAGGCGATGTGGGTGGAGGAGTGTGTGGAAAGTGCCGTGGTTATGGGCTGAGTTTTAAGGGTGGGGGTTTCCCTGTTAACCCTCTTTATTTCCCATTTTTTATGGAAAAGAGCCATGTCTTGGCTGTATTCATATCTATCTTGCCCATCTGTATTTTCTACCGTCCGAATAATTCGCATTGTGACTTCCAAACAATTGTCACAGCTATGAAGGTTTTTCCCTCTATCATTGTAAGCTTTAAGAATTGGTGATAGGCCTACAACCCTACACACATCCAATAAAACATTAGTTTGCACATCTGGCATTCCGTGCCCTTATCCAGGTGTATATTTAGTTTACAGTTTGTGCAAATGTCTCTGGTAGCCATTTATAATATTTTGATATTCGTTTGTTTTCTTCCAACTTAATTTCTCAACACTGAACGTAGGGGGGAGGGAGTCGGATTATATGCAGTAGACTATCGTCTACTGTATTATGTGATCGGTGACACTAAAACTGTTATATTATTTTATTTATTCATTCATATATTTATTTATTTATTTATTATTTCTAAAGCATACACTACGGGTGGTTTTGTGGGGGCCAATTTTACGACAGGAGGGCTGGGAGGTTTGACCAGTTTGTGTGGCCCTGCCTTTGAAATTTAGGCAGGTGCTGTGTCGTGTATAAGTGGGTCGCGACGGGTCGGTTTGCTTGGCACTGGTGTTGAGTGTCAAACATAGAATTCCATTTAGATAATTATTTGTTTTCACTTTATCTCTATTTCTCTTTTACAGAGCAGAAATTCACATCCTAAGGCAATTTAGTAGTGTGATACTATTGGATAATTCACTTGAATATATGCTCCGAGGGATAGCGCATAATTTTGACTATTGACGTCTGTGGCAACTCACCAGGTCAGTTTTCTATGGGCCTGTCCGCGGTCGCCCGGCAACTGTTTCGTAAACAAAATGTTGCACACTTCGCTAGAACAGGCATTTTTATTTATTATTATTGTCGTAATATAACTTTTGTTGCACTCGAGATATTCACTATGTCGAAATGCACCTGCTTACGAATAATTGTCAATTTATATCCATAAGTGCCTTGGGAAAATGCCCTTTCCCGGAGAGCATGAGAAATCCTCCTCTCATGACACACACAAGCTAACATTATACCTGTATATATATATATATACATATATATATATAAATATATATATATATATACATATATATATATAAATATATCAATGCAAAGTATGTTCTGAATAATTTAACCCAGTAAATGCTAAGACACCCCTAGGACTCACCATTGCCCTGTGCTAGACCTAGGCCGATTTGGCGACTCTTCCAAAACGCAACGAAAACCACATCATCGTGTAGGAAATGCAAGCGCGCATCCAACCATATATACTGTATATGAATACCCAAAAGATGCATGGTTAACGTGTTACGGTGGTCCGTACATGAAAATGTGGCGCGAAATCGGCAATGAGCGGCTGTGCGTAGTGGAGTATTAGTCGGGTGGAGGGAGGAAATGGACGGAGCAGGGTGGAGGCAAGAAAGGGGGCAGTTTATGTCATGGGATTTTCACCCGTATAGCCCTGATAGTCACACTTGTTGTTTTTGTTATTGGGAGTGTTTTGGTATGCGTTTGACATCTCTTCTTCTGAGAGGAGTGTCGCAGCCCATCAGCAAAACCTCTCGAGAGGATTGTCGCAGCCACTGGGTCAATAACACTGTGTGAATGTTAGAGTTAGAGCTTGTTTCACCCTACATCTGAATAATATTTTGAAGAGTCTTTCTCTCTACCTGTTCATATACACAGCCACAGTTGTTTAGCTACATAACTGAACCCTCCTGTGAGTGTTGAGAAGGCCCGGAAAAGCCATTTAAATCACACAGAGCTGCCCAGTATTGTTTTTACCGAATAAAGTCATCATAGTCGTGTGATTGTCATGAAAAGATGAATTTCACAAGAGGTCATCATGATATATATATATATATATATATATACCGGGATATATAAACAGTGAACCAATACTCACATTGGACTGAATCTTAGTGTTTTCTGCCAGTCGTCTCATCTCTGGGGTCTCAGCCACCGTCGTCGCCTTCGCCTTGGGGATGTGTCTGGAGGAGAAAGAAAAACACATTATGGCACCACAAAACATACATTCTTCCACATTTATATTTTTACTCGTTAACACCCTTCCTGCGGGGGCTTTGGCCCTAATTGACTTTCATTCCCTGTACGTTTTCATGCATAAACAAGAACCAGAACGTAATACAATTTTTTTTTTTTTTTTTTTATGTGAGTGAGGGAGACAAAAAGGCAGAACTGCCTGTAGCAAGTGCCTCCCCCAGAGTTGATTCTGGGAGAGAGTTCTAGAGCTCAGCTGTTGAATAAAAGAAAGATTGAGAACAATGTTTCACTCTTGGGATAGAGAGTTGCACACAGTAGGGATGGGATTATGTTGCAAGACAGGTGCTACATGCTCTATGAAGAGGGGGTGGTATACACTGAGAGAGCTCTGAGGAACACTGATTATTGTAATAGTGGTAGAATAGTGAGAGAGATGCAACATTGCGGCAAAGAGAGAGAGAGAGAGACTGCAAAGAGTTGGTGAGTGGATGTGAAATCACTGCAATAGAGCTGTCCAATGACACCTGAATCATCTCTGTATGACGTCTCGTTGTCTTGCAACGGTCGGTCAAAATCGCAAAAAAATTGCGGTTTTGAGCTGTTTTCGCTATGTGTAATGCTGCATTGATGTGGCAGACGTCTCTCAGTTACGTCAGTGCTAGCCCGACGGTGGTGGGCGACTGGCGAAGGAGTTCCGCGCTGCCTGCACTCGCTTACCTGCACTCGCTTGCCTCACTCCCAAGACACATAATAAGCGGATTTTGGTGCCTGTCCCATGACGGGCACCGCCATGAAGGGGTTAATAGCGTTGTTTTTATCTTCTCATTTTAGTCCTCTTCTTCGGATTATTATTATTATCATTACTGTGGAAGTAAAATTAGAAGCAAGTACACCAACAGGAGTATTTGAAGGCGCAGCCAATCAGGAGGCTGCATTTTGTGTGAGAGACTAAAAGTGAGTAAGCCTGCTGAAGCAACTGTACGATGCACTGATTGGCCAAAGCTCGCCACCGCTTCCTCACAACCTGCGTACTTCACCAACTACTTTAACTCATGATATTTCAACAACTAGAATTTTCCTCGTGGTGAAACTTCGCATCTAAACAGATTGCCTGGCTACTATTATGGGGAAATTAGTGCAGTGACAAGCAGACAGGCAGGACGGGAGTGGTTGAATAGTGGTCGGCGCAACTGACCAATCACCGTGCAGTGCAAATTCTAGTGACACATATAAATTCTCTAACATGGGTTAACATCCATAGTGGAGTACTCTACTACCCATAGGAATTATTCATACGGTACTTTGCCTATACTTTTCATTTCTGCAGTGAAATTGTCCAAACCAAGAACCACATTAGGCCTGATATATAGATTAACTCTTTTGTTGCGGCAGCTTCAATAGGGAAAAATATGCCCAGGCGGCTACTTTCCCGCTAAATATACGTCGCCCTAGCGCCATATCAGTAGCCTTGAGCAAAATGGAATGAGCTCTAGTGAAAAGATTGGGTCGAACTATCCCTATAACAGGTGTGAGGAGGAAGGGGGTGGGGGTGGGGGTGGGGGGGGCCTTCCTTCTCACACCACCACCCAGGATAATCGATCAATACTTTGTTTGTTTTGTCGCTCACCAGCTGACACCCCCCCCCCCCCCCTCCAAACACACACACTTTACACTTCGTGAGCAAAATTTTTTTTTTTTTTCCTTCACTTCCACTTGCGATAACGGGATGAAATTTACAGTAATTTTATCATGTATTTTTGTTTACAAGACAGTATGAGTTGTTGAGATGAAGATAAAGTGAACTTCATATTTGTACCTGGCATATAGCTGTCACACATACATGGAGAAGCTGCTTCTAAAACACCTTTTCATTGTACACACACCCTCCCTCAACAAATGCACTAAGCACACTGACATAAGTATGGGTGGCAGGCTTAGAACTTCCTAGAAGCATCTGGCAACAAGCGGGGCTGGTTGGTGCAACCAACTCAGCTGGTATTACCAGAACGTATTTGTACGTCGGCCGTAGTGTAATTTTTGTTTACATAGGAAGCATATTTACAGCGGCCGCAGTGAATGTGTTAAGGTAAATGTTAATTTGTGCGGGAACAATTTGTGAATAAAACCTGTATTGCTGAACATTGGCAGTCATTTATTCACTATACTGTAAATGTAGAAATAATACAATAATGATTATTATGCTATTGTTTTTAATTAACTTCCTTCAGGAAGTTCTCAGCCCTTACACTGCAGAAGCCATTCTGGAACGCCATGGCAATTTAAAACCCATTAAAGCCTGTGGAGACGAGTGCGAGTGAGCAGGAGCGCGACCGGCCCCGTCCGCTCTCCAGCACGTCTGACGGGGCACTGAGAGTCTCGCCCCATATTTCGCGAGATATATGCAGTGCTGCCAAAGGCAAATGTAGCGCGACATTGCTAATTATTAGTGAATATTGCCGATGTCTGTGGTAGCGCTGCGGGTGAACCCCGCACACTACAAAACTTGTTCTGGTGGAATTTTAAAGCTATTTTCTTCTTGTTCTTTGCTGCAAACATTTAATTCCGTTCAGGCACTTGCTTAAGCTATCAGGAATGCCTGAATGAGCCCTATTATAGTGGAAATTAACCTGCAGTGATTGGATTAATGAAAATACAACTCTCATAGGGTTTCGTTCCTCACAGTATTATCTCTTCAACCACTAGGCCTACATATTCAGGGATGTTGTGTTGAATTTTATGTAGAATAGATTTTGAGTGTAATTTGTAACACATAATCTCCCATTCTGTAATATAATCTTGTATACCTCTTTGGGATTCGAAGTACTAACATGGGAAACTTTATTCTCGAGACTATTGGATAGAGATCATAGTGTATTGGCTTGGAATTTCAAGGGTCAGTATGATTATTATCCCAGAGAAGTTTGTATAATACTTTATAATTTAATAACTCATTATAATAATTGACTAGATGAGATGGATTGGGACTGATTAGTTGAAGTCAACTATTATGAAGATGCAAAATATGTTGTTGACTATGAAAACATGGCATTAATATTACACAGATATAGCAGTTTCATATAATTACCGTCAACTGACATAAAATCAACAAGTGGAACCATATAACTGATTACTGCCTTCTATCACCTTTTTAATTATTGTATTTTTGTCTAAATAATTGAGCTCTCTTCTTATCATCTCCGCTTTCACCTAATGTGCTTATTAAATGAAACTTAATCTCTCGTAGGGCACTGACATATTCCGGTACCGGTAGTTACAGAGCTATTCTCACAACTTCTTTGACATGCCAATAACTTCATGGTTTTAAAACAATAACTCATATCCATCAATGCACACTCAACAAAATCAATCCTATCATCTGAAACAACTCAACCAATCCACAATTCTAAATTAAAAAGTTATAACAGTTGTGTTTATTACACGCTACACATAACACTAAACTCACAGATTACTGAAGGAATAGCCCATATTTAATTCAACTTTTGTTTTATAGCTAAAATTAGACAATTTTCTTCACCTTAGGAAGACGATCATAATCAAAAGTCTTAAATATTATATTGTAACTCTCAGTACAATGTTATATACCGGTACCGGTATATACAGTATATTAGTATTAGTAGTAGTACTAATATTATTATTATCACTTATTATTATTATTGTTATTAATATTATTGTTATTATTATATTTATTAATATTATTTTTATACCGTATGTTAACTTGTGTTTTGCCAAGTATTCTTGTAGATGCTATATTTTATAATAAAGCCATAGTATATGTTTATTTTACTAGGAAATTAAAATGTATATCATACAATTAACTATTTAGAACTATTATATATGCTATTCCGCCAGGCTAAATAGAGGAATTGTGCGGCAACCCTTGCTAAGTGGGTTAAACTGTTAATAGCCAAGGCCCTAAGTGGCTCATTACAACTTCCTCCAAAACCAGCCCACCATATCATGGGAACTGTGGCCGGGGTGGTACTCATAGTTGTAGGATGGTGATGGGCTTATAGTGAAAAGTGGCGATGATACTAATAGTGGTGGTGGTGGTGATAGTGTGTGGTGGTGATGGTGGCAATATTTGAGGTGTGGACGGTGATACTATGGTGTTGTTGTAAGTGGAATTGGTAGTGCTGCTGTTATTGGTATGGGTGAAAATGGTAGGGCAGCTTATGATGGTAGTAGGGTTATAGTGAACGGTGACAATGGTAGGGTTGGGATGATAATACCAATGGTGTTAATAGTGCTGATGGGATGAGTTATATTATTGGTTGTATCGGTGGTGGTAGTAGATGAAGATACATATGGCGTTGTAGGTGGTAGCAAGGAGTCATGGTGGTGATAACAGAGTTAATGGTACCGTAGTGGTGGTAGGACCGGTTCAGGTATAATTATGGCATTTGGGTGATGGCATGGTGGTTGGATCGTGGTGATAGACATTGTGGTGGTGGTGGTGGTGATAGACGTTGTGGTGGTGGTGGTGATAGACGTTGTGGTGGTTGGATTGTGGTGATAGACATTGAGGTGGTTGGATTGTGGTAATAGACATTGAGGTGGTTGGATTGTGGTAATAGACGTTGTGGTGGTTAGGTCGTGGTGATAGACGTTGTGGTGGTGGTGGTGATAGACGTGGTGGTGGTGGTGGTGGTGATAGACGTTGTGGTGGTTGGGTCGTGGTGATAGACGTTGTGGTGGTGGTGATAGACGTTGTGGTGGTGGTGGTGGTGATAGACGTTGTGGTGGTGGTGGTGGTGGTCATAGACGTTGTGGTGGTGGTCATAGGGCTACGTCATGGTAGGAGTGGTGTTGATTTTGATGGTGTGGATGACAAAATTCATGTTAGTAGTAGGCAGGTATGGTTGTGATAGAGGTAGAAGGTGGGTGGAGCCGGAACCGGTATACAACAGGGATATGATGTCATGAGGGTGACTTTACCGATAAAAACAGGATGACATGAATATGGTGTTCATAGAGTGGTGGTGGTCGTAGTGGAGAGTGGTGGTGGTGGAGGAGGAGGAGAGTTTTGGTGGTGGTGTGGTAGTGGAGAGGGAGTTGCGGTGGTGATTATGGTAGTGGTGGTGATGGTGGTGGAGAGTGGTTGTGATGGAGGAATGACAGTGCTAGTGTTGGAAGTGGTGGTAGTGATAGCTAAATAGTGGTGGTGGACTGGTGGTACTGGTAGAGATACAGTAGCTTATTGTTATTCTGTAGTCATTGATGTGCCCTTGAGATCCACGAGTGTCCAGATAGTTAAGAGACTGACACTTGTACCAGATTATCATCCCTTTCAAGTACACGTTTCTGCTTCAGTAGTTATATTAAAGGTTTAACAGCTTTACTAAAGTTATTTACGTGTTACATTGCATAAAACGTTGTCGTGTAATTTGGCATTTAAAAGAGGCAGCACTTCACGAACAATTTTAGCGTTATATACTTACGGAGTTTTGAACTATGTCTTCTTCCTGCTCTTGGGCAGCACATAAATTATTATATACCTTGAGCTACTTGTGTCACCAACCTTACATTATTACTAGCCAACTGTTATATCTCATCTGCTATCATAATAACTACCGGTATGCATATTTCGTATGAATACATTAGTTGCTATATACCATGAACATTAAGAAGACTCTCAGACGGTTCCCGGACAACCCAACCAGTAGACCATTTAAAAACGTAGATGTCAACCAGTGCCAAATCAACCAGGGTCAATCAAATTAGTGCCAACTTAAAATATTAACCTAACCTATCAGCACTGGTTGTATTGGCTTTGGTTGCTGGTTAAAATGTTCTATTGGTTGAGATGTCCGGATGCCATCTAAGACAGAATGGTTTACAGATGACGTCACCCCCTATCCCCAACCCCCTCCTCCTCAGTTAGTGACGTCACGAACCGGCTTCCGTCCCGTCCTGCGTTCATCACCTGTGAAAAAGGTGGGGTGGGAGAACGGTATTTTAGAGTGTAGGTCTTTTCGCCCACTGCCCTTTCACAAGCATTTTCAGCCATTTCGCCCCCTATCTGACCTAACCTAACCTTAACGCAACATAAACTACTAAAACCAATTTGGCATGAAACAAACCAAAATTTAACATAAATTAATTATAACCTAAAGTTAATTCACCAAAATATGTTAGATTTAGTAAAATGGTATTCCCGGGGAGTGCTATATGTAGCTGATAAGGATAGCTGGAACTCCTGTTTCATCACCTGGCCCCTTTTGCTTATGTATTCCGTGCCTCATAAACACAGAGAGCAACTCCAGTTTGCCCTCCAAAACAACTATTATTATACTATACCACTAATGTTTTACCTACATACTACACTATCTTTTTTCAATATTATAAGAATAATGGTTAAATTACGACCTACCTCAGAGTTCCCAGGGGAGGGGACCATAAATATCCCTTATTGGTGACGACTCCTGAAAATGTTCTGGGCCTATACTGCCTAGCACGCTCACTAACAACTTCTGCAACATTCGTGGCCTTTCTTCTAACTTTCACTCTGGAACATCACCTCTCCTCTCCCAAACTTGGTTTTCTTTTCCTCACCGAAACCCAATAGCCTTGTACTATCTCTATCCTCAGTTTCAAGCCAAAGGTGGATGCTGTATGTGCGCAACAATCTTTCTTGCTCTCGTGTTCTCAACTTTGATTATAATAATGTTTTAACTTTCTGTCTCATTAATTTAATTTGGGGGTGATTGATGTTAAGGATATAAATTAATAATATTATTTATACAGGTTCAGGAACAGTTCGTTGCGAAGTCGGGTCCTTTGATATATGTGCCTCATTATTATTTATATATTTTTTTTTCCGTCTTGCATTAGCAGTACATTACTAATAGTGTAGTTGGGACCAATAAATGATTTGATTGAGATCCAGTATTTCTATAAATGGATATTTATCGTGGCCTTGTACTGGACGTTTAACTGTCTTGGTGGTGTAATGGTTAAGTTCTGTATGTGGTGTCCAAAGTTGGAATCCCGGGAGGATCACAAGCTTTCATTAATTTAATTTGGGGTGATTGAGGTTCCGAATGAAAGTTAATTAAGATAATTAAGCTATCTTTTTACTCACAAACTAAATATATCTGTGCTGTTTCTCTCTCCCCTAATTCTATTGACTATCCAAAATTCTTCGACTATCTTACCACTAAATTGGAACACAGTATCCATCTCTCCCTTCTCTGAAATCTTCATCTTGGGCAATTTCAATGTTCATCATCACCAATAGCTTTCCTCTCATTTCACTAACCAACCTGATGAACAAGCCTAAATCTTGGCTATCTTAAATGACCTGGAGCAGTTACTTCCGCACCCTACAAGTATCCCTGACCACCTTGGAGATCGGGCCAACATTCTTGACTTTTGCTAACCTCTAGTCCTTCAACTTACACTGCTAATCTGTTCTCTTTGGTGGGCTCCTCCGATCATAACCTTATCTATGTTACCTATATAATCATATCGGGCATGGAGGCATACATTCAATTTTATTTCTCTCAATCTAATGCAAAAGAAATATTGGTTTACTCACGCTTGTTCAACTGCTGTATTGTGTACACAAATATTGACTCGAACGCACCTTGAATTTGGCTCTCTTAATTCTTTCAACTTTTTTTTTTTTTTTACCTAATCTAACCTAACCAGACGCACTTCAAAGTGAAAGTAAAATAACTAAGTTGTACCGTAAACAAAAAGACTTGCGGGCGAAAAAAATACATGTAGGCCTAACCTGGGGCTGAGAACGGCATTTTGCACGCAACCTCCTACCCCCTATTTATATATATATATATATATATATATATATATATATATATATATTTGTTTTATATTATTATTTATGTTTTTCAAGTACAGGTACTTTCACACGATTTTGTTGAACTTAGGCGTCATACAAACAATGTTAGTGGTACACAATACACTAAACAATAATACTGTAGTGAAGTCTATTATCATGATCCAATAATGGTCACTTCTGTTACGAGTGAATTTTTAAATCCTGTGGCTTTTGACCTCGAATGATCAAAATAAAACACATTCTTCAATTGGAATTGAATAATAAATTTAGTTTGCGCCTGATACTACATTTGCAATCAGACAATAGGGTTGTGCTTATCAAATAAATGAAAACATGAACATTTAAGAACATATATTGGGAAACCAAAATTATAAAATATCTACACTATATGGCAGCAATTACCAATAGATATTCCAATGGCCAGCAATATTTACTATTATGTATTAATAGTTCATGTCGCCGCCATCATAATATCGGACTAGAGTCTAACATAAAAATGGTTTATGTTTTGCCTTGTTATTATAATATATATATTATACACACTATCATCCTAACTATGAAGGTTTTCAGTAGTTCTAGCGAGGTCCAGGCTGTCCAACGGATGGCTTCATAAATGTATAAATTTCATATATATCGTACTGTACAGTTGGCCACATTAATGTGCATAGTACTGTATACACTCAGTTTTAAATAGATGAAATTTAAAAAAATAATATGATTAAGTTGGGAGCCAAGTTGCTTATGCAGTTGTTATTTTATACTGTAATGGTGTTATAACAAAGTATTCTTGTAAGTCATTCATACTATTGATACTTTCATACATACAATTATGGAGTGTATGCAAATTAATATTGATATCTATACAGTACATGCCACCAGCTTATTTGAACTGGATAATGTTTCCTATTTAATTTCTTGAGTTAAGGAAATACTCAAAGAGTATTTCACTATTCACTATTGATGAGCAGCAAGGACATTAATTTATATTCACATTTATTTCGGTAACCTAATATACGGTAATAATGCTTGAATACTTTCAGTTGATTATACCGGCATGTTATACCAACAGGAAATATGCAAATTCAATTCAATATCAAGAGTATGCAGCTGACTTGAGCACCTCCTCTCCTATTACCGTACCGTACTTCAAATTCATTCTTACTCCGCCTCCTCACCCTCATACAGTTACCGGTATACATTTGTGTAACCTCCACCACAAAAATGAACAATATGTTTATAAATGCTATAAATGCTATAAAGAGCTATTTAAACTTTGCACTTTTTTTTAGCCTTTCCCAGCATGTAAACGAACCCACACGGGGAAATAATATCCTAGACCTTGTTTTCACCAACATTGACTCTTTAGTACTTAGCATGACCAATTTGGACACAACATTTTCGGATCATAAATTAATTGAAATAAACTCAAACCTAGCAAGTGTCCAAAAAACCCCAGAAGTGAGACCAAAAACAGGTCCTTTCAGCAAATTTAATTTCTATAACAAAAATATTAGGTGGTACAAATTTAATTTCTATAACAAAAATATTAGATGGTAAGAGGTGAACCAGGAAATGGAGGAAATAGACTGGGAAATTTTGACGAATAACCTGACACCAATAGAATGATAACAGAAACTATGACCTTAGCTTACCTTGTGATACCTTGTGATGTGTTCGCCACTCTTCTAGCGGCACCGAGGAGCGCGTCGCCCCTCGTTATGGGTGGTGATTTGGTGCAGCAGACTGTTTGAAGCGACAGCTCGCTCCCTTGCGAAGATGGGCTCGTCTGGCACTTTTTGCAGTTCGACATCGAGGGCTCTCTTGAAGTTGTCTAACGAGACGTCCCTCATGTCTCTTACTCGCCGTGGGAGTTTGTTGAAGAGACGTGGGCCTCTGTGTGATAACCAACCCTCTCGCAGAGAGCCCATCACCCCTGTTATTCATCCGGGGAATATCGCATTCCCAGCCTCTCCTATCACTGAATTTCGTGACTATCGGAGTATGTAGGTTTGGTACTAAACCCTCTGCGATTTTCCACGTGTATAATATTAGGTAATGTTCTCTTCTACGTTCCAGCGAGTACAGTTTCAGTGCTCTTAAACGCTCCCAATAGTGTAGCTGTTTTATCGAACTTATATGCGAAGTGAAATTTCTTTGTACACTCTCTAATTCATTTATTTCACATGCTTTGTATGGGGATGTTAATATGCTACAGTATTCAAGCCGCAGTAGCACTAGAGATTTGAAGAGCGTTATCATAGGTAATTCACCATGTGTTTTAAATGTACGCAGAATCCAACCCGTTAGACGTTTCGCAGCCGCAACTTTGACCTGGTTATGTGCTTTGAAACCCATATTTTCAGACATTAACACCCCAAGGTCTTTCACACTGTCTTTCCATTCTATTATTTGGTTAGATTCTGTTAAGTAATTTGTAATTTCTTTAACGCCCTTATTATCTCCGTACCGTATTAATTTGAATTTTTCTTCATTGAATTGCATGTTGTTTTCCCTGGTCCACTGGAACACTACATTTATGTCTTCCTGCAGTCGGCCCGTGTCCTCTTGTGTGTTTATTATCTTGCTTAATTTTGTGTCATCCGCAAACGACGACACCGTAGTGTGTCTAGTGTTGGTATCTATGTCGCTAATTAGTATGAGGAACAGAAGGGGCGCTAGCACTGTTCCTTGGGGCACTGAGCTTTTGACATCCGAAGGCTCAGATGTGACTTGGTTTACTGCTACTGACTGTTTCCGGTTTACGAGGAAATTGTATATCCACCGTCCGATTTTCCCCATTATACCTTTTGCTTTTAGTTTGTGGGCTATTATACCATGGTCACATTTATCAAATGCCTTAGCAAAATCGGTGTAAATGACATCCACGTTTTTCTTTTCTTCTAGCGCTTTAAGAATTTTGTCAATAGTGTTCCAAAAGTTGTGAGAGACATGATCTTCCCACTCTGAACTCATGTTGACCGGTGTTGTGTAGTTCATTTGCCTCCATGAATGTTCTAGATATTGAGTTCGGCCCGAAAAACATAGAAGCTATTAGTAGGGCTAACATGCCAACCCACTCGTCATCAAGCCCAGATTCTAATAAAGAAATGTAAGCAAAACCTCTCAAAACCCCTGGCTATAATGTGAAGAAGTCTAGACACTGCATAAAGACGGAAGTAAAGCACTACCCAAAAATTATCGCCAGGTAGCTCTAACCTCCCACATCATCAACATTTTTGAGCGAGTCCTGCGAGGTAAAATTTCAACACTTATGGAGGCAAACAAGTTGCACAACACAGGTCAACATGGTTTCAGAGCGGGAAGATCCTGTATCTCTCAGCTATTAGAACACTACGACAGAATTCTTAATTCCCTAGAAAAGAGGAAAAACGTAGATGTAATTTACACCGATTTTGCGAAGCCCTATGATAAATGTGACCATGGTATAATCGCACACAAACTCTAAGTAAAAGGAACGACAGGGAATATTGGAAGGTGGATACACAACTTCCTCGTGAACTGAAGGCAATTAGTAGCAGTCAACCAAACCATATCTGAGCCTTCGGATGTCAAAAGCTCAGTTCCCCAAGGAACAGTACTAGCACCCCTTCTCTTCCTCATTCTGATTAATGATATAGATGAGAAAACAACACACAGTACAGTGTCTTCCTTTGCAGATGACACAAAACTAAGTATGATAGTAGACACACAGGAAGACACGGACAGGCTGTAGGCAGACATAAATGGGGTGTTCCAGTGGACCAGGGAAAACAACATGCAGTTTAACAAGGAAAAATTCCAACTAATACATTATGGAGAGGATAATGTTGTTAAAGGAAACACGAACTACAAAACAGAATCCAACCACCTGATAGAACGTAAAGACAGTGTAAAAGACCTTAGGGTGTTAATGTCTGAAAATATGAGTTTCAAAGAACAACCAGGTCAAAGTTGCAGCTGTGAAACGGATAAGAGGTTGGATTCTACGTACATTTAGAACGCATGGTGAATTGCCAATGATAACGTACTTTAAATCCCTGGTTTTACCGTGGCTAGAGTACTGTAACGTATTAACATCCCCATACAAAGTAGGTGAAATAAATGACTTAGAGAGCGTACAGAGAAATTTCACCTCACATATAAATTCAGTAAAACATCTACCAGTACATTATTAAGAGCGTTTAAGAACACTGAAGATGTACTCGTCGGAACGTAGAAGAGAGCGATACTTAATAATATGTACGTGGAAAATTTCTGAAGGTATAGTTCCGAATCTATTCACCCCGATAGTCATGAAGTTCTGTGATAGAAGAGGTTGGGAATGTGATATCCCCAGGATGAAAAGTCGGGGTGCTGCGGGATCTCTGCGAGAAGTGTGGTTGTCGCATAGAGGTCTGCGTCTCTTTAACCCATTGGCTGTGGCTATGTTTGGGCTATTTAGGGCATATTCAGGCACTCCTGTATGATAAATCAAGCATCTGCATTAAATGAAGTGTATTCTGCCAAAAACTAGGCAATAATAGCTTCAAAATGACACCAGAACGGACCGTGTACAAAGGAGTACAAAGGAGTACAAAGGAAATCAAGCAACAACAGTTCTAATGACCCTTCTAGGCTGCTTGTCCTCCAAAACACTGAGGATCAAGTGTCCAAACAGTGGTTTAGAGTGGGTAAGGGAACATTGGAAAGGGAACTACTGCCCTGGAACTAATGTCCGTGGCAGGACTAGGAAGTTAGTAGGGGACATATGGGTTAGTAACTGAGGGGAGGATAAAATAAAGTTATTCATTTACAAACGCAGTCAGTGGCGGGTTTGATGCGAGATATATGTCTAGGCGGAGTTTAAATGAATCAACGGTGCTGCAGTCTATAACGTCTCGGGGAAGCCCATTCCACAAGTTGACAACTCGATTGAAGAAGAAATTCTTAGATTCGTGTGAGTTAAAAGATTTAACAATAATTTTGCAACCGTTTCCCCGCGTGTAATTAGATTGGTTGATAGTGAAGTACTTACTACAGTTCATATTGTCAATGCCTTTGATGATTTTGAACACTTAAATTAAGTCACCTCTTAATCTGCGCTGGGTTAAAGGAAATAGATTTAATTCTCTAAGACGCTCTTCGTATGGTTTGTTCTTTAGGCTAGTTATCATTTTGGTAACTCTACGTTGAACTCGTTCTAGCTTGTTTATGTCTTTTTGGTAATAAGGGCACCAGCATTGAACGCAGTATTCCAGAAGAGGGCGGACTAAGGAATTGTAAAGGGTTAGGATAACGTCTTTGGATTTATGCTCAAATGACCTGCCTATAAAGCCAATTATTTTGTTTGCCTTCTTAACAACTTCTGAACATTGTTGACTCGGTTTTAGGTTACTCGATATTGTTACTCCCAGATCGGTTTCTCTGTTTACATTCTTAAGCTGAGTGCCATTCATCGAATAGTTTGCTTTCTCATTTAGGTATCCGATATGTAGTACTTTACATTTATCCGCATTGAAACTCATTTGCCAAATTTGGGCCCAATGTAACAATTTATCTAGATTGTGTTGCATATCGTCAACTTGATCTTTTGAGAGTACGCTATTTGCAATTTTTGTATCGTCAGCAAATTTTGAGATTGTACAGGTGAGACCCTCATCTATGTCGTTGATGTAAATTAGAAAGATAATTGGTCCTAGTACCGATCCCTGGGGTACCCCGCTACTTACATTGGTCCATTTAGATGCCTTACCGTTTATGACTACTCTTTGCTTTCTGTCGCTGAGCCAATTTTCTATCCATTTCAACACACCGTCTTGTATTCCATGCGCTTTTAGTTTTAGCAGTAAACGTTTGTGGGGAACTTTGTCAAAGGCCTTTTGAAAATCAAGGTATATAATATCTACAGCTTTACTCTCATCGTAGAGGTTGAGGATATCGTGGAAGAAGTCTAAGAGGTTTGTTAAACAGGAACGTTTTTTACGAAAGCCGTGTTGAGTATCTTTAAGTATGTTATTTTCCTCTAAGTGATTTACGAGTCTGTCTCTTATGACCGTTTCTAGCATTTTACATACAACTGAGGTTAAGCTAATTGGACGATAGTTACTGGGTAGGGATTTGCTGCCTTTTTTGAATATCGGTGTTACGTTGGCTATCTTCCACTGATCAGGCATAGTTCCAGACTGCAAGGATTTATTGAATAGTAATGTCAGTGGTTTGGAGAACTCATCCTTAGCTTCCTTTAGAACTCTAGGCGAGATTGTATCAGGTCCAGGCGTTTTATTTACCTTGAGTTTATCTAAACAATTCAATACTTCTCTCTCTGTAACGGTGATATTGCTTAGAACATCTGAATTATCAATCTGAATCGGCGATGGTGTAGGGATATCACTGAGGTCTTCTGTTGTAAAAACTGATGCAAAGAAGGTATTGAAGGCATTACTCATTTGTACTTCGTCTTTGGTGTATTCTCCATTTTTATCGACTAACGGTCCAACAGTTGAAGTAACTACTTTTTTCTTTCTGATATAACTATAGAATTCTTTCGGGTTTGTTTTACTTTGATTCGCAATATGTAACTCTAGGGTCTTTTTACTTTGCTTAGTTAACTTTTTGGCTTTGCGTCGTAGCTCTACAAATTTCACCCGTTCTTCGTCATTTTGTGAGGATTTTAATCTATCATAATTATCATTAGGAAATTTTTTAGCAAGCAGGCAGTTTGAAATATCTTTATTCCACCATTTGGGCTTATTATTATGGCCTGGACGCCGTATTTTCGATGGTATGCAGTCTTGCACTGCTTTTAGGTAAGTGGTTTCGAATAACTTCCAAGATGTATTTGTCATTATTGTTAATTAAAAAGCTCCAGTCAGTTTCTTTAAACATAGCTCTAAGTTTATGAAAGTTTGCTTTCTTGAAATTAGGGACTTTTTCGATGCTACTATTTGGTTCGTTACTAGTAAAGTTTAAAGTGAAAGTTATCGTACGAGGGTCGCTGTTACTGAATTAATCACCAACATTCAAATTCTCTATTAATTCTTCTTTTGTTGCAAGTACAATGTCAAGAACGTTATTACCACGGGTCGGTGTTCGAACAAATTGATAAAGCGAACTCTCTTGCAAGTTCGTATACAAGTCATGTCCGGAGTGTGAAGTAAGAGTATCGCCCCACTTGGTCACAGGTAAATTAAAGTCGCCAAAAAATACGGTATCTTGTGAGTTACTTACATCTGCAATTTGTTCATAAATTTCTCGGTCAGTTTGCACTGATTGAGCTGGAGGTCTGTATATTAATGCAAGTATTATTTTTGTACCTTTATTATTCTTTATTAGCACAAACGATGTGTCGACGTTCACAATTTGAGGTTTTGACAAGAGGGTCGGGTTAAGACTTTCTTTGATATAAAATAAAACGCCACCTCCATTTTTATTTATTCGGCTTTTCTCAAACATTACATAACCGGGAAGTGAATACTCTGCTAAAAAGTCTCTATCTACTGTATTGAGCCAAGATTCTGTTATACCAATCACATCATAATTTTCAGTAAACACTAGTTCCTCTAAATCTGAAAATTTATTGCGTATGCTACGAGCGTTTGCATAGAAAACCTTTAAAGTTGCGGTTTTAGAACTCGCAGAACGTTCTTTAATCAAATTTTTGGTTCTGGTCGGATCTACATTTACATTCATGGCTGACATCGGTCCTCGGTCGTTATCCCTGGCGGTTTTGAATTTGGGTCGTGTTGGTGGAGCTTTATCCAAATTCGCAGTTCTTGACAGATTAGCATTTAATTCCTTCGCAGGTTGCCGCCCTCGCTGTCTTCGGTCCTCCTTCCTGGTTGTCCTGTGCTGAGTCGATTTCTTCTCCGAAAATCCTTCACCGCATCGTTGAGAAGACGCCCAAAACGTGCTGCTCCCACCTGGTTCAGATGAACTCCATCGTCCGAAAACAAATAGTCATCGTAGTAGAAATTGTCCCAGGTGTCGACGAATCCCACGTTTTCCTTCCTGCAGAGGTTTGCTAGACAACGATCTGTGCTGGTGGCTATGTTGTAAAATCGGCTCTCTACACCAAGCTGGGGGACGATTCCTGAGACGATGATCCTTGATGACTTCTCCTTAAACGACTTGATCAGCTGCTGGTACTTTAAAAGCAAATCTTCCGACCGGGTTCGCTGTACATCGTTGGATCCAACGTGGATGACGTACATTGTATTAGCAGGGGCCAGCTTAGATACTTCGTCAACTGCAGCAACTACGTCGTCCACACCACCACCAGGGATAAAAGAACGCTTCCTGGTCTTAGGTGCTCTGGCGCAAAACTCTGTGAGCTGACCACGTATCATCGAGTCTCCCACGAGCCGGACTTCTTCTATTTCCGCTTCGTCATCTGAGTCTGCGAGTATCTGGAAGCGGTTTTGACACTCGGTAATCGGTATGGGTTTCCTGGTCTTGGGGCAAACGTTGTTCCTCACGACACGGAAGTTGTCTTGAGGGGGAAGAGAGTTACTATTTGTTTCTTGAGTATCGGAACCATCAGCTGAAATGGCTACTGCAGGCGTTGAATTGTTGGCAGTTGACGTTGGGGCGTTGGTGGCTGCTGGAGTTGCGGTGACAATTGAAGTTAGTGGTACTCCAACGTTGAGTGTTACAAACTCTTGGAGTGATTCCAGCTTCATGGTGAGGACGTTGATCTTGTTGTAGGCTTCATCTAATTTCACTGTCAAATTCTCTCGTTGCTGGCAGAGACGGCAGACTTGAAGATCGACAGTAACAAACATAGACTCACCAAACCTACCGGCGCAGTTCGTACAAGTGCGAGGCATGGTAACAGTCAGTTTCTTCAGATCACTTCACTCACTTTAAAACACTTAACTCACTTTAAAACACTTCACTCACTTTAGAAACACTTCAATCACTTCAACCGAAAACAAATATGTTGAAATACACAACAATAGGTTATCAGGGGTGATAGCCTAACCGAAAACAAAAAATTTGAGATACGCAGAATTAGGCTTCCAGGGGCGATAGCCTAACCAAAAGTTTTAAAAACAATTTTAAATACGCACCAATAGGCTACCAGCGTTGAATAGCCTAACCGAAAATAATAAAATTGAAATACACAGAAATAGGCTACCAGGTGTGATAACCTAACCTTAAACAAATATATATATATAACAGAATATGTAACTAAATATACAATTAACCAAATAGAGATTATATACATGGTCTGATTCACTCGCAGTGGTCCCAGTGAAACGCGGGAACCCCGCTATTATGTAACACTCGCTCGCTTGGCTACACTGATGAGAGAGACAGAGAGAGACTCGCCCGAGACACAGCCCAGCTCAGTGAGCCGCTCGGTGCTCTGAGGGTCGGAGGTGGGGGCTCACGCTCCTACCCACTGACACTCGATTTTTACATTTTTTACAGGCTTTTAACCCTTCTTTAGCGGCCTATGCGGTTTATTTATATGTACCGCCCAGCGGGGTGTTTTTAGCCAAAATAGGGCTGTTTACGTGATCATTTTCATGCCTAAATAAGACCCAGAACGTAAAACAAGTATCTATCCCTGAAAGGGCATAAACAGAGCTTTCGAATGACACCATAACGATCCTTGTATGATGGATAGTTTTCTTGCAATAACCGTGCAACGCGAGTGCAAAAAGCATGTAATTCGGTACTTTCCCCATATAATTCAGTATGTAGCGAGTGAGAGAGGGAGGAGGGAGCTGAGATTCATGTCAGTAGGTTCGCCGCGGTGGTCTGGAGCAGTCATACGCTCGCTAGTCTCCTGCCACCACTTGTCTCTCTCTCTCAGCAACATTACGTGCTGAAATTGCCACTCGACCTATGTCGAGCGCCGCCACATAGTCCAGCTTTATTAAAAACGACTTATGTGGTGAGCCACTTTTTAAGGGTTAAAGCCTGGAAATTGCTGTAAATTGCCAAAACATTCCAGAACGTCACCCGCAGCGAAAGGGTTAACAAACTCTCACGGAGAGTAAGAGACATGAGGGGCATCTCGCTAGACAGCTTCAAGAGGGCCCTTGATGCTGAACTCCAAAAGGTGCCAGAAGAGCCCATCTTCGCAGGGGTGCGTGCTGCCCCTTCGAACAGTCTGCTGCACCAAATCACAGCCCAGAATGAGGGGTGGCGCACTCCTTGGTGCTACTAGACGAGTGGCAAACTCATCTATAGGTTCTTTAGGTGGTGATGTTAGTTTTAGTTGGTCATCATCTCTACTATCATCACTACGGCTATCACCATTATCACTCATATCACTATTAATATCACTATTAATATCACCTAAATCACTATTATCACTACTACAATTGCATCACTACAACAACCATCATCATTACTATCAACATTATCACTACCGGTACTACTACCACAGACATCTCTACTATCATCACTATGGCTCTCACCATCATCACTCCTATCACCATTATCACTGCTACTATCACCTAAATCACTACGGTACTATCACCAACATCACTACTACAATCGCATCATTACTACAACTATTATCATCACTATACTACTATATCGTCATCACTACTGTTATTATCACTACAGCAATCATATCATCACATCTCACCACTACTATCACCAAGGTCTACTAGTAGAAAAGCAATGTTGTAAATCTTACCAAAATCGGTGAAGAAACAAAGGCGCTAGAGTGATGACAAGGAGTTAATCTAAAGGCTGTAAAGGTAAAGGAAATTTGGTGGCAGCGTTCCTAGATTTTTTGGTAAAGAGCTGAAAATCGAACTCGTCCAAAGTACTATAGCAGTGAAGGTATGTTGTAAGTCTTATCACAATCGGTGAAGAAGCAAAGGCACTAGAGTGATGACAAGGAAAGTTAATGCACAGACGGACGGACGGACAGACACCCGGACGGATGGAGGGTATAGCATAATACGTTCCTGTATAAAAACTAATACCGGTATTTATTAATGAATAAATAACAAAATAAAATAATAATAAATATATCAATATACATAAAGAATATAGGCTATAAATAAAATAAATACATATTAAAATATATACTGTATACTGAACAGTATAAATGAAATACATGAATAATAACAAAATAATAAAATAATAATAAATACAAAAATAAATAAAGTAAGTAAATATAAATATATTAAAAATATATAAGTACCGTAGATACAGTAATACAAATCATATTAAAATAGTACCGGTAATAATAATTATAATAAAGTAAATAAATACAAAAATCCTAATAAATAATTAAATAGCCGATATTCAACTGACTCAAAACCAGCCATGGTTTGTTCTGTTTTTATTAGTCCTATCTCATTTACGAAACACTCAAAATGTTCTTCGTCTTCTACGGTACGGTACCTCTTCAACCATCCTTCTTAGCTCTCCCTCTCTTACCCTTTCTGTTTTTATTCCTACCCCTCTTACTCCTGTCCTTTCATCTTCTCAGCACTCCTTCTCCAACACCATCGTTGCTAACCTGTACGGTAAGTCTTCCTTCTTCTTTTATTGTTTTTATTACTTTTTCTCTTCCCTTTTTTCCTATCATCTTCTCAGCACTTCTCCTCCCCTTATTCCCCCTTCCCCCACCAATGGGCCACCATCGTCCCTAACCTTATAAGCCCCTGGCCCGCTGACCATAAAGGGTTGGTGTAACATTTGCATAGCGACCTAATGGACACGAATGGGCTCTATCATGAGGGATGTTAATACTCCGCACGGCACGGAGCCTTAAGCCCTTTCAATCATATGACGTATATTTCTGCTACATTCTTGCTACCTTCAGATGATTTTATTTAACTTGGGAAGAACCTGTTGAGTTACAGTAGTTTAGCTAGTTCTTAAGTCGTTTGTATGTACGGTAGCTCTAATATAACAAAATTGGGGTTATCTGATAGGTGCAAATAACAACCAACAACGAGGGGCGTCGCGCTCTCTGGTGCCACTCGCAGCGTAGCGACCTCTAAGTAAGCAAGTGCTTTTATTTAAATTAGGAAAGATCTCTCGCAACCAAGAAGTAAAAATATACGACATCTTTCTTTGCCCTTCAGTACATATGTGCCCATTTCTTTTAATTATTTCGTAGAGTAGGAGTTAAAAAATAAACTATCTTAAGCTACACATTTAATACCTAAGGGTCCATTTTTGTTATTCAGACAAATAGCACATGATTTTAATCTAAGCTTGAACAAGATCTCTTGTATTCAAGTGGTTAAAAACGAATCGTTAACAAATACCTACTTCAATGCGATTTTTGTTCTTTTTCTATATTCCAACTTACCCCATCTCGGGCATAGGCTGAGAGCTTCTACATTCAACCACTTTACATTCAACGGTGAAGCCCGTGAGATTTCGATCCAGTCTAGGGAGTGAGACATGTGAAGCACTTAGAGCTGCAACCAGCCTTTGCCATCTTGTCTTTGCAAGATGTACAGCGCTTGGTTGTCCACTCACGGCTCGAAGCAGCCCCATCTCTGGAGCTGCCTCGCCTTCGTGCTTCACTGTCTCACCCCCTAGACTCGGACCCTCACTCTCAGAACGCCACCTATTGAGCAATTATCTCACTACGCAATATTTTATCAATCAATTCTTCAACATGCCGAGACTTAGCAATTGTGTGTTTCCCATATTGACGAGATCCTTCTAGTTTAGTTATAGGCTCAGAAGAATATGAGCTCATTCGGTATGGGTGACGTCCTTGTCATTTTATTCTGGGTACTAGAACTGTGGGAGTCAGATCAGATTATATACGGTAACCTTTTTTTTACTTTATTAATTATTAGAGGTCCATCCTAGCCTACGTACAGTCATCTAAAAAAAAATCAGAATAAAGACTTCTTCGTACTGAAGGACTTAACTTCAAATATCGTATCCAATATCCAAACATTCAAAACTTTTCCCACAACTCCCAAACAGGGGTGAGTGAAGATTGACATACTGCAGCTTGATAGTGATGGTAATGAGTCAAGAGAAGTGAATGCTGTATAACATAGTTTAGTCAGTGGTGAATGAATGCTAGATAATGATAATACGATGTGAATGACTGCATGAGTCAGTCCTTCTCTATTCACTACATTGCACCTCTAAATAAAGTTACACCACTTGACCCGCCCACACCAAGTCACGCGAGCCATCTCAAGCGGAGTGACTCCTTACAGGCACACTGGCACCAGATTCCTCCCTTTGCTTTCTTTCATCACCTACCTATGTTCACCTATGTGGGGTTTGCCACTTTGCTAACGGCACCGAGGAGCGCACCGCCCTTCAATGTGGTGTGAAAATTGGTGCAGCAGACTGTGCAAGGGGGCGGAGCGCTCCCCTACTAATATGGACTCGTCTGGCACTTTTTGCAGTTTGACATTGAGGGCTCTCTTGAAGCTGACGTGGTCCTTTATGTGATAGCCAACCCTCTCGCAGCGGGCCCACAGCATACCGATTTTTCAAATTGTCAGCAAATATAATTAGTCTAAACAATCTACTTTACTTGAGTTAACATAATCATTCATATACAATATAAAAAGCAATGGGCCCAGTATGGATCTCTGAGGTACTCCATAAGACACAGTGTCTGTATGAGATTTGACTTCTTTGTATTGGACATATTGCTTGCGATTCTTTAGGTATGATTCAAACCAATTATTTGTAGTATTTATAATTATATAGTGCTTAACTATTTCCAGGCGAATTATGTGATAAACTCTGTCAAAAGCCTTTGAATGATTCAAGAATATGCCAATTATAAATTCCTATCATCATACTATTAAATATGTATTTAATAAATATAGTTAAGGCAGCTTCTGTTGATCTTCCCTCCTAAATCCAAACTGAGCCTCAGTTATAATATTCTTGGTCGTACAGAATTCAGGGTGTGTGTGTGTGTGTGTGTGTGTGTGTGTGTGTGAATTTATACAAGCTACATGTGTGGTGTGAGAGGGGATAACACAAGTGGGGCAACACACATGTGGAAGTGATGGGTGTTCAGGGGAATTCAAAAAGGTCTCGAAATGTTGCAAGAATTAAATTATTGGATGTGTGTGTGTGTGTGCGCGTGTGCGTGTGTTTAGGTTCAGGGGAATTCACACCAGACCATTTCCCGGCAACTCTGGTCTTGCAGCTTCAGAGCTTATATTTGTATGACAATGTCGTCATCTGTGAAAATGTGCGTTGTCTAGTCGCCGATACCAGTGCAAAAAGGTCTCGAAATGTTGCAAGAATTAAATTATTGGATGTGTGTGTGTGTGCGCGTGTGTGTGTGCGCGTGTGCGTGTGTTTAGGTATGCGTTAAGGGAAGGTATTTAGTTTGTTCCCTAGACCTCCATCAAGCTTAAAATTACACCCCCTTGAGTCCCTTTCAAGATAAATTTGTACATTTTTCGGTAGAAAAATTTCCCGGCCGAAAGCCGGTTCCTCTTAAATTACAGGCTCGCTATCGCTCGCCAGGATGAAATCGACACCTGAATTGCACGAAAGGTCTTAATATGGGGTGAAAGTTCTTAAAATCGCTAAACTAATGGGGCAAACGTTTTATAATATCAAAAGCAATGGGGCTAAACATGAGGGAGAATAGGGTCAAGAAAAAAAAAACTCAAGTGGAGATCTCCCCTTAACCTCTGAAGTGCGCATGGGGGTAATTGGAAACGTCCCCCTGTGCTGACGTATTTGAGGTGTTTCCGCCACTAAAATATTCATTGTGCCATTAATAGCATTAATACTTATCCATATGCGCCTATTATGGGTTGATTATAAAGGTATTAACCTGAAACAACAATAAAACGAGTGAAAACAGCGTTTGGATGGTCAAAATCGGAGATATAGCCCGCGAGTTGTATAATGTATGGGTGAGGCAATCTGCTTTCCCGCCAATTTCCCCCAAGGCCACTGAGACACAGTCGATCGATACTCTCTCTCTCTCTCTTGCACTCGCTTGCTATCAGTGATGACCACACCCTCCAATCGGATTTCTAATGTTAGCACGAAAATATACCTCAGAATAAGGGAATAACAGGGAAAATAGGTGATAACTGAAGGAGAGGAGGAAAGTGGGGAAGGAGGGGAGGTAGAGGACTGAGATTTTGCATGGCCCAGGGGCCAAAAAAAAAAAAAAAAATATAAAAAAATATTTTTTTTTCGATGTCAAAAGTTGATTTTTATTTTCTCTGACTCTTAAGAGTCTCCCCGCAGTGCGCCGGGGGAACTCTTAAGAGTCTCCCCGCAGCTCCCGGGTTAAGTATTGCGTTGAACCGCTTGGAATTAAATTAATTGCCCACTTGTGTTTTCAAGTCGGTCCAGTGCATTGTATGACTTGACTTAACATAGTTTGTTAGGGTTACAATGAGTTACAAGATCTTGGAGACCTTTCGGTCCATTCCAGGGAGACACTCGAAGTGTGAGGAATTTTTCTTTTTTATTTGTAATGAACTACACTCATTGCAGAGTGTGCAAAATACTATCTACTTTCTTCTTGAACTGCTCTACTGAAGAACTGTTTACAATTTATGAGGGACGTTTGTTCCAGGTGGAACAGATCATATAGGCCTATGTGAAAGTTTCCACACATACTAGTCCCGAACCTTTTCACTTCAAACTTTCAGCCATGGTTGCATGTTGTATTCATATTGAGGCTAAACATTTTGCTATAATCCACGTCATACCCATAAAGTATTTTAAAAACTTCAATGAACTGACCTTGTAGTCTGCGTATTTTTAATGGAAAGATATCAAGAGCTTTCAACCGTTCCTCATAGCTCAGTCTACTAATCGATGGAATAAGCTTTGTCCTAGCTTGTACTCTTTCCAGTCGCTCTATATCTTTCGTGAGTGATGGAGACCAGAATCTTAATCCTTAACTGGCGGCACCCGGCTATTGTCGAGTTAAATAAATGTGGCCTAGGTGGCGGGTCACGGCTATTGTCGAGTGCAATTTTGAGCTCTGAGAGAGAGCGGAGCAGTGGGAGGAGCATAGGTTACCTCATGACCGCTCGCCACGGTGGCCGTGGAGCTACTGAGATGTACCCTCTCTCACTCGTTTCACACGTAATAATGTAAGAAAATGGCCGTATTTTACCGATTTTGCCCTTCGGTTGCACGATCGTTGCAAGACAACCAGTGATCGTAGAAGGATGGTTCTGGTGTCATTGGAAAGCTGAATTAATGCCCTTTCAGGGATGCATACTTGTATTACGCTCTGGCTCCTGTTTATGCATGAAAACGAGCACGGAAATAAGCTCGTTTATGGTAAAACCCCCGCTGGGCGGCACATCAAATATACTCCTCCACCCGCTCTTAAGGTGTTAATATAGCCCAACAATTTCTGGGCTTTCTTCTCTACTCCAATGCACTGCTTGAGAAACTTTAGATCACTGCTGATCAGAACACCCAAATCCTTTTCCAAATCAGTCACTTCCAGAGGCATCCCCAATGACGAATTGCCTAACTTGGGGTTTGCTTATTTTTCTTTTTTTTTCTATATGAGTGAGGGATACAAAAGGCAGAACTGCCTGTGGCGAGTGCTTTCCCCAGAGTTGAAAGAGTGACAGGGCCAAAAGCAAGGGACGTTCGAGCCAAAATGCCTGGACACACGGATTTTGAAGTAATTTAAGTCATAGGAAGAGGGAAAGACTGATTCTGGGCGAGTTTCAGAGCTCAGCTGTTGAATAGAAGAAAGATTGAAATAATGCTTCACTCTTGGGTTGCAGAGTTGCACAGAGTAGGGGAGGGATTGTGTTGCAAGATGGGTGCTACTTGCTCTACGAAAAGTGGGTGGTATACACTGAGAGAGCTAAGGAACACTGATTATTGTAATAGCGGTACAGTAGTGAGAGAGATGTAACATTGTGGCGCAGAGAGACTAAAGAATTGGTGAGTGGACGTGAGTTAATGATACAGAATGCTTTATTTTCTACTTTGTCTTGGCCAATATACATACCTAGCTACCTATAGAACGTATAGATGGGTTCGCCACTCTTATAGTGGCACTGAGGAGCGCGTCGCCTCTCATTCTAGATGGTGATATAAAGCATCTGGTGTTCCCAGGCGGTAACCCATCCAAGTACTAACCAGACCCTACATTGCTTAATTTCGCTGATCGGACGAGAAGCTGTGCATTCAACATGGTTTGGCCGTTGGCCATTGCACTTTTCCAAGTTTAAAGGCATCTGCCATGTCTCTGACCATTCACCCAGTCTGTTAAGGTCCATCCTGAGTTATTCAACTCCTTTGGGGTCCTTCACTTTCATTCCAAGGTGTATGTATTCTGCAAACTTGGAGATCACACTCAACAGACCAATATCGATCTCATTCGCATATACTGTATATATGATAAACAGAATTGGGCCAAGGACAGATCCCTGTGGAACTCCAAAAGTGAATGGAGTCCACTCAGAAGAAACACCATTGATTATCGCTCGTTGCTCTCTATCTGTTAGCCAACTTTCTATCCAATATGTGATACCTAGTGCCTTCGACAAGAATCATAGACTTTGAATGTGCAATGTGCAAGGGAGATCTAAATGACCCGCCTGTTAAGTGTTGATTTTGACAGTGTAACGCAGGAGTGCGTGAATAAGTTCTGTATACCTGGGCGATACGGTTTTCGCTGGAGGTGGCGCTGAAGCTGGCTCCATTGCTAGAGTCAGAAGTGGCTGGGGAAAGTTTAGAAAGCTGTTGCCATTCCTGACAATGAGAGGGCTCCCGCCCCACCTTAAAGGGAAGGTGTATACCTTGTGTGTTAGGAGCACGATAATCTATGCCTCAGAGACATGTCCAGTTAAAGCGGAGGATATCAATAGAATGGAACGGAATGAGAAGAGAATGGTGAGATGGATATGTGGGATTAATCTCAGGGACGGGGCATCAAGTGAGGAATTAAGAAGGCGTCTGGGCATTAGGAGTATCAGTCAAGTGATGCACATGAGCCAACATGGTTGGTTTGGAGACGTGGAGAGAATGGATGATCAGAGCTGGGTGAAGAAATGCCAGACTGTGAACATCGGGGGAGCTGCAAGTAGCAGTAGATCTAGAGTGATGTGAGATCAGGTACAGTACTCCGGTCCGATCTCAAAATAAAGAACTTGACAACAGAGGCAGCCCTTTAGGCCATTTAGGACGTGAGACTGTAACCACATTCTCTGTGGACAAGACGGTCTTTAAATTTGTACGTATGTATGTATGCACTCACTTTTGACAGTAGCCTGCAATGAGGCACTTTGTCAAAAGCTTTTAAAAATCTAAGTAAAGGATGTCTATGGCTCTACTTTTGTCATACTCACTCAGCATTTCATGGACAAATTCCAGCAAATTCGTAAGACATGATCGGTGTTGCCTGAATTCATGTTGGGAATCTGTAATTAAGTTGTGGATTTGTAGGTAGTCAACTATCTTGTCTACTTGTATCCCTTCTAAGAGTTTTACTATCATAGAAGTCAAGCTAATTGATCGATAATTCTTGGGACACTCATGATCCCCTTTTTTAAAGATAGGGGTCACATTGGCCAGTTTCCAGTCTTCAGGGCCCTCTCCAGTTTCTAGTGAATTATTGAAGATTTCTGCCAAGAAATCTGCGATTTCATCTCGCACTTCTCGTACAACTTGGGGAAGAAAGCCATCTGGGTACATACATACATACATACATAACATTTTAAGACTGAGTGTTCCACACATAAGTGCAGTTTCAGTCTCTTGTCCTAATGGCGGCGTTCCAGGCAACCCTGTTAAGGGCTGCTTCACTTGTCAAGTTCTTGGATTTGAGATCGGCGCGTATAGTCCGATCCCAGGTCTTCCTCGGTCCACCCCTTGGTGCAGCTCCCTCCACAATCACAGACCTGCATTTTGTCACCCAATTTTGTTCATCCATTCTCTCCACATGTCCATACCATCCAGTCTACTTGTACGCATCACCTCGCTAATACTCTTTATACCTAAACGTCTCCTCAGCTCAACATTTGTTATTCTATCCTGTAGCCTGGCCCCACACACATCCATCTTCACCATTCTCATCTCATTACGCTCCATTCTGTTGACATCCTTACTTTAACGGCCATGTTTCGGAGGCACAGGTCACTGCACTACTAACACATGAGGATTACACCTTTCCTTCAGGGGGAGAGGCATTCTTTTCATGGTCAGGATTGGCATCAATTCTCTGAAACTTCCCCCAGCCACACCTAATTCTAGCAACAGTGGCAGCCTCGGCCCACCACCGGCAGAGATGGTATCTCCTAGGTAACAAAACTTGTTCACCAGCCTCCAAAGACTCATTTCCAAAATTCACAGCCACAGGATCATCACTTAACACAAGTCGCCTTTGCACACTACGCACTCAAATTTCTCTATTTCTGACTTATCCTTCGGCAGGGGCCCCTTTATTCTACTACAGCGCTTACTCCCATGGTGGTCCCAACATCGACAGATGCTACATTGGAGTGTGGTAACGCCCACTCCCTTTCCACACACTGCACATGGGTATGCACCGCTCTTTTCACATTGCCTCGTCTCAAACTACAATGCATAACCTTGGTTTTGTTAATATTGACTCTTAAACCCTTGCTCGCCATGCCCTCTCTCCACTTTCTGAATTTGGCCTCAGCATCCTGCATACTGTCAGCTATTAGGACTAAATCGTCTGCATAAAACAGTTCCAACGGGAGTCCGCCTCTAAAAACTCTAGACAGCGCCTCCAAGACCATAATAAAGAGGAGGGGGCTTAACACTGAACCCTGATGGACTCCAACACGGACTGCGAATTCATCACTCAGTACACCTTTCACCCTCACCCTCACCGAACTTCGCGAATCCTCATACATCTTCATTATCACACGCACCAGCCACTCTTCCACACCAAGATCCTCATAGCCCACTGTACAACATCTCTAGGTACCCTATCAAAGGCCTTCTCCAGGTCCACAAACACAAAGTAAAGATCCCTGCCTTTTAGTAGGTATCTTTCCTGCATCTGCCTGACTATGAAGATAGCATCGGTTGTACCACGTCCTGGCATAAAACCAAACTGCATATCATCAATAGAGATGCTTTGCCTGATCAAACCCTCAAGGACTCTCTCACAGACCTTCATGATTTGGTCAAGCATTTTCAGGCCCCTATAATTTCCTCTATCTAGCGCATCCCCCTTTTCCTTTGTATATATTTACTATTACACTTTTGAGCCAATCCTCTGGGATTTTCTCATCTTTAATAATGGTGTTTATCAACTCAGTGACTAAGTTTACACCAATCTCCCCTGAGGCTTTTATCATCTCAGCGACAATGTCGGAGCAACCTGGAGCTTTACCGTCCTTCATTTTTTTGATTGCGTCGCTCACTACAGCTGGTGCTATCAAAGGAGGGGGCCCAGATATTGGTTTTTCGATACTAAGCTGTTCCTTATCCCATTCAAACTCTACATTTAGCAATCGTTCATAGTGTACCTTCCATGCTTCTCTGATTTCATTTTCTGCATACACAATCTTCCCATTATCATCTCTAACACACTGTTCACCTATAATATCCCTACTGTCATTTTTAACTCGCCTAGCTAGGTTGAAGATCCCATTGGGATTGTCAGTGTTACACACTTGTTCGAGGACCAGGTCCTTAATGCGATTTTTAGCATTGTAAATAACTCTTTTGGCAGTTCGTTTAGCTGCCTGGTATTCCTCCCTGAGATGACTTGAACCTATTTAACTTATCTATTCTTTATGCTACCTCCTCTGTGGTACATCTAATTTGGCTAAGAACTTGGCCCTCATGCACTAATCCTGGAATTGGCTTGTCACTGGTGTTTTCCCTTGTAAATACGGAGGCAAAATAGTTGTTTAGAGATTTAGCTATATCAATGTCAGAGGTTTGTAGTTGGCTTGTTGGATACTGTAGAGGTCCAATACTACTTTTAAATGGCTTCCTGCTGTTCACATAGCTGCAGAACTCTTTAGGACTCTTTGCAGAGGGCTGCAGCACTAAGTTCCTCATTCTGCTTTGCATCCTTCATAAAAGATATCACTCTCCTACACATATATTTGAAGGAATCTAGATCTCTTTGGTCCCGACTTCTTTTGGTCTTTCTGTATACACCCTTTCTCTTTCTAATTGCTGAAGCTATGTCGTCACTTGTGAGCCATTTTGGTTGAGGTGAGCCTGATTTGATAAGTTTAGTAGGAATGAATGCAGGTTGTTGATCCATAAACTGCTCTCTGAATGAGCACCAAATCTCATTAATATACTCACCCTCAACACTGATCTGGCATAAACTTCCCCGAAGGCCTTCAAAATTAGCACGACGGATATCTAGTTTCGCACTCTGAGGACTGATGGGTCTGCTGCTAAAGGTGCGAAAAGAGAACCTAACTAGATTGTGGTCAACACCTCCGAGTGATTCCCCAACAGAAAAGCTGGTCACATTTTCTTCCTCGGTGCTGAACACAAGATCTAGTACCGGTACCATATATTGTTGCCACTAGTTGGCTTGTTCGCCCACTGGGTAAAAAAATTATCATTAGCAAAGTCCACAAGACCTTCAGCATCGGCAGTTCATGCTTCCCCGTTTACTAGGCAATTGAAGTCACTTAAGATCATACTGGTTTTGCCGTCGATAAGACCACTCAGTCTTGTGTACAGACATTTTGATATGGAGATCTGTACACCAGAACAACCCTATAGAAAGATAGAGTTACCTTGATTGAGGTCTACTCCAAGCAGTTCATGTTCTGACTTGATCTTGCAGTTAACTGGATTTAGAAATCTCTGATGTACAAAAGAATTCCACCCCCTTCATGCATGGTCCGGTCTTTGGAGAACATTCTATATCCAGGTATTTTAAATTCCCCAACATATTCTCTGGTATCACTGTGAATCCAGGATTCAGTGATAGCCAATACATCGAAGCATTCTGTAGACAACAATGTCCGAATTTCAGAGAATTTATTCCTAAGTGACCTGGCATTAAATACTACTAACTTAAGGGGGTTCAGGTTTTTTCTTATAACCCCCTTAGTTTACTCCGTGTCCCAAAAGTAAAGGGGTCTCTGGAGGTATGGCATTTTCTAGCACACTATTTCTTCGTACACTTTCAGGTGTTGCAATTCTCTATATGAGGTGAATCCACACCTGAGGTAGAAGAACCACTATCTAGTGGTTGTTTACTCTTCGCCCTTTCTTCAGAAAATATTATTTATATTTACTAAATGACCATACAGTATAGCCTATATGTTTCTTTATAAATGGAAGTGCAAGCTGTATGCATTTATAATTAGCCGTAATGCAAGCAAAACAAATATTGTAGTACACACACACACATTAAATCAAATTCAACATAATGTCCATCCATCAAAAACACATGTAATTTTGTATTTCTGCTAAATATCAATGTTTACAGCTCGAACTTCCTTAAAACCCAAAACACAGGAGTGGTCTGCTGTGTAAATTTGTTATATACTCAGGCACATACCCCAGCTATGGTCACCGACTCGAGACAGAGCCCGAACAGAAACATTTAAAGTTACAATTCTTAGGGTCTGGGACCACTTTCGCGTTCCCTCGTCCTGTCTCGTCAAGTAGGTGAATTTTACAAGGGGAGGAGGATTCCTTGCCCCCTACCCCCAAATATACTGTCAAAACGTGTCATAATCTTCAAGGGGTTAAAGTTATATGCATCCACGACTTGCGATTCCAAATTTGATTATGGCAATATTAGAACACTATTTTGCCCTTGTAACGGTAATTAGATTGGAGGTAGATTATTAATAAATTATATCATGCTCATAAAAGAATACCGTATAACAAAAGCTGCCATAACAAAAAATGCTGAATAACATTAGGCGTCTCCACAGCAGCTGCATTTCCAAAGTTTTTAATCAGATTCGTTTAATTGGTGGCTGGGTGGAGGAGGAGGAGGGGTGGGGGTGGGGGGGGGGGAGGAGTTGACTATATAATATAATAGTCCTCATTCGTTCTTCATCTTTTTTTATTAGTTATGCAAACATAATGTATCGAAAGTATCATATACGTAATGTGTTGTATCCGGTACAATAAGCGATAGATATGACGTATCAAATATAATTACTAAATACATCCGACGGTAAAAGTGCTCGTGTGACTGGGGCTAATTTGTCGAGTTAAGAGGAGACGGTCGTTTTTCTGGTCCCCTTTCTCCCTCGTGTTAAGTCCCATTATTTTTTAGATTTGTATACGTTCAGCTCATTTGTTTGACGATTTTAAGACTTTTCGTCCCATTTCGTTATAAATTTTAAGACCTCTCATGCCATTAAGGTGTCAATTTTTTCCTGGCGAGCGATAGCGAGCCTGTAATTGTAAGAGGAATCGGCCTTCGGCCGGGACATTTTTCTACCGAAAAATGTACACATTTATCTTGAAAGGGGGTCTAGGGGATGTTGTTCTAAGTTTGAGGGATGTCTAGCGAGGAAACTAAGAATTTATGAATAGGCCTATATGAATTTATAGGCCAAAAAAGCAGTCAGCGTCCCCTTAAAGCTGTCAGCGTCCCCTTAAGGTTTCTGCTTCAATCACTGCAAACTAAAAAAACAACATTCCTTACATTTTGGTCAATACTAAACGATTTTATTCAGCTTAGGAAAGACCTCTAAGAATTGAATGAGGAACAAACTATTCCAATTAACTCTCAATAGATTCTTAATCATTCGAGCAAAGTCATAGTTATAGAACTTAAGGGGGATGACCTGCTTTATTTTCTCTACTTTTTTCTCTTTCTCAGGGTTGTATCCATTCGGCCCCATTCAGCCTACTGTTTTAAGACGTTTATCCCCATCCAGGTGTCGACTTCTTCCTGGCGAGCGATAGCGAGTCAGCATTATATGAAGAAATCCGGCTTCGCCGGACAAATTTTTCTATCGAAAAATTTAAAAATTTAGCCTGTTGTCAATTTTTTGTAAAAGATATGCTGGCTCGCTACCGCTCGCCAGGAAAAAATCGACACCTAGATGGGGATAAACGTCTTAAAACAGTAGGCTGAATGGGGCCGAATGGATACAACCAAGAGATAGAGGGAGAGAGAAAAAAACACGGTGGGCCCCCTTAAAGTGCTAGCCAATTAAAGAAAGGCATAATGAAACACAGACACGGTTGTGATAGTCTAAATTACAGTATTACATTATCAATGGCGTACAGCCCTGTGACCGTAAACACAATGGAATAATTACAGTATTACATTATCAATGGCGTACAGCCCTGTGACCGTAAACACAATGGCGTACAGCCCTGTGACCGTAAACACAATGGAATAATTACAGTATTACATTATCAATGGCGTACAGCCCTGTGACCGTAAACACAATGGCGTACAGCCCTGTGACCGTAAAGACAATGGAATAATTTACCAGTAGGTTAACGGTAATGAAAGACATGTGCGTCATAGCCCTAACTAAATTTGACTCTAAAATCTGTATGACTACAGTACGGTACTTATAAACAATTATATTCAGCTTAGGAGAGACCAATAGGAGTTGGGGAATTATTGGAGATAGTTTTTACTCTTTAGTATCCTACGGGGTATTTCTAAGCTGAATAAAATCGTCTAATGGTAGCCAGAATATACTTAAAATAAAATAACTGCCACAAAAGGTTTGGCAATCATCTGGTAATAAAATTGGACGTTGTATATTTGGATTTCGATTGAGTGGAGTGCGTGCACGCGCACACACACACACACACACATTGTGTATTTTCAGCTCATGAGGCTGCCATTCTTTAATAAACCGTTTATTATTATTATTATTATTACACACACACACACACACACTTTGTCAGCCAAATTGTTCGTGTGACACCGGCTTTACGAGGAAAGTGATTAAATCCAGAGGTTAAATCGGGTGGAGGTAAACCACGGCGTAATTTTAACCCTTTCAGTGTTCGAAGGCGCATTGTCACTATATTCTGGCTAACATTAAAGGATTTTATTCAGTTCTGGAAGGCCGTCTACGAATAAAAAGGGTAAACTCTATCTCAATTAACCCTCTGATTCCCAAAATTCCTTCTGAAAATCGTCTACTAATAGCCAACATAATATGAAAAAAGGCATCCTCGTACCTTGAAAGGGTTAAATATATTCCGGCTAACAACAAACGATAATGATAATCTTAGGAAGGACCTAAAGGAATCAAAGCGAGAAACACTATTACTACAAAAGAGCTATAATAATGTAGGAAAATACTTGCTTAATATTGCCCGAAAAAAGTGATCGTGTAACATCGCTTTGACTTTGAACCCCTCTGATTATTTACAATTATTAACCCATTCAGCACGATAACGTACAATCGCGCTAATAAGTGATGTCTCGGCACCAAGTATGTTTTGATCAATAATTGGTATCAGAAATATCTAAGCTTCCTTTCTTCATATCGAGTGAAATATACAAACATGTTCCTACACGTACCCACCCTATTCAACATCTGACAGACATTAATACAGCACAGAGCAAGCCAAACGTAATGACAGCTGGGACATGACTTATTAGCACGACCGTACTTTATGTCTCATTCTGGTTACCATTAGAGGATTTTCTTTAGCTTATAAACTATCTCTAGGGCTCAAAGAGGGTAAATAATATCTCCATAAACCATCTACATAACAAGATTGGTCATTCTTAACTGCATAAAACCACCTAATGTTAACCAGAATATTGTGTAAAGAAGGCGCCATCATATTGAAGGGGTTAAGGGTAAATGGGTCGTTTTTCTAGATCCCCTTCTCCCTTATGTTTAGCCCTATTAGTTTTCAGATTTTAAAATGTTTGCCCCATTAGCTTGGCGATTTTAAGAAATTCAGCCCTATTTCCTTGTCAACGAAGGGCGGTGCGCTCCTCGGTGCCACTAGCAAGAGTGGCGAACTCCACATAGGTGAATATTAAGACCTTTCGTGCTATTTAGGTGTCGTTTTTTTTTCCTGGCGAACGATAGTGAGCCTATAAATTTGGAACATTTTTCTACCGAAAAATTTACAAATTTATCTAAAAGGGGAATCTAATGGATGTTTCTTTAAGTTTGATGGAGGTCTAGGGAGGAAACTAGAAAAATAATAAATAAATGAAAAACAAAAATAACCAAAAAGTTAACCATCCCCTCTTAACTCTTTCAATACGATGACGTCATACTGATTATGCTCTGGCAAATACTACATGATTATATTTAGTTTATGAAGGACCTCTAGGAAATCAAACGGGTAATAGCGATGGCAATGCACCCTCAGACTCGCATAGATCTTTCTTTCTCCGGGCAGAGAAGGCCCTCCCCCATTCCTATCCTCGCAAATGATCCATACAATCCAAACGAATTATTTTGGCTGCCCTCCAACCAATCATTCGTTAGGATGTGAGGCTATCGGTATAGATAAGATAATCTATATTTCTAATATTTCTTTTACAGTGTAAAAGTACAAGCAATTTTAACGATTACGTGTTGATCAAGATATGATATCCGAACTCGGAGACGTAAGAAATTATATTAACATGGATATTATAAAGTGAACAGGACTAGATTATAAAGATATATTATTATCGTCCGTGAGTCAGTCACGGGATTCATTCACCACTTTGAAGTCGTCGCAGGCTTACCTGGCAGAAACTAAAAATGCTGTCTTTATAGATATTTTGTTTTAACAAACAATATCATCACAACCATTATATACATTGTTTTGTATAATAGCCCATTAAACGTAGAATAGGTAATAGAAGCTTGTGATATTTTGTAAAGTTGTTATACAAATATTATTATATGAATAATGATGAGTATAAGACGAATTACACACAATAATTGCCTACTAACTGTTTTATTATAGTCAGTTTTTTTATTATTTTCCGAATTTGTCTACAGTTGAAAACACTGTTATTAAGTAGATTCATACGTCCAAAACATGATGATGTTTTCAAAACTCTTGTAAGTCTATTATTTTCCGATATATTGAACTTAAACTATCGATATATTGAACTTAAACTATATCTTATTCAGTTAGTGCGTGACATCAAATATAATTATCGTGTCACACACTACCAAAGCAGGCTATATTAACCCTTTCTTGACGTGACGTCTTGACGTCTTTTATACTATTATTATTGGTGACGCCTTTTATATTTGATATCAGCTACATTTAGACAATTTTATGAAACTTGGGAAAGATGTATTGTAGCTAAAAGGATAAATGGAGCCAGGAGAGAGTCTAACCTTTTAATGGGTAAACGTCCTCCTAAGCTGAATAAAATCGCCTAAATATAGCTAAAATAAAATTAAAAAGGCGTTGCCGGTAGAGAAGGGGTTAAAAGGTTGGTATATCAGGAAAAAGAAACTTAAAACAATTTTGAAAACACCACCACTTTCTGGACACATGTATCTACTTAATGCAGGTGTTTTTAATTATAGCGATATTAAAAAGATAATCCAAAAATCGCCTACAATAAAGTGAATAAACAATTGTTGTGCGTTACTCGTCTTATACTCGTCATTATATAAGTGTTTTGTATTGCAACTTTGAAAACCCCAGTAGCTACTACCTCGTCTACGTTTAATGGGCTAATGTACAAAGCAATGTATGCAATGGTTGTGAAAATATTGTTAGGTAAAACAAAATATCAATAAATAAGGAAGCGTTTCAAATTACCGATTACACACACAAACACCCGATACACACACAGGCCTTAAAATGATGCGTAACAGACGATTTATTCAGCTTAGGAAGGATTATTTGTAATTAATAAGTTAATTGAAATAGTGAGTACCCATTTAATTCCTATACGTCATTATTAAGATAAATTACACCGTATAAAAATATCCATATTAAAATAAAAACTGAATGAGTCACACTGGAGGGGTTAAATATAGTCACAGTCTCAACAAATAACGAAAACAAACTGCCTAATAGAAACTTCCTGTTCTCAAACAACTACTATAGACCATTATATTTTAGCCGAAGGTAATTTGATTCCCTTAGCAACAGATGTATCGTTACCTAATGGGAAATATATATATATATATATATATATATATATATACAACTATGTCTTTGCATTATATGATTGCCTAGTTTTCATAATTAGCAACACATATCGATATATTCTATTCGTAATAGCTGAGTGAGCAAGTTGACGACAAGGACATTCATCGTCAGCTGGGGAAAAATAGACTATACTTGGAAGAGTAAATGGGTAATAGTAGCGAATGGATCAAGAGCAAGGAGAGAGGACCTGATCCCTGGGTAGGCTAGCTTTAGTTGGATCTCACTTGAAGGCCACTCACTGGATAATTCAAGCTGGCTCTGGCTGTCTCTCTCTCTCTCTAGCTAGAGAGAGAGAGCCTTCTACTTTACTGTCCTATTCTTCTACTATAAACTGTCCCTGTTTAGTAGTATACCTGGAGTATACCTGGAGTTGTTTCGGCCATCCTTCATTGGACTCGGCGAGAGCTGCTCCCCCCGACTAAGTTGGGACCGCAACGTCTGTGTGGTCTGAGTATCTGTGTAACTCTCTGTTATGTCTGTCAGTCCGTTCGTCACCTGTCACTCTTCACTAACTTTTGCATTATGACATCAGGTCTAAATCAGACCCCCCCCCCCCTCCCCCATCCCTTCTTCCCTCTCTCTCTACTTTTGCATTATGAAATCAGATTCTCTCTCTCTCTCTCTCTCTCTCTCTCTCTCTCTCTCTCTCTCTCTCTCTCTCACCTGTTGACCGCACCATAATATAATGTTCATAGATGAGGACACACTTTTAGCTCACATCGACTGGTTCAATCGATATACGTGGTGGAGTGTTGGGACACCACTTATAACACTGGCTTGGACAAGGGAATGGAATACACGTTTAGATATTTAGAACTCACTCAGAGAATCACCCTCTTACTCACTCTATATACAGTATATATACCGGTATATACCAAAGCTCATAAATTCATACAAAGAACAGACACATTTATCCTCCTTTTAACACACACACACACACACACATGTGCGTATATGTGTATGAATGTATGCGTTACTTATGTATATATATATGTGTATAGTGTATACTGTTTGTGGTTCGAGCCCGGCTGAGAGTATCAGGTAGGATAAGAGAAGAGCATATATGCATGTAATGTGCATATATTTATGTATATGTATGTCTGTGTGTATGTGCTGTCAATGGTTCGAGCCCGGTTGAGAATATAAGGTATATAATATATATATGTACTGTACGTGTATTTATATTTATATGGTCATATGCACATATGTATGTAAATATACGTACATATGAGCGAGAACATATTGCTCACTAGCGCAACTTCTGATAATAAATCTATGCATAAGCATTATCTATTATTAAGTGTTCGCGTATCTTCATCCATGTATTTCCACCCTTAACAATAGAACGCCCAGCTCTTCCATATTTCGCCTTCTGTCACACACACACACACACACACCTACACTACCGAGGATTAACCTCCCATTGTAGTACCTGCACCCTCTTTACCTGACCTTACCAAAACAGTTTCTGTATGTATGTATGTTTGTGTGCATACGTGAGCGTTTGTGTATACGGACATGTGCACACTTACTGCATGTTCTTATGTTCCTATATATGTATGTATATGTATGTGCGCACGTACGTGTATATACGTATGTTCTGTATATGAGTAAGTAAATAAATGTGTATATGTACTGTATATCACTTACTCTCATGGTTATTTTATGATAATTTGTATTCTGCACATGCATCATTATTGTATTTATTTATTTTGTTTGTAAACTAAGCTTACCATCCTTATATCTGTACATCTCATGTTCATTCACTAAATTGTAAAATGTGTATTTTCAGCTCATGAGGCTGCCATTCTTTAATAAACCGTTTATTATTATTATTATTATTATTACACACACACACACACACACACACACACACACACCACCCTCAACACAACTAAAGGTCAACTCGTACATTATCGATGAAAATACCTTCACACTGGCATAACAAACAAAGATCCCCAAATCCCTTTTTAAAATCGCTGGCATAACAAACAAAGATCCCCCAAATCCCTTTTTAAAATCGATGTTAAAGGATGGTCACACAGGCACTTTTTCCGATAATGTTTGATCGACTGATTCATGCCGATAATTTTCAAAGCTGCTTTGCATTGATATTGGTAACTACTACATAGTCTATGCATTATAAGTACTGGTAAGACAGAAATCTTGACCTCTACCCTCTGTAACTCAAAACGGACTAGAATAAATGGCAAACTCTTCCCAACAGTTAGAAATATTAGATCGATTACGGCACTATAGATTGCTTTGAGTTATGAAGGTTGGTAGTCAAAATTACGGGTCTATTTATGACAAATAGACTTGTTTTTAATGTTTAACCCCTTATTGGCGGTGCGCGACATAGGTCGAGTGAAATAAATTTGGACTATGTAGCGGCGCGCGACATAGGTCGTGTGGCAATTTCAGCACGTAATGTTGCTGAGAGAGAGAGACAAGTGGTGGCAGGAGAGTAGCGAGCGTATGACTGCTCCAGACCACCGCAGCGGACCAACTGACATGAATCCCACCCTCCTCCACCCTCTCACACTCGCTACATAGTGAAATGTATGGGGAAAGTACCGAATTACATGGTTTTTGCACTCGTGTTGCGCGGTTGTTGCAAGAAAACTAGCCGTCATACAAGGATCGTTGTTGTGTCATTGGAAAGCTCTGTTTATGCCCTTGTTTATACTTGTTTTACACTCTGGGTCTTATTTAGGCATGAAAATGATCACATAAACAGCCCTATTTTGGGTAAAAACACCCCGCTGGTGGCTACATATTATATACCGCCTAGGCCGCTCTTTAGGTGTTAAGGAGACAAAGGCAAAGCTGCCTATAATGAGTGCCCCCCCCCCCCCCCCACACACACACACCCTAATTGAAAGAGTAACTGAGCCAAATTCAATGTACGTTATATTCAAAAGAAAATCTGGACACACTGATTTTGAAGCAGGTTAAATCATAGGATGAGGGAGAAACTTCCAGATAATACTTGTTGAATGGAAGGGCTGGAAAATGTGTTCACACTTTGGTTAGAGTCAGACAGAATGTGTTGAAAGGCAGGTGCCACCTACTCTCTGTAAGGGATACACTGATAAATCTCTGAAGAACATTCATTACTCTAATATCGGCAAAAGAGAGAGAGAGAGAGGATGCAACATTGTGGCATATAAAGAGAGACTATAAACAATTAAAACAATTAGTAAGAAGAGGAGAATTGAAGAGTCGAAATGCTTTTGACTCTACCCTATCGAGAAGTGCAGTATAAGTGGAACCTTCCCACACAAGCGAACAATACTTGATATATGGGTGCACAGTACCCCTCTATAGAGCAAAAAGCTGTGCGGTGGTGGAATTTCCACCGTGACAGTTGAGCACACCTAAATTCTGGGAAGTTGTTTTAGCATGAGGGGCAAAATGGTCTTTCCAAGAAAGGTCAGAGTGGAAAATCCTGAAAGGTAGATAGATGGTGAAATTTGGTTTTGGAAGTATTGAAAGTATCAATTGTAAATAGTTGCTATATCAGAAGAAAGGTGTGGTATGGTCCCTTCACATGATTTGTTTAAATAACTGCATGGAGGGTCACTGTGAAAAGCTAGTTGAATAATGTAAGGCATGAGTTATCGGCATAAGAGTAGATAGTACTAGACGTACAGTTAATGAGATAATTAATGAATATTAGAGATAGGACAGAAGCCTGAGGAACACCGAGTTGATAGGTTTAGGAGGTAAGCGATGGCCGTCCACAATTGCAGCTATGGAACGGTCAGAAAGGAAAGTAGAGATAAAGACACAGATATAGGGATACAAGCCGAAAGATGGTGGTATTAGATCGAAGGCTTGGATATGTCTAGCTCAATAGCAAAGGTTTCACCAAAATCACGAACGGAAAATAACTAAGAGCTACTGTAGTAAGACAAAAAAAAAAAGGAGATCACTAGTGAAGTGGCCCTTAAGGAAACCATACTGGCGATCTGAAAGTAGATTATGGGAAGACAAATGCTTAAGCAATTTTGAATCAATAATATATTCAAAACTTTTGAGATGCAAAAGACAGAAATTGGGCGATAGTTGGAGGGTTGCAAGCGGTCACCCTTCTTTGGGACAGGTTGCGTGAGAGCAAACTTCCAGCATGAAGAGAAGATATTAGAGGAAAGACAGAGATGGAAAAATTGAAGGTAGATTATTTTATGTACCGGTATTCATCTCAACGGTTTAATTCAAAAGCTTCCAGAGTCCAGATTAAAATTCCCTTTCCAGAGAGACGAAAGTTTTATAATTGTCCACTAATTATCAAGAAATCACCTGCTAAGTTAATTAATTTTCCACCTTAAGGGAATAAATTACAGTGCCACAAGCCTTACCTAGGGAGCATTTCTGCCATAGATACCTTACCTTTGGATGTGTTCGCCGCTCTTCTAGCGGCACCAAGGAGCGCGACGCCGCTCGTTATGGGTACAGGGTCTCCTTTTGCTGATGGCACAACACTAAGCATGATAGTAAACACACAGGAGGACAGGGGCCGGCTGCAGGAAGACATAAATGTAGTGTTCCAGTGGACCAGGGAAAACAACATGCGATTCAATGAAGAAAAATTCCAATTAATATGTTACAGATAATGATAATGGCGTTAAAGAGAATACAGACTACGAATCCAACAACATAATAGAACGGAAAGAAACTATGGGTTTCAATGAACATAACCTTTGGATACCTTTGGATGTGTTCGCCGCTCTTCTAGCGGCACCAAGGAGCGCGACGCCCCTCGTTATGGGTGGTGATTTGGTGCAGTAGACTGTTTGAAGCGATAGCTCGCTCCCTTGCGAGGATGGGCTCGTCTGGCACTTTTTGCAGTTCGACATCTAGGGCTCTTGAAGTTGTCTAACGAGATGTCCCTCATGTCTCTTACTCGCCGTGGGAGTTTGTTGAAGAGACGTGGGCCTCTGTGTGATAACCAGCCCTCTCGCAGAGAGCCCATAGCACCCCTGTTATTCATCCGGGGGATTTCGCATTCCCAGCCTCTCCTATCACTGAATTTCATGACTATCGGAGTATGTAGGTTTGGTACTAAACCCTCTGCGATTTTCCACGTGTATATTATTAGGTAACGTTCTCTTCTATGTTCCAGTGAGTACAGATTCAGTGCTCTTAAACGCTCCCAATAGTGTAGATGTTTTATCGAACTTATATGCGAAGTGAAATTTCTTTGTACACTCTCTACGTCATTTATTTCACCTGCTTTGTATGGGGATGTTAATACGCTACAGTATTCAAGCCGCAGTAGCACTAGAGATTTGAAGAGCGTTATCATAGGCAATTCACCGCGTGTTTTAAAAGTACGCAGAATCCAACCCGTTAGACGTTTCGCAGCCGCCACTTTGACCTGGTTATGTACTTTGAAACCCATATTTTCAGACATTAATACCCCAAGGTCTTTCACACTGTCTTTCCGTTCTATTATGTGGTTAGATTCTGTTAAGTAATTTGTAATTTCTTTAACACCATTATTATCTCCGTACCGTATTAATTGGAATTTTTCCTCATTGAATTGCATGTTGTTTTCCCTGGTCCACTGGAACACTACATTCATGTCTTCCTGCAGTCGGCCCGTGTCCGCTTGTGTGTTTACTATCTTGCTTAATTTTGTGTCATCAGCAAAAGACTACACCGTACTGTGTCTGGTGTTGGTATCTATGTCGCAAATTAGTATGAGGAACAGAAGGGGCGCTAGCACTGTTCCTTGGGGCACTGAGCTTTTGACATCCGAAGGCTCAGAAGTGACTTGGTTTACTGCTACTGATTGTTTTCGGTTTACGAGGAAATTGTATATCCACCGTCCGATTTTCCCAGTTATACCTTTTGCTTTCAGTTTGTGGGCTATTATACCATGGTCACATTTATCAAATGCCTTAGCAAAATCGGTGTAAATGACATCCACGTTTTTCTTTTCTTCTAGCGCTTTAAGAATTTTGTCATAGTGTTCCAAAAGTTGTGAGAGACATGATCTTCCCGCTCTGAACCCATGTTGACCGGTGTTGTGTAGTTCATTTGTCTCCATGAATGTTGAAATTTTGCTTCGCAGGACTCGCTCGAAAACTTTAATGATGTGAGAGGTTAGAGCTACCGGGCGGTAGTTTTTTGGTAGTGCTTTACTCCTTCCTTTATGCAGTGGGGCAATTATTGCGTTTTTCAAGCTATCTGGTATGTCACCAGTGTCTAGACTCCTCCACATTATAGCCAGGGGTTTTGAGAGATTTTCCTTACATTTTTTCATTAGGATCGAATTTCCGGGCCTGGTGCCGAGTGGGATGGCATGTTGGAAATGGCCTCTTTTATGTCTTTTGGACCGAAATCAATATCCAGCATCTGAGGGGTTTCCGTGGGGGAGGTTTCCATGAAAAATATATTTTGGTCTCTGATGACTTTTGTTTCATCAGGCTCACTGAATGCCATTTCATACTGCCTGCTTAAGAGTTCGCTCATTTCCTTTTTGTCCCCTGTGAAAGAGCCGTCCCCTTTGCTCAGTAGGCCAATGTTTGATGTTGTTTTAGCCTTTTGTTTGGCATATGAAAAGAAGTATTTGGAATTTTCCTTTATACCTGCAATAGCTTTCCTCTCCTCTTCCATATGTTGTAGTTCATATGATATTCTTAGCCTTTGTTCAATTTCCACAATTTCTCTATCTATTTCGACCTTTTGCCTATCCTGTAGATTTTGATGTGTGCGTCTTTGTGTGAGTAATTTTCTTCTTCTGTACAGCCTCCTCCTTTCCCGATCTTGTTTGCTTCTTCGTTTTGTTTGTCTTGCAGGTATATGGTGGCTACAGATTTGGGTCATGGTTTCTGTTATTAAGACTAGACATTCTGCTGGTGTCAGGTTATCCATTAAATCTTCCCAGTCTATTTCCTCCATTTCTTGATTTACCTCTTCCCACCTAATGTTTTTGTTATTGAAGTTAAATTTACTGAAGGGGCCGGTTTTTGTTCTCGATTCTGAGGTTGTCTGTACACTTTCTAAGGTTGTTTTGATCTCAATTAATTTATGATCCGAGTATGTTGTGTCCGATATGTTAATGCTGTGTACTAGAGAGTCGTTGTTAGTGAAGACCAGGTCTAAGATATTGTTTTCCCGTGTGGGTTCAGCAATATGTTGGGTAAGACTAAAAAAATCACAAAGTTCAAAAAGCTCTCTCGTATTAGTATTTGCTTCTCCGGTGTTATTTGCCACTAACTGGTTTTCTAGTTGTCTCCATTTAATGTTTGGTAGGTTAAAGTCTCCTAGCCATATAATATTTGGTGTTGGGTTCCCCAGAGTTTCCACTTCTGATTTTAATTTGTTGAGCTGGGTTTTGAATTCTTCTCGGGATGAGTCTGGAGGCCTGTATGTAACAATAACTGCTAAATTTAGGGATTCTATTTTAACTCCAAGTATTTCCACCACTTCATTAAGTACTGTTATTTAGGAATTCAGTACATATCAGTGAGTCATGTATGTACAAGGCTACACCTCCATGTGATCTATGCGTTCTGTCCGCCCTATGTAGGTTGTAACCAGGAATCCATACCTCACTATCTTCCTGATCTTTAATGTGTTTCTGTGAGAGCCGCAAATATAGCGTTTCCTTCTTCTAGCAGGCCCCTAATAAATGGTACTTTGTTCGTGGTTCTATTTTTTAGGCCTTGGATATTTGCAAACAAGATTGGGGAGGGATTGTTTGGAGTACTATGTGTACCTAATAGTCTTCGGGATGTATTGGCCACTCTTGGGAGGCCAGGAGGTGCTCGAGGTGTTCTATGTGCTCTTCCATCTCCCTCAGTCTCTTCATCTTCATCTGCCCTTTCCCTCCTTGCCTTTTTCCTCTGTCTCGTCCTCGCATAGCTAGAGAGTTTTTTGGGCTACCATTCGTGTTAGGTCTAGCATATCTCCAAGTCCCTTTAATTTGAAAAGCTGGGCATTTCATATTGTAGCAGGTCTTGTTCTCAAGTGATGTCTTGCAAAGGGATGGGTGGTGGTATTTGCAGGTTTCACCAAATCTACATTTTCCATGACTGGTTATGTTGTTGCAAATTTTGGGATGAGCAAATCTACATGAATTCCCATTATATTCGCCCTTTTGACCAAAGTAGCACCTTCTTTCCAGATAATATCTGCACACTGGTGTAGACAACCCCAGTAGGTGTGGCTGGGGCTGCAAGGGGTTATGTGGTGAGCTAAGTGTGGTTGTGGGTGATAGTGGGCTTGGTGTATGGGTGGGTGAGGCCTGCAGGGGGGTGGAGTTACGGGTCGGTTGTAGGTGGGCAGGTGGCAGTGGTGAGGGGGGAGACGATGTGGAAGGGGAGCCTGATATGGGGGCTTGTTGCATCCTACGTTCATCCTGCAATTGTATTTGATCAACAGCAGTAGGGTGGTCAATGGCCATAGATGGGATTAATGTGGGTGTTTTCTGGGTCTGGGGAGGTGTGGGGAGATGTGCGGCAGGGTTTGTGTATATGTA
>CM064562.1:2263922-2397510 GCA_032716605.1 Paralithodes platypus | reverse complement strand
TATTCCAGTTACCTTCTAGTTGGATTCCACTTGTATTCTAGTACTTCTAGTCATGTTCGAGTCGACATCCAGTGTACACTCGATACATCAAGCAAGTATGCAGTCATCTACCAGTCATATTCTAGTCGGCATCCAGTTGTATTCTTCTTAATTCGGGTTATATTCAATTCTCATTCCATTACATTCAATTTTAAAGTGGAATAATCAACTTGTCATCCAGTTGACTTCCGGTCATTATCGAGTGGCATCGAGTTACATTCAAGTAATTCGAGTCGGCATCGACTATAAAAATTACATCAGAACATGACCAGAATAGGTAGAATGCGACTCTAATGCGACCAGGATACGACTAGAATGTAACTCGATAATTTTTAACGGTTTTTTCACTCGATAAATCGTGATAAATCGTAGAAAGTTAACGCATGCACTAACTTTTTGCTCACTCACTCGATCAATCGAGTGACGACTAGAACATCACTCGAAACATAAGAATAGACAAGAATCTAACCAGAATACGTACAAGAATAGACCAGAATGGGGATAGAAGTGGCTAAAATTTGAATTTTTGAATTCATTCCGGTGGGTTCTGGTGGATTCGATTTCTGTATGACGCGGCCTTAAGTCTTCTACTAGGCTAAATGTTATGCTTGGTGCTAGAATAGTGACTTGTGTAACTAACCAGTGTAAGCTCTCGTTCCTGAGAATCACCTCCACAGTGCCTGCTGTTAGGAATGGTCCGAGACCTCCTTGGGATTGCGGTTCGATACCTTTCCCCTTCGAGTCTAAGGTCAGAGAAGAAAGAAGACACCAGGTTCCTGCCCGCAGCGAGAAGCCTGTCAATGATACCACCCCAACTCGCTAAGATACCAGAAGTTCTATTTTCCCGCCCTCGACACCAGAAAAATATATTGTTTGAATAAGTGTAAATCTGTCTCTTTTCACAGAGTCCCTATTTTGCTAAAGTGCATAAAACCCTTCAGGTAACACCACACATCCCCCATCCTTGCCTAATTATATTATATACTATACGTACCACGATCGGACACTCCATGCCGACGTCGTTGAGAGTATAATATTGTTAGTTAGCTTCGTAATTCCAACACCTCTGAAACATATTGTTATGCCCATACATGATAATTATTCTTGTGAAAGAAAACTACGTGCTAGAACATATAATATCGCCAAAATCGAGGCAAGAGAGAAAACAATAAAAAAACGAGAAACTAGTATGAAATGTGTTAATATCCAAAGTCGTGAGATCCTTAAAAAGTAGTAAATTTATCGAATCCGTAGATTACCATTTTCCTTAGTAGTAATGCTTCAGAATTAATATTCACTAAATAAGTGTAAGCGTATACCGTATTGAACCTACGAGTCGACGTGTTGATTTCATTCCATATTATAGGCTCACCACGTGTTTGAGTAAATTTATCAAGCGTAGCTTCAGTTCACGTGTAGGCTCCAGATAATATTATACCTCACGACTCATATATATTGTTCTGCTAATTGTGTACTATTGTGTATTAATGTTGCATGTGTTCTTAGTGTTATTCTCTCCTGTGAATATAATAATGTGTTGTACTAGTTGAATAACTCGAATCTTAGTGTTTACTGTTTAGTCGTAGTCTTACACCACTTACTTGTACTTCTTCCTGTTGAGTGAGACCCACAAACACCAGCTTTGTCGTAGCATAATAAATAATAAATAATAAATAATAATAATAATAATTACTATTATTATTAATAAGTTATGACGGTTTTGTAACTTTCAAGCAACTCACTTTTAGTTGCCCCCCCCCCCCCCCCCAAATAACAAAATACAAAATTATAATAATAATAATATAATAAATCTAAATATAACCTCCCCAAATCCCTTTTTAACCAACAAAACTCGCCCTTCAAGCTGAATTTGTAAAAAAAAATCGGTATAAAAGTGTTCCGGCCGAAGGTTAATTTCTTAAAAAATTGCAGGCTCGCTAACGCTAGCCCAGAAATTAAACTGAATGAAAAAAGAAAATAAACAGAATTAAAAAAATGGAGTAAACTTCTTGTAGGCAAATCGCCGCACTAAAATCGCCAAAATAATGGAGGGAAATTGGACTTCTTAATCAATATATATATTATCATTATTTATTACATATTCATTTAGTTGGCGAAATACCTCAATTAATACAAATGCTAAAGAATATCTCAATTAATGTCCAAACTCTAACAAATCCTTCCTATGCTGAATAAAATCGTCTCGGAAAAAAGCAGAATAAAATAATAATTAGCGTCATCTGATTGAAAGGGTTAACTGGCCATATATGTAATCAGTCATTCATATTTCCTGACACATGGAACCATTATCACAAAGTATATCGTGACTGGGTTAATATTTCTGAAAGCCCGGCAAATAATTCGGGCGAAGTTTGTCACGCTATTCCCTATTCCAAGTAAGTAGGCCCACACTCTTGCACATTAACCTCTATTACTCTCAAATGACTTAGAGTAATCCAGCTAATATTGCTACCATTTGGGAAGAGTCAGCCAGGGAATAGGTGTGGACATTAACAGCCCATTCGCTCTAGCCCTTTTTGAGTTACTGAGGTTAGGGTTCCGGATTTCTGGACTACCTATTTGGAACAGGGTATAGCAACGTGTTACTTAGTCAAACACAGTTTTTGTAGTCAATCTTTTCGTATAATAATGTACAAGATAATTTATTGAGTGATTTTGGCTTCTTTTTGACTTCATAGAGACGTTACTATTTATATAAATAAGATATAAAAATACCCGAAGAGTTATAGTAAACTATATGGATGAGTTGTGCTCATTATGAAAATAACAAAAAGAATATAAACAAATTACACAAACATATTGTATTTATTAATATCTATACTTACATTAATACATAATCTTTATTCAATGACTAGTATTATCCTCTTTTTGACAAATTACAGCCAGTTGCATTATGTTTATATAACAGAGAAAATCTTACCAGACCAATGTATTACGGTATATAGGCCTACAGTACAACTAGTACCGTATTTCAATTTGTAATGGCAATTGTAAAAGGCAATTTAATAATAGGTACTTCCTCGTTTGACATTGTTTGCAAGTATTTTCTGTTTATAAGTACAATACTGGTAGATTGTACATTTTAAGGCATTTACTTCCAGTTGGAGATTACAACACGTAACTTTGTGACGATTTTGTTAAGCCAGTCAAAATATAACTAAAATTTACAAAGCCTTAACCCTATTTGGCTCTAGGATGGTCGTGTTGATCTCATCTGTTTTGTTCCATTAATTTGGAGATTTTAAGACAGTTCACCCTATAGTTTGGCGATAATGAGACGTTTTACCCCATTCAGGTGTCGATTTTTTTGTTTCTGGGCGAGCAATAGCGGCCTTCGGCCAGGGAATGTTTGTATTGGAAAATTTACAAATTTAGCTTCAAGGGGGTCTGAAAAGGTGCTGTGTTAGCCTAGGGGACAAACTAAAATACATTGCTCAAAAATGTCAAAACAAGCAAAATTCTCAATAATGATTAGACAAAATATTTTAATAACCCACAAGACGTCGGAGCAGATAGTGTTACATATCGCTACATATACCTGTTATATTGATTCTATAGTAAGCTAGACATGGCCAAGTATTAAAGGGGTTATCCTTCACTACGATTTCGCCTTTACTAATTGTATTGAGGCTACCAATAGTCTTATACTGTTTATTGCAGATTAGGAAGGATCTGTGGTATTATAGTCAGTAGGATTATTGAAATCAATATGAAATACTGTACACCCTCTGATGCCTTGGTGTCATTCCTAATGTGAAAACAATCGTCTAGAGATACCGGTGGTCACCTGCTTTTTTCTCTTTCTCTCCTTTTCTCTCTTTCTCTGGCTTGTATCCTTTCGGCCCCATTCAGCCAACCGTTTTAAGATGTTTATTCCCCTCCAGGTGTCAATTTCTTCCTGGCAAGCGATAGCGAGCCAGCATTGTATGGAGAAATCCGGCTTCGCCGGATTTTTTTTCTATCAAAAAATGTACAAATATAGCTTGCTGTCAAAACAAAAATATATATATGCTGGCTCGCTACCGCTCGCCAGGAAAATATTAACACCTGGATGGGGGTAAAGTCTTAAAACAGTAGGCTAAATGGACCGAATGGATACAAGCCAAAGAGAGAGGGAGAGAAAGAGAAAACAAATCGAGGTGGGCCCCCTTAAAACACAAGTTGACTGAGAGGGTTAATTATAAAATGGCCTCCAGCACTTACCAAACTCGACTTGGTCATAGTGAGTGTTTTACATACTACTGTACCATTAGGCACGTTATTCAACATCTGCCAGACATTACTACAATATAGACCAAGCCAACACAATGAACACTGTAACATGACTTACCGTACTGGACTAACTAAACTTAGCATGACTTACCGTACTGGACTAACTAAACTTAGCATGCCTAGTAATATCCTTTGGGAAACCACATTTCTATTTGCACTTCCTATTTCCGCAAAATTTCAAATACAGCTGATTAATTTGGCTATTAACATAAACTATAGTCTATTTTTTTCCAGCTGAGCCTAAATTGTCATGTTTCTATCTTTGTTACTCAGCTATAAGGTCAATTTTGTAGCGAAATATGCTGTTAATTATGAAAACTTGGCATTAATACGACACACAGCCATAGTAGTTTCATATATTTCCATTAAGTATCGAGAAATCAGCTAATAAGATTCAATTTACGATCAGCTGGAAAACAATAGAGTATAGGGTTGTGAGTCAATTACCTGTCTGGCTGATTCATTTGGGTTATACCGGTACACCTGTTACATAACAATTATTGAAAATTATTAGGCTGGAATATGTAGGTCATGCAAAATTCGTGGCGGTATTCACAATTAGTCAACAGTAATTCAATATTGAAGTTTCGTCTAATTTTGAACACCTATGGCTACCTGGATTCCAAAGTACGATCTCCAAATAAGATATACAGTAGCTATAGCTGGAATAATGATTGTTTCTATAAATAAGATATACAGTAGCTATAGCTGGAATAATGATTGTTTCTATAAATAAGATATACAGTAGCTATAGCTGGAATAATGATTGTTTCTATAAATAAGATATACAGTAGCTATAGCTGGAATAATTATTGTTTCTATAAATAAGATATACAGTAGCTATAGCTGGAATAATGATTGTTTCTATAAATAAGATATACAGTAGCTATAGCTGGAATAATGATTGTTTCTATAAATAAGATATACAGTAGCTATAGCTGGAATAATGATTGTTTCTATAAATAAGATATACAGTAGCTATAGCTGGAATAATTATTGTTTCTATAAATAAAAAACATAATTATACAGCATAATTCTATATACCGGGAAGTCAAATAACCGACTACTTTCTCATCTTCGGTGTGGAATTAAGGAGACATGGGTCGTTTTTCTAGACCACCTTCTCCCTCATCTTTAGCCCTATTAGTTTGGCAATTTTATGAACTTTCGCTCCATTTATGTCAATGTTAAAGACCTTTCCTGCCATTTAGGTGTCGATTTTTTCCTGGCGAGTGATAGCGAACCTTTAATTTAAGAGGTACCGGCCTTTGGCCGGGAAATGTTTCTACCGAAAAATGTACAAATTTATCTTGAAAGGGGGGTCTAGGGGGCGTCTTTTTAAGCTTGATGGAGGTCTAGCGAGGAAATTAGAAAAATAATAAATCAATGAAGAAATCACCAAAAAGTGGACCATCTCCCCCTTAAGAACCGTGTATTTAAAATAATAATCACTGTATATCCAGACTACTCCCACAATAATAATCACTGTATATCCAGACTACTCCCACAATAATAATCACTGTATATCCAGACTACTCCCACAATAATAATCACTGTATATCCAGACTACTCCCACAATAATAATCACTGTATATCCAGACTACTCCCACAATAATAATCACTGTATATCCAGACTACTCCCACAATAATAATCACTGTATATCCAGACTACTCCCACAATAATAATCACTGTATATCCAGACTACTCACAATAATAATCACTGTATATCCAGACTACTCCCACAATAATAATCACTGTATATCCAGACTACTCCCACAATAATAATCACTGTATATCCAGACTACTCCCACAATAATAATCACTGTATATCCAGACTACTCCCACAATAATAATCACTGTATATCCAGACTACTCCCACAATAATAATCACTGTATATCCAGACTACTCCCACAATAATCACTGTATATCCAGACTACTCCCACAATAATAATCACTGTATATCCAGACTACTCCCACAATAATAATCACTGTATATCCAGACTACTCCCACAATAATAATCACTGTATATCCAGACTACTCCCACAATAATAATCACTGTATATCCAGACTACTCCCACAATAATAATCACTGTATATCCAGACTACTCCCACAATAATAATCACTGTATATCCAGACTACTCCCACAATAATAATCACTGTATATCCAGACTACTCCCACAATTCCTCAACTATTACCTCAACTGTAAGCGGATGCCAGACCCCAATACAAATATTCTTGTTAAGGGGGCCCACCTCGCTTTTTTTCTCTTTCTCTCCTTCTTTCTTTGGCTTGTATCCATTCAGCTCCATTAAGCCTACTGTTTTAAGACGTTTACTCCCATCCAGGTGTCAATATTTTCCTGGCGAGCGGTAGCGAGCCAGCATATATATATTTTTGTTTTCGACAGCAAGCTAAATTTGTAAATTTTTCGATAAAAAAAATTCTCCGGCGAAGCCGGATTTCTTCATACAATGCTGGCTCGCTATCGCTCGCCAGGAAGAAATCGTCACCTGGATGAGGATAAACGTCTTAAAACAGTTGGTTGAATGGGGCCGAATGGATACAAGCCAGAGAAAGAGAGAAAAGGAAATAAAGAGAAAAAAAGTCGGTGACCCCCCTTAACATTGGTAGTCGACCGACGTCTTGGGTCATTATATTTTGTTTGATTATTATTGAGGGTTTTGATTGATCCAATAATTTTCGACATATCCCATGTATTACCTGTATTAGCTTGATTCCTAGACTAAGAAAATCGCCTCCCCATACCCATTCAAATTTAAATAACGCCACCCAAACCCTCTTCAAGCTAATATGTACATTTTTGGCAGAACAATGTCCTAGCCATAAGACGATTCATCCTAAATTGCAAGCTCGCTCTCGATTGTCCAGAAGAAAAAAAAATCGACACCTGAGTGGGGTGAAGCGTCATAATTATAACCGCCAACATATTGAAGTGAAACATCTCCAAACTCATGGTTTAAGACGGAAAGGGCCCCATAAGATCAGCCTTGCACCAGATAGGGTTAACCATCTTCCTGGACAATAATAATAATAATGAAGACCTGAGTATGAGGGGGCGAGAAGTGTGCTCTTAAGGATCCTCTCAAGGCGGAGGTACACGAGCACTCCTGGCAATTTTGGACTGGCAACTTCGTCCAAGCAACATTTATGTATTGGTAACGGCAGCTTTCTTGACGACAGATTATTATAGGTTCTTATGCACATTAATATAAATTCAGAAGTTGCCACAGTATTGATGGTGATGGAAACAATTGTGAGTAAGATTGGTTGTGTGACACCCCCTTTATCCTTCCACTTCTGCACCTCGGCTGACGTCACACACCAACAGCTATTCTAGGCACACTCTATAAATGGCAGATCCTGCTAGGTTCTGCTGTGTGTGTGTGGGGGGGGGGGGGGGATAAGGGTCACGCACGGACTTAAGGGGGGTCACAGGCTTTTTTCATCTTTCTCTCCTTTTCTCTCTTTCTCTGGCTTGTATCCATTCAGCCAACTGTTTTAATACGTTTATCCCCATCCACGTGTCGATTTCATCCTGGCGAGCGATAGCGAGCCAGCATTGTATGGAGAAATCCGGCTTCGCCAGCGAAATTTTTCTATCGAAAAATGCACAAATTTAGCTTGCTGTCAAAACAAAAAATATATATGCTGGCTCGCTCCCGCTACCCAGGAAAATATTGACACCTGGATGGGGGTAAACGTCTTAAAACAGTGGGCCGGATGGATACAAGCCAAAGAGAGGGAGCAAAAGAAAAAAAAGCGAGGTGAGCCCCCTAACTGACATCGAGTTATTTGAGTCCTAACCCATTCAGGACGATCACCACTTTAAAAACAACCATCCTGACTGAATGTTAGATTTTTGTGTTTAAACAAGTTTCAGTCAAGAGGATCTAACCCTATACATGGAGTTGCCTAGAGAGGCTTCGCCATTGCAAGCGGCGCCGAGGAGCGTATCGTTCCCATTCTTGAAGGTCATTTGCGCAGACTTTTCAAGGGCAACTGCACCTGTACGGCGATATATTAATCTGGCATCTTTTAAGTTTGACATCGAAGGCCATGTTTAATTCGTCCGTGCAATGAGGTGCCTTTGTGTCTCCAACTTGATGTAGAAGCTTTTTAATACTGCAACTCTTACCAATAAATGTTGCGTCCTCCAGCTATTTAAGATTTAAATTTCCCAGTCAATAATAATGAGAAACATAAATTCTTGAAAGCATATAGATAAATAGGCCTTAGATATAACATTTCTACTGAAAGAGAAAGTTCTAGATTCGCTTTAGCACAATTATAATCAGGTACCGTAATATAATTATGTTCTAAGCACTATTGACTGACTAACATGCACTGTGTAAGTATGTGTGTGTGTGTGTGTGTTGTCATCTGTAATGACGCTTATGGATTACGCTAAAAGAATAGTCAACTAATAAAAACTAGAGATAATGACATTTAGAAAAATTAAATCTACATCAACCAATCCAATCATATAATAGAACGTAGAACCTCTTTGACCTATTGGTACGCAGAACTCATGACAGTACCTCTGAAAATGAGTTGTTTGTAGACAAAAACGTGAGACATTAAGAATTCAAGTTATATATATACTGTTGCCCGGCCACCAAATTGACTATACTGTATATGCTGTCAGTACCGTATGTCAACCCGAATAACTCTGTGACCAGACAACTCAACAAATAGACCATTTAATAATTATTAAATCTCAACCAGTGCCAACTTAGCCAATACTCGTAAGGCTAGGTTAAGATAGAACAGTAGGCCTATTAAGAATATATATATATAAGTTAACATGGGTTCGTTGGTACTTGTTGAGTCGGCTTTGGTTAAAATCTCCGGGTTAAAATGTTTTACTGGTTGAGTTATCAGTATGTTGACCCAACTAATTCAGGTCAGCAGCTGTGTGTCTCTTTCAGGTCGTGTAGTTTAGTATAATTATAGTAGCTGTATGTTTAGTCACCATGTGTGTGTGTGTGTGTGTGTGTGTGTGTGTGTGTGTGTTTACCAATATATGAAAATTATAAAAGGCAGAGTAGAAAAACTAGCGAAGGAAGAATAATATAAATTCGAAAGGTGGACTTATTAGTATAGGCCTATAGAGGAAGGTTAGGTAGAACATTTGTAAAGGGCAAATAATAGTTGACTATACAGTATAAATATGAAACTGTCTATAATAAAAAGTGGTACTAGACAAATGTAGTAGGTAGATGGTATACACTGTAGCTATTAAATAAAGCGACTCCAGAAAGAGATAATGTTGGTCTCCGACAATACGGAGTTTTGCAGAAACTCTGTGATCGTCGCCAACACTGCTCCATAGGATTACACACACGGTGCAGATACTTGCTCTTATAGACGCACTCTTATGTCAATATATTTCAACCTCAGGATTTAGTTTGTTAAGACTTTACTCTTATGAAGGTTAAATTAATGGATTAAAGATTCGAGGTCTACGTTAATGAAGGCTAAACTAATGGATTAAACATTTGAGGTCTACGCTGTCATTAATTTTGGGCCATAAATAGCGATATTTTGTTACATGCACCATATACTCAGAAACCGCAATTTCTGAGACACTTCGATAGGGCCCGGACATGTGGAGCGCATCGTTTCTGGACGACAGTTCACTTTAACTATCACAAGGCCGCATACCTATGACCACACGTGTCGAACCAATAGATGCTTCACACAGTCTGCCATGTAAAATTATAATGCTGCTGCTATGCTATGATCCGCATTCATATATTTGTGGATATACAAATTATAAAAATACCTTTATTACATTCCCTTAAGTATCTACAGTAAATACGGACACAAATATCACCATAGGTTTAAAAAATATATAATGAAAAGAAATACTTCCACATTGCACAGTGAATGAACAGGATTTAGGTGTGTGTGTGTGAACATATGTGTGTTGGGATGTAATAGACGTACGCTAATGCTCTACAGTAGGTGACAAACACTGAAAACAGAAGTGTCTGCTTCATGACATACAGCACAACAAACTATGCAATGTAATATTAAATGTTATCATCTGGTTATGAAATTCAGGTGTGAAACGGTAATGAGTTATCAGTAGTGATATATGGAGGGTATTATGTAATACCACACACAGTTAAGTTTCGGACACCGATAGGTTTATATATTAGGTAGCCTATTAATTTAGTAAAATGTTTATATAACATTAGAGGGTAAAGACTATATAAGCATCGTATCGTGATATTACGTTTAGCAATGGCTATAGATACCTTTTCGGTGTTAGTATTATAGTATCTGATATATTGCAATGTTTATACAGTGCAACAAGGTTAATAGAATGATAAAACAAAAATATGAATTATATGTGAGTAGTACTGAGTACCGGTATGTGTTTAATAGTAACTATTATGGATGACGTCTGATGACTCTCACACACACACGCAGATAACGAAAGCCTGTTCACTCACTGCGGTTTGGTAGCGTTTCTTTACATTCTTAATTCTTTAACAGCTATCCGTATATAATGTAGATACAGGAGGGAATAACAAACAATGGTATTTTTGTAATTTATGTATCAGATTTTGTAGTATGAATCGTATCGTAGCATAACAACAGTACCATAATTTTACATGGCAGACTGATATGAGTGAAACATCTATTGGTTCGAAACGTGTGCGGCCTTGTGATAGTTAAAGTGTGCTGTCGTCCAGAAACAATACGCTCCCAATGTCCGGGTACTATCCAGGTGTCTCAGAAACTGCGGTTTCTGACTGTACAACATTTATTGCTTTGTTAGTGTTGTCAAACGTTGTCACGTAAAGGTTGGTCAACTAAGGTTGTGTTCGCCATTCTTCTAGTGGCACTGAGGAGCTCGCCGCCCCTCATTCTACAGTATTGTTTTCTTAAGGCCAAACATATAAGGTGAACGTTGGTAGTAAATGGGGGGGGGGGTTAGCACCATCACTGCAACTGTCAACGAGATATATTTATTTATTTATTATATACATTTTTTTTAAACTTCAGTTATATACAGTATATATATATAATACAGATAGAGAGAGAGAGAGAGAGAGAGAGAGAGAGATATGGGGGAGGAAGTGTGGGTGGAAATGGAAGCTGGGAGGGGATATGAGATACTGCAGGGAGGGGGTGGGAAGGGGGTGATAGTGGTGGTGATGGGGGGGCGTGCTGGTAGCTTGGGTAGTTGTTGTTTATGTTGGGGTCGTACTGGTGGTAATAGTGGGGGCTTAAATATGGTGGTGATTTGTTTGGGGAGGTGGTAGTTCAGTGGTTGTGGGTGTGGTGATGGTGCTCTAATGGAGGTGGTGGTAGTGGTATTGTTGATGATGATTATAGTGGTGATCTTGCTTATAATGATGATGGAGGTGATCAGTTGTAATAATCGTAATGATCTTGTTATTGGTGATAGTAAATGAGGTGGTAGTGATGATGATAATGATGATAGTGACGATGTTAAACTCCACATATGTGGTAGTGATGACAATACAGAACTAAGTGCAGGTGAGGGTGGAGGAGTAAGGGAAAGAGGGATGAAAAGTGGTGATATGATGATGATACAGAAGTACAGTACAAGGGGGGGAGGGGGGGGGGGAGTGAGTGGTGATTGTGATGATACCAGAACTATAAATGGAGCTTGTGATAGAGATGACCAAGGAGGTGATAATGGTGATGGTAGTGAGAGGTATTTAAAAGATGGTGTTAGTGATAAAGTACTATAGTGGTCTACCTACCTGAAGTCTACTACCTGGAGTTGTTTCGGCCACCTCAGCGGCCTCGGCGAGAGTTGCTCCCCCGAGTATGTTTGCTGCCGGTGCTTGATGCAGCAGGCTATTCGAAAGGGCAGCTCTCACCCCCGCGAAGTATGGCTGATCAGGCACCGACTTGAGATGGTTGTCCAAGGCTTTCTTGAATACTTCCATTGGCACGTCCATCAGGTTTCTCACGTTCTCTGGCATTTTGTTGAAGAGGCTCGGTCCCCTGTTTGTCAACCAGGAGTCCCTCAGTGTGGCCAGAGCTCCCCTACACTTTTGGGGTGGGATGTTACATTTCCTACCCCCTCTGTCGCTCCAGTTCCACGATATATATATATATTTTTTTTTATTTTTTTTTTTTTTTTTTTTAAGAGACAATGAACGGAGGAAGGAAAAACACAGATAAAACAAAAAGGTCCATGTGCCTAAAGGCATCCTCCATTCATAATTGTTTTGTAACAACTGGATTTAAACTGTTGTAGATTGTAAGTTTGTGGAAAGCAACTCGAGGGAAGTGAATTCAAAAGAGTAGTAGTTCTGGGGATAAATTAATTTTGATAAGCAGAAGTTCTGCATTGTGGAGGAGAAAGTGTAAATTCATGGGCGCTCTCAGCTGCCCTAGTTCTACGGGGAAAGATGTGGAGAGGCGGCACAATTGAAGCAAGTTCTTCGGAACAATTGCTGTGAAAATATCTGTAGAATAATGTGGTGTGAAGGTTTGGCACTAGACCCTCGATAACTTTCCATGTGTAAATTATCAAGTATCTCTCTCTTCTTCGCTCCAGTGAATATAAGTTAAGAGCCTTCAGCCTATCCCAGTAATGAAGATGTTTTACCGAGCTGATGTGGGACGTGAAGCTTCTTTGAACACTATTTCGTATATTTCCCCGGCTTTGTGTGGAGATGTTAGCACACTGCAATACTCCAGTCGTGGGATCACCAGCGATTTGAAAAGTGTTATCATTGGCCGTTCTTCTCGTGTCTTGAAAGTGCGCAGTATCCAACCTACAAGTTTCCTCGCCGCTACTGACTTGGCCTGATTATGTTCTTTGAAAGACATGTTTTCTGACATTATTAGTAATGAGGTCAACAATACAGTTAGCGGTAATAATGACGATGATGATAGTGGTGAAGGTAATGTGATGATGATAGTAGTGGTGAAGGTGATAGTGATAATAATAAAGAACTAGAAGGGCATTCGGTAGCGCGCATACCTCCCCCTTCGCTGGTATATTCTGGATCTGGGTTCCAGGATATGATCCGAATCGCCTCCTGAAATGAATTACTTCTTCCTTGGCCCATATCCTATATGCCCACCAAATATCGTGGAAATTGGTTCATATTCTTTGAGATATTTTGTTTACAGACAAACAAACAAAGGCGAAAAATAACCTAAGTCCAACTTCGTTGCCGGAGTTAACCAAGTGTAGCCTATAGTGGTGGTGATAGTGAATATAATAGAGAACCGAGTGCAGGCGAGGAATGATGGTGATAGTGACGGTAATAGAGAACCGAGTGGAGGCGAGGAGTGATGGTGATAGTGACGGTAATAGAGAACCGAGTGCAGGCGTTGAGTGATGGTGATAGTGACGGTAATAGAGAACCGAGTGCAGGCGAGGAGTGATGGTGATAGTGACGGTAATAGAGAACCGAGTGCAGGCGAGGAGTGATGGTGATAGTGACGGTAATAGAGAACCGAGTGCAGGAGAGGAGTGATGGTGATAGTGACGGTAATAGAGAACCGAGTGCAGGCGTTGAGTGATGGTGATAGTGACGGTAATAGAGAACCGAGTGCAGGCGAGGAGTGATGGTGATAGTGACGGTAATAGAGAACCGAGTGCAGGCGAGGAGTGATGGTGATAGTGACGGTAATAGAGAACCGAGTGCAGGCGTTGAGTGATGGTGATAGTGACGGTAATAGAGAACCGAGTGGAGGCGAGGAGTGATGGTGATAGTGACGGTAATAGAGAACCGAGTGCAGGCGTTGAGTGATGGTGATAGTGACGGTAATGTGGTAAAAATTCGAACCTGAGCAGTGTTGAATCAAGTTGATAGGTAAAATATGAAAATTAAAATAGATACTATATATACTGTAGGTAGCCTGGAAAGTTCGTTATTTTCCTAGAGTGCCAGTGAGAATTCTGTTTCATAAGATAATTATTGAAAGTGTTACTTAAAGTTACTTAAAGTTTAAACATAACGAGGGTAAACGAGTGGCACCCCCCCCCCCCCACACTCCCCACAAACCGCGTAACAAACACCTCCTTGTCCTCCAAGCCCCCCCCCCCCCCCCCCCTCTCTCTCTCCCCCCCTTAAGGGCGGGGGGGAAAAAAAAAAAAAAAAATTAACAAACATTTTTTTACCAGAGACAACTGTACGAGTTGTAAGATGAATATACACATGCATGAAGGCACCGCATGTCGGATATGCAAGCAACCATACCACTGGATTTGCATAGGATTGACACCAATAAATGAGGCGTACAATACAAGAGGGAAGAACCTCCATTTCTGCGATAGTTGTTTCGATATCACATGGCAAGTCATACAGACTGTAGAAAATACAGAAGTACAAGATAGACTGAAATATTGCCAAGACATAGCTACCTTTCACAGAAAATGGGGAACTATTGGGGCCTCAGGGCCCATACAAATATCACAACCCACACACGCACACCTTCCCATGATAATGCCCACATTGCCTCCTGCACATCAACACACATCGCCTGCCGAACAACAACCTTTCGCACCCTACATATACACAAACCCTGCCGCACATCTCCCCACACCTCCCCAGACCCAGAAAACACCCACATTAATCCCATCTATGGCCATTGACCACCCTACTGCTGTTGATCAAATACAATTGCAGGATGAACGTAGGATGCAACAAGCCCCCATATCAGGCTCCCCTTCCACATCGTCTCCCCCCTCACCACTGCCACCTGCCCACCTACAACCGACCCGTAACTCCACCCCCCTGCAGGCCTCACCCACCCATACACCAAGCCTACTATCACCCACAACCACACTTAGCTCACCACATAACCCCGTGCAGCCCCAGCCCCACCTACTGGGGTTGTCTACACCAGTGTGCAGATATTATCTGGAAAGAAGGTGCTACTTTGGTCAAAAGGGCGAATATAATGGGAATTCATGTAGATTTGCTCATCCCAAAATTTGCAACAACATAACCAGTCATGGAAAATGTAGATTTGGTGAAACCTGCAAATACCACCACCCATCCCTTTGCAAGACATCACTTAAGAACAAGACCTGCTACAATATGAAATGCCCAGCTTTTCATATTAGAGGGACTTGGAGATATGCTAGACCTAACACGAATGATAGCCCAAAAAACTCTCTAGCTATGGGAGGACGAGACAGAGGAAAAAGGCAAGGAGGGAAAGGGCAGATGAAGATGAAGAGACTGAGGGAGATGGAAGAGCACATAGAACACCTCGAGCACCTCCTGGCCTCCCAAGAGTGGCCAATACATCCCGAAGACTATTAGGTACACATAGTACTCCAAACAATCCCTCCCCAATCTTGTTTGCAAATATCCAAGGCCTAAAAAATAGAACCACGAACAAAGTACCATTTATTAGGGGCCTGCTAGAAGAAGGAAACGCTATATTTGCGGCTCTCACAGAAACTCACATTAAAGATCAGGAAGATAGTGAGGTATGGATTCCTGGTTACAACCTACATAGGGCGGACAAAACGCATAGATCACATGAAGGTGTAGCCTTGTACATACATGACTCACTGATATGTACTGAATTCCTAAATAACAGTAATGAAGTGGTGGAAATACTTGGAGTTAAAATAGAATCCCTAAATTTAGCAGTTATTGTTACATACAGGCCTCCAGACTCATCCCGAGAAGAATTCAAAACCCAGCTCAACAAAATAAAATCAGAAGTGGAAACCCTGGGGAACCCAACACCAAATATTATATGGCTAGGAGACTTTAACCTACCAAACATTAAATGGAGACAACTAGAAAACCAGTTAGTGGCAAATAACACCGGAGAAGCAAATACTAATACGAGAGAGCTTTTTGAACTTTGTGATTTTTTTAGTCTTACCCAACATATTGCTGAACCCACACGGGAAAACAATATCTTAGACCTGGTCTTCACTAACAACGACTCTCTAGTACACAGCATTAACATATCGGACACAACATACTCAGATCATAAATTAATTGATATCAAAACAACCTTAGAAAGTGCACAGACAACCTCAGAATCGAGAACAAAAACCGGCCCCTTCAGTAAATTTAACTTCAATAACAAAAACATTAGGTGGGAAGAGGTAAATCAAGAAATGAAGGAAATAGACTGGGAAGATTTAATGGATAACCTGACACCAGCAGAATGTCTAGTCTTAATAACAGAAACCATGACCCAAATCTGTAGCCACCATATACCTGCAAGACAAACAAAACGAAGAAGCAAACAAGATCGGGAAAGGAGGAGGCTGTACAGAAGAAGAAAATTACTCACACAAAGACGCACACATCAAAATCTACAGGATAGGCAAAAGGTCGAAATAGATAGAGAAATTGTGGAAATTGAACAAAGGCTAAGAATATCATATGAACTACAACATATGGAAGAGGAGAGGAAAGCTATTGCAGGTATAAAAGAAAATTCCAAATACTTCTTTTCATACGCCAAACAAAAGGCTAAAACAACATCAAACATCGGCCCACTGAGCAAAGGGGACGGCTCTTTCACAGGGGACAAAAAGGAAATGAGCGAACTCTTAAGCAGGCAGTATGAAATGGCATTCAGTGAGCCTGATGAAACAAAAGTCATCAGAGACCAAAATATTTTTTCATGGAAACCTCCCCCACGGAAACCCCTCAGATGCTGGATATTGATTTCGGTCCAAAAGACATAGAAGAGGCCATTTCCAACATGCCATCCCACTCGGCACCAGGCCCGGACTCTTGGAATTCGATCCTAATGAAAAAATGTAAGGAAAACCTCTCAAAACCCCTGGCTATAATGTGGAGAAGGAGTCTAGACACTGGTGACATACCAGATAGCTTGAAAAACGCAATAATTGACCCACTGCATAAAGGAAGGAGTAAAGCACTACCAAAAAACTACCGCCCGGTAGCTCTAACCTCTCACATCATTAAAGTTTTCGAGCGAGTCCTGCGAAGCAAAATTTCAACATTCATGGAGACAAATGAACTACACAACACCGGTCAACATGGGTTCAGAGCGGGAAGATCATGTCTCTCACAACTTTTGGAACACTATGACAAAATTCTAAAAGCGCTAGAAGAAAAGAAAAACGTGGATGTCATTTACACCGATTTTGCTAAGGCATTTGATAAATGTGACCATGGTATAATAGCCCACAAACTGAAAGCAAAAGGTATAACTGGGAAAATCGGACGGTGGATATACAATTTCCTCGTAAACCGAAAACAATCGGTAGCAGTAAACCAAGTCACTTCTGAGCCTTCGGATGTCAAAAGCTCAGTGCCCCAAGGAACAGTGCTAGCGCCCCTTCTGTTCCTCATACTAATTTGCGACATAGATACCAACACCAGACACAGTACGGTGTCGTCTTTTGCTGATGACACAAAATTAAGCAAGATAGTAAACACACAAGAGGACACGGGCCGACTGCAGGAAGACATGAATGTAGTGTTCCAGTGGACCAGGGAAAACAACATGCAATTCAATGAGGAAAAATTCCAATTAATACGGTACGGAGATAATAATGGTGTTAAAGAAATTACAAATTACTTAACAGAATCTAACCACATAATAGAACGGAAAGACAGTGTGAAAGACCTTGGGGTATTAATGTCTGAAAATATGGGTTTCAAAGTACATAACCAGGTCAAAGCGGCGGCTGCGAAACGTCTAACGGGTTGGATTCTGCGTACTTTTAAAACACGCGGAGAATTGCCTATGATAACGCTCTTCAAATCTCTAGTGCTACCGCGGCTTGAATACTGTAGCGTATTAACATCCCCATATGAAATAAAGGTGAAATAAATGACGTAGAGAGTGTACAAAGAAATTTCACTTCGCAAATAAGTTCGATAAAACATCTACACTATTGGGAACGTTTAAGAGCACTGAATCTGTACTCACTGGAATGTAGAAGAGAACGTTACCTAATAATATACACGTGGAAAATCGCAGAGGGTTTAGTACCAAACCTACATACTCCGATAGTCATGAAATTCAGTGATAGGAGAGGCTGGGAATGCGAAATCCCCCGGATGAATAACAGGGGTGCTATGGGCTCTCTGCGAGAGGGCTGGTTATCACACAGAGGCCCACGTCTCTTCAACAAACTCCCACGGCGAGTAAGAGACATGAGGGACATCTCGTTAGACAACTTCAAGAGAGCCCTAGATGTCGAACTGCAAAAAGTGCCAGACGAGCCCATCCTCGCAAGGGAGCGAGCTGTCGCTTCAAACAGTCTACTGCACCAAATCACCACCCATAACGAGGGGCGTCGCGCTCCTTGGTGCCGCTAGAGGAGTGGCGAACACATCCAAAGGTATCCAAAGGTAAGTTAATAGAGAACCGAGTGCAGGCGAGGAGTGATGGTGATAGTGACGGTAATAGAGAACCGAGTGCAGGCGTTGAGTGATGGTGATAGTGACGGTAATAGAGAACCGAGTGGAGGCGAGGAGTGATGGTGATAGTGACGGTAATAGAGAACCGAGTGCAGGCGTTGAGTGATGGTGATAGTGACGGTAATAGAGAACCGAGTGCAGGCGAGGAGTGATGGTGATAGTGACGGTAATAGAGAACCGAGTGCAGGCGTTGAGTGATGGTGATAGTGACAGTAATAGAGAACCGAGTGCAGGCGAGGAATGATGGTGATAGTGATGGTAATAGAGAACCGAGTGCAGGCGTTGAGTGATGGTGATAGTGACGGTAATAGAGAACCGAGGAGGGGGGGGGGGGGTGATGATGATGATGGGGGGTCTGAGGTAATACAACACCAGCGGGCAACCCTCTGGAGTCCGCCCCCCCCCCCCCCACCCCCCCCCCCCCTGCCGCCCTTTCCCCCGCCCCCCCCCCCCCCCCCCCCCCCCCCCCCCCCCCCCCCCCCCCCCTGGAGGACTCTCTCTTCTCTCTCTCTCTTCTCTTCTCTCTCTCCTCTCTCTCTTCTCTCTCTACTCTCTCTCTCTCTCTTCTCTCTTCTCTCTCTTCTCTCTCTTCTCTCTTCTCTCTCTTTTCTCTTCTCTCTCTTCTTCTTCTCTCTCTCTCTCTCTCTCTCTCTCTCTCTCTCTCTCTCTCTTTCCTCTCTCTCTCTCTTGCTCTCTCTCTCTCTCTCTCTCTCTCTCTCTCTCTCTCTCTCTCTCTCTCTCTCTCTCTCTCTCTCTCTCTCTCTCTCTCTCTCTCTCTCTCTCTCTCTCTCTCTCTCTCTCTCTCTCTCTCTCTCTCTCTCTCTCTCTCTCTATCTCTCTCTCTCTCTCTCTCTCTTTTCTCTCTCTCTCTCTCTCTCTCTCTCTCTCTCTCTCTCTCTCTCTCTCTCTCTCTCTCTCTCTCTCTCTACTCTCTCTCTCGCTCTCGCTCTTCTCTCTCTCGTCATGGACACTCACATCACCATTAACGTTATCCCTTGCAATAATATTCCATTTTGGATGTCTAACATTACATTTTGCTTAGCTTTGGAAAGACCGATAGAACTCACTAAGGTGTAAAACTATCTCAAATGACCCTCATGAATGCCAAATAATATATATCAGAAGGCGATTTTGTACTGAGAGAGTTAGGTAAGGTTTCAGGCAACTTATGATCAACAACTTTTGTCTGGCAACATTTAACTCCATGAGAGGCCTTTCCCGAGATTAATTAAATTGCTTGAGGTAGATGAATTCACTCTAAATAGCAATCTCTACTTTGAATTGGAATTCTGACAGTATTGTTCCGCCTTTTCACGACAATAGACCGTTCCTAAGCTAAATACAATTGCTTGGTGACAGCTGGAAGGGTAACAAAAATGTCACCGCGATGAAGGGATAAATCGGCTCATGTGATATTAACAACTAGACAGAAGTTAGATTATTATATGGAGATTAAATTCTTATAAACGTTTCACTCCAGTCAAAAGTGGCAGGAAAATATATAAAAGCTCTCCCCCCGCCTTTTATAAAGCACTGAAAACGCGAGTTACTGGAGTGAGTAATAAAGACTCGTCCAATCCCATGTCAAAGTTATAAATAGTTAAGGGCAAGACAAATTAGTCGAAGCAATTAATCCAGCTCAAGTGACATTAGTTAAGCAAGTTTGTTAGAAAACATAAATTAGTCATCCTGATATCAATGGATTCTATGCAACATTGCCATAGGTTAACTTTCCAAAGTTGACATTTATGTCAACTATCAAAAGTTCCCTAATTGTAATTTTGCCTTTCACTTCATAACGTTAGACCATAGCAGTAAATAACAATCTTAACAATGCCATTGTCTATGACTCTCACATTTCACCTTCTGCAGGTTACCTTGTCCATGTCTAACGCCTGAAACGGTTCTTCCTAACCCATATCACTTAATCCTTTTTTATATTATAACTTAGGTACTCGAATAAACCTCGAGGTTGCTTAGTCCTGCTTTCGGAAATAAATACAGAGTAATTATGTAGTTCTTGATTAACTTCAATGTAGGCAAGACCTTGGCCGCCCTCTTGCGGTCTAGACAAGAACAGTTATCCCTCTGAATCTGTCTGCTACCGATGGATGGGAGTCCCTCTGGAAGTCCCTCAGAGTGTTCGTAATTCCGTTACATTTCATGGGAGGGATGTTACATTTTGTACCATCTTCATCAACCCTTATCCATAATATTAGTGTGCACTGGTTTGGAAATAGTTCTTCAATGTACCGGTATTTTCATGTATAGATTATTAGTTACGGTACGGTATCTCTCTGAACAAAGTTAAGATCATTAGGTATTACTTCCCCTGCTTTTGTGAAAATGTTGTACACTAAAGTGGTCTCCACTTGAGGTCTTACCCGGGAGTTAAATAGTTACCGGTATCAAAGGTAGCATTTCATATCTCTAAAATGTGTAAAATATAAACAGTTCGCTATTTTTACTACCGGTACTGTCTTGTCCTGGTGTTGCCCTTGCATGACAAGTAATCGGACATTATAAGTTTCGAGTTTTTCATAATTATGCTTCATTGGATTGGCAGCTTGGATTCTGCTTTATAAGACCATTTCACCATTTTTCCCGCAGCAAAATAATTTTATTTTCCCCTCATTTAATTTGGCATTCTAAAACAAATGAGTTAAAGTCAACATGCAGGCCAGACTCCTCGATTAATTCAGATCGAATAGTCACACATTAATTTGGAACGTGTGAATAGCCGAAATTAGTCAATCAGATTAATTATTGATGTTATTTGACTAATTACTATTGGCTCAGTACGTTGACTAATGCCGATGTTGATTTATTGACGAACTACCCCTTCTAGGTGAAATATAAAGGACTGGCCATGACTTTTCAACTAAGTAGAATAAGAGGAGCTGACAATTGAGTCGTATTCTTAAAAACCCATACCTTCCCTTAACTTTCCTTTCCCTTCCAAGGAATTTTCTTTCCCTTCAGTATTCTTAACACCTTACGAGCGGCCTATGCGGTTTATTTATGTGTACCGCACAGCGGGGTGTTTTTAGCCAAAATAGGGCTGTTTACGTGATCATTTTCATGCCTAAATAAGACCCAGAACGTAAAACAAGTACCTATCCCTGAAAGGGCATAAACAGAGCTTTCGAATGACACCATAACGATCCTTGTATGATGGATAGTTTTCTTGCAATAACCGTGCAACGCGAGTGCAAAAAGCAGGTAATTCGGTACTTTCAGTACATAATTGAGTATGTAGCGAGTGAGAGAGGGAGGAGGGAGCTGAGATTTGTGTCAGTAGGTTTGCCGCGGTGGTCTGGAGCAGTCATACGCTCGCTAGTCTCCTGCCACCACTTGTCTCTCTCTCTCAGCCACATTACGTGCTGAAATTGCCACTCGAGTTATGTCGAGCGCCGCCACATAGTCCAGCTTTATTTAACTCGACTTATGTTGCTCGCCGCTAAATAAGGGTTAAAGAATTCCTTGGAAGGAAATTTTTTCGGAAGTGTTGGTAGCTCTGTTCCACAGGCGAAGCTAGGCGCGCACCAGTTGGTATGCCTGAAGTAGTAAACAAACCTTGTCAAACAAACGTTTCCAACCTCCAAGTCACCCGGTCTCTCTGCCCAAATGGAAGATTCCCGCTAACTATGATTGGACGATTTATCAAGATATTGTTCCCCTCCCTGAGACTAGCAGCACAGACCCGACCGTCCTCCATGCAGAACTTGTTGATACGATGAACACAGCGGCCAAGAGTCTTTTCCACTACTCGCAGGGATTGCCATCTACTAAGCCCTTAAAGCCCTGGTGGACTGCTGACTGCTCGAGAGCAGTTGCTCTTCGCCGCCGTGCTATCAATACTCAACGTCGACATAAATCCCTGCAGAACTGGATCTCCATTAAACGTGCCACGGCTTACGCTAAGAAGGTTCTCCGAAAAGCACGCGTGTCCTCCTGGAGACTATACTGTGGTAAACTATCACCAGATACACCTCCTTCTGCAGTGTGGCACATGTTCAATGGCATCAATGGGAGACCTACCTTCTCGTCGTATCCATTGGTTGATAACGGCCACATCTGCCAGTCACCAGAGGACCGGGCCCGTGCTATTGCTGATCATATTCAAAGCTTACAACCCCCACCTACCATCGCGGCTCATGCCCAGGATGAGGTGCATACAGCAATGGCCCTCAACTCCCCAATGGATACTCCCTTCACCCATGACGAACTTCTTTTGGCTTTGCACACCCTCCCAAGTAGCAAAGCAGCTGGTGAGGACCAGGTGCCATATGAATTAATTAAGCATCTCCCTAGCACCTTTTACCCCTTACTATTGCGACTGGTTAACTCTTCATGGGACCTTAAACTGTTACCCACGCCTTGGACCCGGGGAATCATATTGCCTTTCCTGAAGCCTGGTAAGGACCCGTCAGCTCCATCATCTTATCGGCCGATCATTCTTCTGTCCACACTTAGCAAGCTCATGGAGAAGATGGTACTTCGTCGACTGCAGTGGTTTCTGGAACACAATTCTATTATCCCATCATACCAAGCTGGATTCCGCCCCTCCTGTTCCACAGTTGACCATGTCCTAAATCTGGAACAGGCTATTTTAACTGCACTATCTCATAAGCGCACTACCATTGTTGTGTACCTTGACCTGTCTGCTGCCTTTGACAGTGTACCTCATCTACTCCTCATGATGAAAATGGCCAAACTGGGAGTTTGTGGGAAGATGCTCTCTTGGATCCAATCTTTTTTAACATCCAGGACGGGACGTGTGTTTCTTCAAGGTGCCTTCTCCTCAGACGTGATTTATGGTGTTGGTGTGCCGCAGGGCTCAATCCTCAGTCCGTACCTATTTGATTCCTACCTAGCAGACTTCCCTGACTTATCCCCAGTGCACCTAGTTGCATACGCCGATGATCTGACCCTATACTATTCCCATGAGGACCCTCTGACAGCGGCACGTACTATACAGGATGCACTTGACTCCCTTCACCAATGGACTTCCACCTGGGGCCTCCGAGTCAACCCCAATAAGACTGTCTTCCAAGTTTATTCCCGGAAACGACCTGTTCCAGCGATAACCCTCAAGTTCAATGGCGTCAATCTTGCACAGTCTGCCAGTCATCGCTACCTTGGTGTGGTTTTTGATGCCCCGCTCCTAACATGGAAGGACCATATAGACTACCTTGTGGACTCCTCACGACAGCGCCTGAACATCATGAAGGCTCTTACTGGTACAACGTGGGGTGCACATCCATCTACTCTCGCATCTTCTACACTTCATACATCCGTAGTAAGCTGGATTATTGTTCCCAAGCTTTTGCCTCAGCATCTCCAACGACCCTCAAGAAACTAGAAGTGGTGCAAAACTCTGCCATGAGACTGATGACGGGTGCCCTACATTCCTCTCCAATCGCTGGGCTTTGCAGTGAGAGCAATCTCCTGCCCCTGACTGTCCGACGAGATATTTTATGTACATCTTACTTTGCTGTCACCTATAGCGCACCGACATCTCACCCGTTCTCAGCCAACCTACGTGATGTCCCACTCTACCCAGATGCCCCTAGGGCGTGCAAAGTGCCATTTCGGGAAAGGATAGGCCCTCTCATCCAGCGCCACACTTTCATCTTCAGAAACAGCCACGCAACACCTCTGGTACCCCCTCTCCCTCCATGCGATAGACCCTCTACCTGGTATGCGGAAATCTGACGACCCGTCCCACATCAAGCAAGCTATTCTCCAGTTGTTTACCACCTTCCCTGCTGACACTACTTACGTCTACACTGATGGGTCCCTCATCCATGGTGCTACCGGTATCTCCGTCTCGACAGCTTTGTGGGTTCCTAAATTTCATTTAGTCCAGGGATGGCGACTGCCCCACCGCTCTACCATATTCACCGCTGAACTTTTTGGCCTCTTCAAAGCTCTCGAGACAACGGTCACCCTTCCCCCTGGTCATTATGTCCTCTGCTGCGACTCTCGAAGTGCTCTCCAATCCATCTCCTACGCCACTAAGACCAACAAAGAGCTTGTCCACCCGATCCTACAGCTTCTTGCTCGTCATAAGAGTAATGGCTCCTCAGTGTCCCTCCAGTGGGTTCCGAGCCATTCGGGTCTCCTTCACAACGAGATCGTGGATTCCCTTGCCAAGAACTTACACTCCCTCCAGCACATCACTAGGCTCCCCTACACAGTACGAGACAGGAAGGTGATCCTTAGCGACGCATTGCGACAAACATTTATCCACTATTGGAAGGCACAGATAACGAATACCCGTTATGGCACTGTCAAGGATGACTGGATGGTTTGGCGGCACACTCGCTATAAGTCTCCATCTCTCAATAGGGCAGCCACACGTCTTCGGCTGGGACACTCCAGGTTGGCGGCACATATGCATCGCCTAGGTCTCCACCAAGATGGCCACTGCCAGCACTGCAATACCCCTGAAACTGTTGAACATTTCCTACTACATTGTCATAAATATCATGGTGCCTTAAGGGAATGCATTCTCCACCAGGGAGGACAGTTTACCATCAAGCATATTCTTGGAGGAGCACCTCTCAACACCACCGATCTTCATATCATCTCCACTGGACTCTCTACGTTCCTCGCTGCTACGGGGAGGATCCCCGACCTCTGACGACCCTCCAACTACCGCTTCTCACCGTTACTCGTCTTCTGCACACTCCTCACCATCTACAGTATGTTACGTGCTAGAAATCGTGCCCCCTCGCCATGAACCTTAATTAAGTCTTGTACTACTTGCGCAGTTATCTGGGGGTTACATCCCTGTTGACACTGTGCATCGTGAAGAAGAAGAAGAAGAACGTTTCCAAGGGTTGACTTGCATTATTGTTGCCCAAAACATGATTTAGACCACAAATATTGTCTTCAAAGCATATTATGTTGACTTGCACAAACACAAGAATGAATTGTCAACATGATATTAATAAATACAGGATCCTAGCTCTAAAATCGCGCATGTACACCAACAAGCCATATTTTGTTGTAGTATTTAGACCTAGCCTATAGGCTACTATCCAAGAATATAATTACATATAAACTGATATGATAAGGAACAGGGATGGAGATACATTAGATTAGCCAAATGTAGTGCGAATTAGTGTACCGTATATCAAGCATGAGAACTTTTCAATTACAAGGTCAAGTGTTCCATTTCTGACCAAAACTTAACAACTAGGCTATAGGAATCGTACAATAACCCACTATTGAGAAGTATTTACCTTCAAAGTTCAATACACATTATAGCCTGACATATTCTGGTGTGCTGAGTTCAAATACTAACTTAACTTCTGTAGGCCTAGCCTATATATTATATAGGCCTAGGCTAGATTTGTTTTCTATTCAGCGAACAAAATATAAAAGCTAGGCTATATTTGATCTGGCCCAATTTGGTAAAAATTGCAATTCATGGCCCATAGTTGTTGTTGTTGTTATTGTTCCCCAGGCTGTCTGGCCGAACAGCCCCAAGGTCTCGAGCAAGGCCAAGGCCATAAATGAGCGCCCCCACAAAATCCTCCCTGCTTACCACTAACAAAGCCCGGGTGACCGAAGCCACTCCAAGGCAGGGAGCTGAGGAGGGTGCGGAAACGCCCGGGAAACCAAAGCCCCACCCAAGGCCCTGTGCCCCTCAGCAATTATGAAGGGAAAGTTGAGGGGTAAGGGTAAAATGTGACACTTTGGCTCCCAATCTGCAAACTTCTAGGTTGGCAGTAGGGAGGTCAATCCACGGAAAAGACGCCGCCACTTGAGATCTAGAAGATATATAAGTAAAAGGAACAGTCAGAGTAAGCTATGGGTATGGCAGAGATCGCTTAGTTCTCACTCGGATAGACCAGCCCATCACCACATGACTAGAACCCAATCCTCTCAGCATCAGCTAGGAAAGGCCCTAGAAAGCCGCCTTTGGCGGGGGGATAGCTCCCCTATTTCAACTCCTTTCGGGGTTGAGCACCCGCCCTTTTGTCAATGTTTATATTTATATTTAGGCTACCGATATTTATTTATCGGTAGCCTAAATATAAATATAAACATTGACAAAAGTTGTCAATGTTTATATTTAGGCTACCGATATTTATTTATTAATTATCTAATTTGACCGTTTTTTATTTTTATACATTATTTTGGGGCAAGAATGTAGTTACCGGGTGTACCGGCAGTACCGCCCACCTTGTTTACACTATGCGGATGCCTTTGGATATAAAAATACATTAGCCTAACCAAACAACCTAACCTAACCTAACCTAGTATTTATGCAGTAATGACAGGGGGCAAATAGCAGAAAATATAGCGTCGAAATGGATGGGAACGTAAGTGCGAGCGCACAACATGACATCCTTCCCTATTTTGGTAAGGGTTGTGTTAGCGGGCGTACCGCCTGCTTTGTTTCCATATTAGCACACTCGCACTTACATTCACGTCTAATTTGACTGCTGTTATTTGCCCCTGGTAATATACTGTATATGATGATGACAATGTCATGGGGGGTGAGGGGACATAGCACCCCTCAAACCATTATTGTATCCCACGGCCAGGTGTTGGGTAAATTGTTTTGCCGTGGGATACAATAATGGTTTGAGGGGGGCTCACCCCCCATCATCCCCATGACTTGTTGTCATTATCATACATATTACCAGCAGGGGCAAATAACAGCAATGGAATTAGACGCGAATGTAACTGCGAGCGTGCGACTGTAAAAAAAGTGGACAGTACGCCCGCTAACACAACCCTTGCCATTATTTGTTATTTGCCCTTCTGCAAACAATATATACTGTATATTGATGACAATAATTCCTGGGAAGGTGAGGCCCCCCTCAACCTAAGAAGCAGACATAATAGAAGTGAACTTAACGGTCATGGCCCAGAGCGTGCAAATCGACGCGGAAGGTTGCTTGGATAATACTGAACCTTTAAATAAGATTCTTCCAATTTTTAAATTGATTTTTGTTCTTGGGTAATCTGAATAAAAGATGAATCACCAATAGTTATGATTTAGGCATCAATGAGTAGGTTATTCTTGATATTAGCTATCCATTAGTATAGTTTTGAAGATTGGGTGATATTCTTATGTTCTTTACTCTCCCCTCAAAGGCTAGGCTATCATATAGTTTGGCAAAGGCTAGGTTATCATGTAGTTAGGCAAATATCTTTGTAAGGCCTCGCCCAATTTCTTACCGATTACTCACATACACCAGTGGCTTGCACTATTTGTTTCACTAACTGGCCTTCCTTGTGCAGCCCAATATAATGTGCAATTAGATCCGGTGTCACGTTCTTTCGCTGACCCGTACACACTAAAAACTGATGGGGACTTGTCCACCACTGCCATACTGATCACAATAATGACTGATACCGATCCACCCACCACAGCTGCTGGAAGCACTGATGTTCCAACACTGTATGTACTGTATGTAATAATACCATAATTATTCCTAACCTTCAAGACTAGAGAATACTAAGGATGTAAAGTAAATTCAGACAGAAAATCCACAAATTATATTTGAAACAGTATGCGGGGGACTCTGGTGACTAGTGGGGTTTTCCTTACAAACATTGAGTAGGCTATATTTGACTATTATTGCTTTGCTGATTCAGTCCTTTCAATGCATTAATATTGTGCACAGTGTGACTACATTTTGACACATGTTAATGTAATAAGTTTGAAAATTCAGGTTTTGAGGCTTGCCAGGGATCAAGAACAATCCCAAGTTTTCAACAAAATCTCATACCATACTGTATACAGCCCAAAATAAGTAGCCACATTTTTTCATTAGCAATTTTGGGCTCTAATCTTATAAATTTTCTTTTAGCTACTACCAATGTTAGTAAGTTAGCCTATACACTCGGCATAATCAAACGCTGTATATTAGCATAGCCTAGGCCTATCTTAGGTTAAGTTATATTGTTTGGATATTTAAAGAAAGTAGAGGGATTAGGCTAGGATATACTGTAATGAAAAATTAGGGTAGCCTATAATTGTACTCACAACCAATAGTATCGAATAGGCTGGTGTTTACAAATATGATTTTCAAGGGATTTTGTTTTGATTAGGCTAATATGATGACAATATTCAAGCAGACACTGCGGCAATATTAGCACGCTCTATGCGTCAGATTTTGCCACTTTTTTTCTGAAATCATCCCTCGGCGAGTGGTTATTTGCCTCCTGCTGGCATTATATGAATATGATGATGACAATTATGTCCAGGGGGGGGGGGTTGAACACCAAACACCGTCAAATTAAAAATAAACGCAGAGAGCGTGCAAACTGCTGCTGTAGTCTCCTTGAACTGTAGTTAAGATACCTGGTAGCTACCGAATAATCTAAAAACACGCTCCCTGATAGTGTACAAGGCTATGAAAATCAGGGAAAATATTATAGTGAAAAGGTAACTCGGACTTTCTATAACATAAAGTAATAAAGGTAAGGATGTAGTATTCGAGCTTATCGCCTGCCTTGTTTACACTACTCGCACGCTCGCGATCACGTTTCCGTCTATATTGACTGCCGTGGGATACAACATTAGGTTGAGGGCCCCCCTCACTCCCCCATGACTTACTGTCATCATCATATATAGGCATTTTGCCAGCAGGGGGCAAATTACTTAAAAAAAAAGCAGTCAAAAGTCGTGAATCGTGAAGGATGTATCCAGGTGTACGGTCGTCATATTTACATAGGTAGTGCGCTCGTGGTTACGTTCCCGTCTATTTTAACGGTTAGTTTCCCCCTGCTGGCAATATAATATATGAAGATAACAACATGTAATGGGGGGGGGGGTGAGGACCCCGTCAACCTATTATTGAATCCTGCGGCAGTCAAAATAGACTGGAACATGATCGCGAGCGTTCTGTGCTGCCGCCGTTCTGCGTAGTGTAAACCAAGGCAGGCGCCATGTAGTATGTCCAAATACTACATCCTTCCCATAGGCCTAATAAATTGACAACATTTTAAAATCCAGATAGCCTATCTGAGGTGAGCCAATTCTGACAAAATCTAACAATGTTGGCTTGAACATTATGATGGGCTAGCCTAGAGGGACAGAGACTAGCCTAGGTTAGTTTATTCAGTGGGGATGTAGCCTAAGAAAACAAAAATTAGGCCTACAATCCTGTATGGGTCATGAAATTCATAAGAAAAATAGATTAGCCTGGGCTAGGCTAGCTTACATGATGATGTACGGTAGCCTACTGTAGGCTAAGCCTAGGCCTAGCCGCCTAGCCTAACGCAATATGTGGTACTGGTAAGGTAGGCTAAATTAATATATAAGATGATTGACCACTATTACTGTTTAACTGTTAGCCCACAAATTTATATTAATAGTACAGTATATGCCTAGCTATTTTTAGTTATGTAAAGTATGGTATTACTGGGAATTGTTGATAGCGTATCTCTGGCAAGCCTCAAAACCTGGTAATGTTGACACTTATTGCATTAACACGTGCCAAAATATAGTCACACCGTGCACAAAATTGATGCTTTGAAAGGGCTACATCAGTAAACCAATAAAAATCAATAATAATCAAAATATGTATAAGATGAGGAATAGGCTATCAGCTGGCAGCCCGAATCGTCCGCACGCGAATTCACGCCGAGATCAGTGGTCTTCTAAAACTTTTAATAACATTACTTTATTTTCAATATCATTTTCAATATCGTGCATTATATCATGTTAATAAAATTACATAGTGGTCAAATCCAATATTTAGTCACACTGACTCCAATTATATAAGAATGTTATGAACAAAATGACGAAGGGAAAACTGAAGACCTGCCTAGTGAGAGTCCTTCAAATTCCAATATTTTCCCCTGTTTAACCTCTGAAGTGCGCATGGGGGGTATGAGACACCACACTCCTGTGCTGACGTATTTGAGCTGTTCCCATCACTAACATCGTTATTTTACCATAAATAGCATTAATACTTATCCATATGCGCCTATTATAGGTTGATTATAAAGGTATTAACCTGTTACAACAATAAAACAAGTGGAAACAGCGTTTGGATGGTCAAAATCGTCGATACAGGCCGGGAGTTACACAATGTATGGCTGAGGCAACCTCCCAGCCCACCACTTTTCTCCACCTCTGGAGAGAGACTGTCGATCGATACTCTCGCTCTCTCTCTTGCACTCGCTTGCTAACAGTGATGACAATGCCCTGCTTGCAACTCGCTAATGTTAGCACGAAAATATACCACAGAATAAGGGAATAACAGGGAAAATAGGTGATAACTGAAGGAGGGGAGGAAAGTGGGGAAGGAGGGGAGGTGGAGGAGTGATATTTGGCATGGCCCAGGGGCAATAAAAAAAAAAAAAATTGGGTGTTTTAAAAAAAAAATAAAAAATCCCTGACTCTTAACCCTTGTCTAGTGGGGTGTTTTGGGCTCATTTGGGCATATTCAGGCCCTCCTGCATGATAAATCAAGCATCTGCATGAAAAGAAAATATTTAGCAAAAAACTAGGCACTAAAAGCTTCAAAATGAGACCAGAACGAGCTACATAGCACTCGTGGTTCTCTTGCAGTGATGCCATAACATGGGAGTTTAGCATATATCGATATATTTTTCCCAGCTATGCTCACTACTGGCTACACTGCCGGCCTCTCGAGAACACAGGGAACATGAGTTAATGGGCGGTGGTAAGCCCTGGGAGTCGGCTGTCTGGCCCGCTGCGCTCCCGGCCATTTGCACTCTATTTTAACCCTTTAAAAGCCTTAATAATGCTCCTAACTTGCTGCAAATTGGTGCACGACTTAAATCGAGCGCCGCCAATAAGGGGTTAAGAGTCTTCCCGCAGTCCGCCGGGGGAACTCTTAAGAGTCTTCCGGCAGTTCCCGGGATAAGGGAAAGATTTTCCCTTCCCAAGGGAAAGGAAAGGGAAGGATTTTTTAAGAATACCAAATCGAAAGAAAATTCCTTCCTTTCATTTTCGAAGGGAAAGAATTGTTTAAGAATACGACTCAATTGAGTCGTATTCTTAAACAATTCTTAACCTGACAAGCGCGAAATAGACCTAGGGGCTAGGGTAGTTATTTGTGCATTTCTAGCCTTGGATTCTGACAGAATTAGTTATATTTACAATATAGAGCATTATTTGTTTTCGGTATGCTTTTATTTTACATATATGATGTATATATGAACCTTCAAGAGTGCTAAAATAAGTGGGAAAAGCATTTGGGTGGTGAAAAACGAAGATATTGACCACCCGGTCATAATCTCAGGCGAGAGAGAGCCACAGGCAACCCTCCTCTCTCGCTGTCTGTGAGGTAACTGAGACGAGCGGGGCGGTGTGGGCCGGTGTCTGGGTGTTACATAACGATCTTTTCTGCAACCCACTTGTGCTACATTATCGCGGGAGAGAAAAATAACCGATAAATGATGATAAGAGGAAAAATAGGTGATAATTGAGGAGGGGAGGGAGGGGGGAATAAGGTGGGGAAGGAGGGGAGGGGGTGGGTGAGATTTACATGGGTGAGTACTGGAGGGGAATTATCTCACCTAGAGGCTAGAGACAAATTCCTTTGTTTTGATAGGCCCTTTTTTTTTTGAAGGCTTTTTTTATGGTCTTGCTTCCGTGAGGCCTATCGCGTTCCCTATAGGAAGCCTTCCGTGAGGCCTATCGCGCTTGCCGGGTTAATAACTTTTTAGTCCTTTCTTTTTCTGTGAAATCTCTTTTGAATCTCAATATATATTAAATAGAACAGTCATTGTAGGCAGATGTGGGAAACAGAAAAAAACAAATAGTTATGCGCACAAGTACAGTAGATAGTAAAGAGCTACATATATTTATTCTATCTTGGCTATTTTTAGTACATGTCAAACTAAATATTCAGCCTCCTTTGCTATAGAAAGTGTAAACTATAATATTCTGAGCATCCACTTTTGTATACTGATAAGCTATAATAATAACAATTCAAAGTAGCTCTGTACCAGCTACAGATGTACGCAGATCAATGGGTTGGTTGATTAAGGTTCTTTAAATGGGGGTTTCTATCTAACGTGGGTTCGAATCCTAGTGACTGACGGTCGAGTGTGAAGTCATAATGCATGATAATACTATTAAAACATAGCAAAGCATAGCAATCTAAACCATATAACTGTCCACCACCAATGTCTTTTTGTTCCACTTTATGTAAACACCTTGATCCTATTTCAGCCTTTGCATTTTCCTAACACTTGTCCTCAATTTTACCTTTGATACGGTTCCATGAAAATTGTCAACTTTATTTTTAGGTGAAACCGAAGGCAGTGTTACATACCACAAACCGAAACGCTACAAACAAACATATCGGCTCACTTTTCTATAACATACCAATCCAATAATTGGCCTTTTTACACATCAATAAAAACAGATACTCTCACACTCACTCTCTGTCTCTCAGCCAGATGTACGATATTTATCCTGGCGTTTAGCACGTTCTAGGTATTACCATAAATGCCACAGGTTTCCTTAGGTGCCGCCTCTACCCCACCTCAGTGCCACGTGCTCACCCTTTAGTAGTCATATTTTACCCATTTCAGTAAGATTAGGCTACGACATATTTTATTCTGGCTACCACAAGACGATTTTACTCTGAGCCTATTTTATACCGATAACATTACCAATTCCTTAGCCTACACATCCCCTCTTCCATTCCTTATTACCATATCTATAAAGGCCTACGCTTCCCTGTTTGGCACGTGTTACCCATTACACCAGGATTTTCAGAGCCACGTGTTTCACAAGAGACACACGCTTTTGCAGTAAACGTCAATATTTCAGTCCCATGCACATTATGTTCACAGTTGGACTGGGTTAGTATTCTCAGAAGTAGGGAAGAATTTTAATGTATGTATGCATATGCGATACAGGTACTCTAAATTTGTTTTTCATAATATAAATAAAAGATATGTAACCAATAAATATATGCAATCACGATCCAAATTAAAACAAATATTCTGCAATATGAAATCCATTTAAACACATTTGAATTCAATTTATGTGAATATAACTCAAGATGACATTTCTCCGAAGATATCTTTCCCGGTACCGGTAGTAATGTCAGCGAATACACTTCCATTCAATAGACATCAGCACTGTGTACCTAGCAGTGCTGTTTTAAAATTCCTTACATTAGCTCCTATACATATCCTTCATTTTAAATAAATGTCATACAACTACTGTGAAATGAGACGATTGTATAAACAATAAATATATAAACGAGGAGCAACTCTACATTGGTATTTGCAAACTAAGTTGAAGTTAGGCCTAGATTATTAACTCATTCTGTAACATAGACATTTGTATTTTTTATTCTGGCTAATACTAATCGATTTTATTCCGCTTAGGAACGGTCTCTAGCAATTCTAAGGCTTCAAACCATATCAATCAACTCATTTAACTACCACAGATCCTTCCTAAACTGCATAAAATCGTCTAAATATAGCTAGAATTAAATGTAGCAGACGTCGCTGGTACATAAAGGGTTAAAAGTTAATGGATTTTGTCAAAAAATGGAAAAGCAGTGAGAGTAGTTTCGAATAGAGAGAGAGAGAGAGAGAGAGAGAGAGAGAGAGAGAGAGAGAGAGAGAGAGAGAGAGAGAGAGAGAGAGAGAGAGAGAGAGAGAGCGAGAGAGAGAGAGAGAGAGAGAGAGAGAGAGAGAGAGAGAGAGAGAGAGACAGAGAGAGAGAGAGAGAGAGAGAGAGAGAAATACAATAACATGAGCATTAACCAGAGGTGGAGCACCTTATCAACATTCAATGCAAACCATTTTATTGTCATTACATCACTCGAGCCAAGAGAGAAGAATGAGTGAAGTGAGCTGCATGACATGACAGAGGAAGCATGACAACATCACCGCAATCCGAGCATGACGTATATTCGTGAGTGAAAGGTCAATGAATGAGAATGCATGACTCTTACTACTGAACATTAACCCCTTCTGTACCGGCAACGTCGTTTTAACATTAACCTGGCTACTATTTGACGATTTTATTCAGTTTCAATAGAGCCACCAGCAATTAATAGGCTTCGAAATATCTCCCCTAACCCTCTCGACTACCACTGATCCCTCCTAAACTGCACAAAATCGTAAAAATTTGCCGTAACTACGATAAAATCATGAAGACGTCGCCGGTACAGAAGGGGTTAAGCGTCATGCAACACAGAACGAACGGAAGCTGACCGATTAGGAAGAAACGCAATACATGAAAGATTATCGAAAGGCAATTTAAGGGGGTAGTGGTTATTTTTTGGTCTATTTATTAAAATATTTATTTATTTTATATTAACCTCGCTAGATCGCCATCAAGCTTTAAAAAAAAAAAAAAAAAAAAAAAAAAAAAAAATCCCTTTTAAGATAAATTTTTACATTTTTTGGTAGAAAAATCCTCCTAGAATTACAGGCTCCCCAGAAGTTAGGTGTGCTCATCCATCGTCGTGGGTTCTTCACCCCCACACAGCTTCTTGCTATGCATAGGGGCACTGTGCGCCAATGTATCGAGTATTGTTCGCATGTGTGGGGAGGTTCCACCTATAGCGCACTTCTCGAAAGAGTAGAGTCAATAGCATTTCGTCTCATTAACTCCCTTCATCTTATTAGTTTCCTACAATCTCTTCATCTTACTAGTTTCCTACAATCTCTTCCTCTTACTAGTTTCCTACAATCTGTTACTACGCGCCACAATGTTGCATCTCTTTCACTCTTCTATCGCTATCACAACAGTGTTCTTTTGAGCTCTCTCAGTGCATACCCCCTTCCTTGCGACTAGTGCAAGGCACCCACTTTTCAAAACCGTCCCACTCCTATTTTGTCCAGCTCTCCAACCCAAAAATTAGCTAATTTTCTGAGTCTTTCTTTCATCCTATGACTTAGGCTGTTTTTAACTTCGTGTGTCCAGGCATTTTGACCCCAACGTACATTGAATTTGGCTATCTGTCACTCCTTTGACTTTAAGGGAGACACTCGTTACAGGCAGCCTGCCTTGTGTCTCCTTCATACACATAGACAAACATTATATATATATAGAGTATATCTTGACTTCAATGCTTGGAAGGAATATTATAAGTGAAAGTATGGTTGTCAGTGTAGTTTGAGCACAAGGCTCTCTGTGGTTTTACCAGTACGGTACGGTCTGAGGTGGTAAATACAGTGGGTTTATATGGCTTCTGGGCCCACGAGAGCTAGAGGAGCACAGGTACACAGTCACTTCACCCACGGGTCACTTCGCCCACACATAACATAAATCAATCTAATCTAAGTTATGACTATGGTTAGGTTAGGATATATCATTAACTTAATCTGTAATATATAATTTAACTGTATTCTAGTCAAACAAACTCAACCTAACAAACTCATTGTCAACCTATTATAAGCTAAGTTCACCTTAACATACTGTAACCTAATTTAACCCTAACGTAAGTTAATACAATTTGTATACATTTAACGGATTTCAAAGAATAGGCGAAATGGCCTATGGGAGAAAATACCGGGAAAAAAGAAACCTGAAAAACACCACCATATGCGAATGGTCGAGTGATACGAGCAGTTTTTTCAGGTATCTTTTATTGGTGAATTCATAATTTGCTCGTTACGTCAGGTCACGTGGCAATACTACAAACATATCAGACTGGTCAATTTTGTGTTGTACCAGGCTGTTTTAGCAGGTCGAGACAATGTGTCTTTTTATTGGTGTCTAGCATTCAAATATGCAAGGAAGAGAAATTAATGAAACACTAACAAACTTCAAAGCAGAAACATACAGCAATATGATGAATAAAAGATAAAACTGAATGTTGAGCTCTTTCCAATTAATATACATGGATAATTGGATTATTATTAACACATCTTGAGTAATTTTACCCAAACATATATAGGCCTAGTTCATTCATAAACCTACAGTAGCTCGCATATAGGCAGAGATAAATAGCTATCGGACGGCGATGTCAGTAAAGCCGGTATCACACGAGCGCTTTTGCCCTCAACATTTATCCTCAACACTGGTCTGGCAGCTTATGAGGTCAACATATAAAATATTTATTTTGCCTAAATTCATATATCATCAGTCCAGTTCCCGATACCAGTGCAAAATATTCCAGAAATCTTGCCAGAAAAATGTTGATCATCGAATGTGGACTATAAAAGCTCTCGTGTGATACCGGCTTAAGAACAGTTTTTTGTATATGAAAAAACATAGGTCTTTATTATCCATCGCCGTCTGAAAACTACCTAATATCTGCTTATATAAGGCCAGGGCTTAAGAATTATCTATACTGACATATATTGTGTCATTTTACACAAGATATTATGTTTATACGCATTAATTTTACTTGATATATTATGATGAAAATCGAAGTTCACGGCAAAGCACATACTATTAGCCTACACTAGGCTATACAAGAGCAAAACCAACTGAAAACAAAAGATTAATAAGACACCAACAATCTATTAATCACATTAGTGGTGTCATGGTGGTGTATATGACTGTCAGTTGTTGTTGTTGTTGTTCCCCAAGCTGCCTGGCCGAACAGCCCCAAGGCCCCGAGCAAGGCCAAGGCCATAACCGAGCGCCCCCACAAAACCCTGGGTGACCAAAGCCACTCCATGGCGGGGAACTGAGGAGGGTGCGGAAACGCCCGGGAAACCAAAGACCCACCCAGGGCCCTGTGCCCCTCAGCAATTATGAAGAGAAAGTTGAGGGGCAAAGGAAAAATGTGACTTTAAGGTGGATGGGTGTGGGTAGGGAAATCGTTCGCGTGTTTTCGACTATTTCATCCTTACACAAGATATACTTTCATCGATCCATTTGCACAAGATATGTTCGTATCAACAAATGTTACCTTCCATAAATAGATAAAATACGATTTATCACGAAGTGTACCTTCCCTGAAGAGATAAAACATACTTGTAAATAATAAACTATATGAAGAGATCAGGAAAATCGTGCGTCTTTAGACCTATTCATATAGATTAACATTTAGGTAAATTAGGTAAAATTAAGATTAAGATACAGTACCGGTACCGATATATCGTTTTGCTTCAACAGACAAACTTCATGATAAATCGTATAAGGAACAAAGCACAATGTAATGCATTGATCTTGATACAATGGCAGAGCTGCTAGATGTAAAGTAAGTAATAAAACAAAATTATATAAAGACAAGTTTGTGTAAGACATACATGATGATATTAACTAAAAATATACATATACCAATTTTGTGAATAGATCATTTAAACAATACGCTTATGTGTCAGATATATTTCGTCTATATATGCAGCGACATTCAGACTAAATTAAGTAATTTCGTTGGAAATAAAAGCGATATACATCACAGATTTACCATTGCAATGCAGCGAAATTAATAAATATAAATATACATATGAACTTGGTTCTTTTCCCAACCATTGACGTGCAACAATTTCAAAACCCACTAAACTTACCGAAGAATTAACTTTACTAATGGGTTATTTGAGATGGCTTAAACAAATTTTGGTGTATACATTAATGTTATGGTAACCTTCCATAATAGGAGAATATACGATTTATCATGAAGTTTGTCTGTTGAACCAAAACGATATACTGTTACCTTATCTGTACCTTAACCTACATGTTAATCTACTGTATATGAATAACACAAGTTACGTGGGGAAACCTGTATGGTATCCTGGAATATGGATCGTACGACTTGTGTATGAAATAAAATATATTCTCCAAGTAGGATTTCCCTTCTCCTTAATATAAATAGGAAAAAGGTTAAATTTCCTTTATCACGCCGTGGTGTAGTGAATTAAAGCTTGGACATTCGTCCTGACTGTCGGGGGTTCGAGTCCGGCTGGGAGTATATAAACATTTAGTAGTTCACATGTATTTGTACTGTTGCCTGAAACAAAGATGCCGATCGAAAGTCACAATAAATAAGTATTCTTGAGACTCCACATTCAAGTTGCTATATCACGCACGCAACATTAGCGGCAGATTTGTATGGAAATGTGGGCTTCTGTTATTGAGATATCAACTTGCCACATAATTTTGAGGCTTGGCACTTCTTATCCATGAGTCTCCGTCACATGAGAGCCTTAGTGGCGGACGTATAGGAGCATTAGTACTTCAGCGGAGTATAATTTATAATGAACTATACAAAATGTCTACCGTATTTATCGCGGACTAACAAATCCAATATGCCGGTAGTCTGCATTTTCTATCTATTCTATCTAGTACATTTACCTTGTGTTATTTCGGCCATCCTTCAGTGGCCTCGGCGAGAGCTGTTTCCACCGAGTATGTTTGCTGCCAGTGTTTGATGCAGCAGGCAGCTCTCTCCCCCGCGAAGCATGGCTGATCTGGCACCGACTTGAGATGAATGTCCAAGGCTTTCTTGAAGACTTCCAGACTACCAGACACCATGATCCCGGAAGGGGTGGCCACGAATGAATCGCCCCATGCACCTCTGTCCCCAGTCAGTCGACGCTCATCCTCCCATCCAACACCGCTTTCACGCTTATACTTCTTAACTCCATCCTTCCACCTCTCTCTTGGTCTACTTTCCTTCTCTGTCCTTCCACTTCACTCTCGTACACTCTCTTAGTCATTCTCTCACTTCCCATGTGTTCCACATGGCCAACTCAAGGTGTTCCTTTTCACACTTTCCAGCACATCTACATCTACACCACACCACTTACCTTTGGATACCTTTGGATGTGTTCGCCGCTCCTCTAGCGGCACCAAGGAGCGCGACGCCCCTCGTTATGGGTGGTGATTTGGTGCAGTAGACTGTTTGAAGCGACAGCTCGCTCCCTTGCGAGGATGGGCTCGTCTGGCACTTTTTGCAGTTCGACATCTAGGGCTCTCTTGAAGTTGTCTAACGAGATGTCCCTCATGTCTCTTACTCGCCGTGGGAGTTTGTTGAAGAGACGTGGGCCTCTGTGTGATAACCAGCCCTCTCGCAGAGAGCCCATAGCACCCCTGTTATTCATCCGGGGGATTTCGCATTCCCAGCCTCTCCTATCACTGAATTTCATGACTATCGGAGTATGTAGGTTTGGTACTAAACCCTCTGCGATTTTCCACGTGTATATTATTAGGTAACGTTCTCTTCTACGTTCCAGTGAGTACAGATTCAGTGCTCTTAAACACTCCCAATAGTGTAGATGTTTTATCGAACTTATATGCGAAGTGAAATTTCTTTGTACACTCTCTACGTCATTTATTTCACCTGCTTTGTATGGGGATGTTAATACGCTACAGTATTCAAGTACACACTCTCGTACTTCCTCAATCTTCTGTTTATCCCTCCATGTAACTCCGCACGCACTTCTCAGTGGATCTGCATCTTGCAATTCATAATATGAAATAGTCATATAAAGTACCGTACAACTACAAATGACAAATCCCTCAAAATTATACAATAACATTTAGCGGAAACCAGACTCTTATACAATTCATCGATAAAAAGCAGCCCATATGACGCCGGTTTCAGATGAACTTAATTATACAAGAATATGGGCTACTTGAATCAGAACTTCGTCATAAAAAGTAGTAATGATCATCGAATAATAGACCCCAGCATCTTGTCCAAACTCCGATTCAGTGGATCCTATACAAAAAACATTTAATAACCAAGCGACGTCAACAATAATTCATCTGACTATTTAATTTGATTAGTTATTTGGGTAAAGTCGTAAGCATTAGTAAGGTAACACCCATTTTAATTCTGAAGCAACTAGGATCAAATTATATATTGCATTGGTTCGATTCGAAACCATATGAATGCGCAAATATTTGTTTACAACTACTGTTTTACGTATTACCTTTGCATTTACTTTAATTAGGCACGGTACGGCTTAAATATTTTATGGTGATTACAATTCTATTTTGTTTTTCAAAAAAAAAAAAAAATCGTAAATAGAAGAATAAACTATTGTGTGAATAACAGCTTTGGAAGGGTCCTGTGGGAGGCATTTATTTAATCACCTTCTTTACTCCTTTGATTCCCAAGATATTTCCCTAAACATTTACAAAACACACACAGATACACCCATATACACACCTGCCTATCCCCGGGTGATCACGTGACCTGGATGGTAAAGAGCGAGCCCAGGGCAGATAAGATAACAATAGTGAGGGGTGCACTCTTATCTCCCCCACCCCCCCTCACTCTCACTCTCACTCTCTCTCCAAACACCCACCCCTCTTATCACCTGTTATCTACCAATCCCTCCCTGCCTCTTCAGGGTGTGCCATGGAATTCGTGGCACCAATAAATACAGTAGATGCGCTAAGCCAAACAATAAAGATTCCCGGAAAACTTAATCAGTAGACCATTTACACCAGTAGTGTACACACACACACGTGTGTGTGTGTGTGTGTGTGTGTGTGTGTGTGTGTGTGTGTGTGTGTGTGTGTGTGTGTGTGTGTGTGTGTGTGTGTGTGTGTGTGTGTGTGTGTGTGTGTGTGTGTGTGTGTGTGCGTGCGTGCGTGCGTGCGTGCGTGCGTGCGTGCGTGCGTGCGTGCGTGCGTGCGTGCGTGCGTGCGTGCGTGCGTGCGTGCGTGCGTGCGTGCGTGCGTGCGTGCGTGCGTGCGTGCGTGCGTGCGTGTGTGTGTGTGTGTGTGCCTGACGTATACGATTCAAGTCTGTGAGACCTTATTAGGGTCAGGGGCAGCAAGTCTCTCCTTGGGGGCAAGGGGCAAGGTGCAGGCGATTGAGAAATATACTGGACTATCACTATATATTTATATGTTCTATACTATATACTTGTAATATTTAGATATTTCTCCATTGAATTCGAGATGGGTACCATACTACAAAACATGTAAAGATGATAAACCACACCTATTGTGGTCATGGAAGTGATGACCCCTCATATTATGTGTACAACGTAGTTTATATTCCAGCTCTATCTCTAGCTCATCACCCCAGGGGGTAAGGGGGCCTTCCTTTATCTTATGGGGGAGGGAAAACAAATATATGTCCCACGCATCTTACTGCATATCGCACAAGGCGACTAGCCTAATAGGGAGGATGACGGTAGCCTTGTGGACCAACAGCCATTACTATATAATAAAACCTTGTTATTGGCACTGTTTTGGTATGGCACTGGCGAGGCTGGTGGGGAGCAGATAGATGCCGCAAGGGACTATACCAGTCTTACCTGGGCGCTGTTTGGTGCCACATCAGAGTCGACCACAGTGTTTGCATTGTGGGGCAGTGTTGTGGCAGGATTTTGTCATTCTAAAGTCAAAGTTTCGTAAAATACAGTAGAGTCTTGGTGTGGTACTGTCTTACTGTAGCACTGCTGAAGCTGGTATGGTTTGTAGATACTGCAGGTGCAGGTGCTACAGTTGGACTTAGCTGAGTCTTGCTATGACACGGTTAGCACTATGCCAACATCAGCCAAGGTGATGACATGATGGGGTAGTGATGTGACGGAATTTTATTGTATTATATTCCAACTGCGGAAAGGCAACCACGTCTGGGCCGTTACAATGTATGTAGGCTAATGGAAAACAATGTTAACCATTGTATGTGTGTATGTATGTACTGTATCTTACGCTATAACTCATAGTGCCTTGAACTAATCCCTCAGACAAGACGCAATGGTCATACAGTCAAGAGTGGCAGTGACCATTGTAATAATTGACAAGTGGAAACACCCATACATACAATATACTGTACATATATATATATATATATTCGACATCGAGGGCTCTCTTGAAGTTGTCTAACGAGACGCCCCTCATGTCTCTTACTCGCCGTGGGAGTTTGTTGAAGAGACGTGGTCCTCTGTATGATAACCAACTCTCTCGCAGAGAGCCAATAGCACCCCTGTTATTCATCTGGGGGATATCGCATTCCCAGCCTCTCCTATCACTGAATTTCATGACTATCGGGTTATGTAGGTTTGGTACTAAACCCTCTGCAATTTTCCATGTGTATATTATTAGGCAACGTTCTCTTCCACGCTCCTACGAGTACAGTTTCAGTGATCTTAAACGCTCCCAATAGTGTAGATGTTTTACCAAGTTTATATGCGAGGTGAAATTCCTTTGTACACTCTCTAGATCATTTATTTCGCCTGCTTTGTATGGGGGTGTTAATATGTTACAGTATTCAAGCTGCGGGTAGAGATTTGAAAAGCGTTCTCATAGGTAATTCACCGTGTTTTAAATGTACGCAGAAAAAAAAACGGTTAGCCGTTTCGCAGCTACAACTTTGACCTGGTTATGTTCTTTGAATTCCATATTTTCAGACATTAACACTCCAAGGTCTTTCACATTGTCTTTACGTTCTATCATGTGGTTGGATTCTGTTATGTAGTTTATATTCTCATTAACATTATTATCTCCGTATCGTATTAATTGGAATTAATCTTCATTGAATTACATGTTGTTTTTCCTGGTCCACTGGAACACTACATTTATGTCTTCCTGCAGCCGGCTCGTGTCCTCCTGTGCGTTTACTATCATGCTTAGTTTTGTGTCATCAGCAAAAGAAGACACCATACTGTGTCTTGTGTTGGCATCTATGTCATTGAATGAGGGAAAGAAGGGGCGCTAGCACTGTTCCTTGGGGAACTGAGCTTTCGACATCCGAAGGCTTAGATGTGACATGGTTTACTGCTATTGATTGTTTCCGGTTTACGAGGAAGTTGTATATCCACCGTCCGATTTTCTCAGTTATACCTTTTGCTTTGAGTTTGTGGGTTCTTATACCATAGTCACAGTTATCAAATGCCTTAGCAAAATCAGTGTAAATGACATCCACGTTTTTCTTTTTTTCTAGCGATTTAAGAATTTTGTCATAATGTTCCAAAAGTTGTGAGAGACATGATCTTCCCGCTCTGAACCCATGTTGACTGGTGTTGTGTAGTTCATGTGCCTCCATGAATGTTGAGATTTTACTTCACAGGACTCGCTCGAAAACCTTAATGATGTGGGATGTTAGAGCTACCGGTACCGGGCGGTAAATTTTAGGTACCGTAGTGCTTTACTCCCTCCTTTATGCAGAGAGGCGATTATTGTGGTTTTCAAGCAATCTGGTAGTTCACCAGTGTGTAGACTCCTCCTCCACATTATAGCCACAGGTTTTGAGATGTTTTCCTTACATTCCTTCATTATCTTACCTTGGTTACCTTGAGTTGTTTCGGCCTCCTCAGCGGCCTCGGCGAGAGCTTCTCCCCCCGAGTATGTTTGCTGCCAGTGTTTGATGCAGCAGACTATTCGAGAGGGCAGCTCTACCCCCCGCGAAGTATGGCTGATCAAGCACCGACTTGAGATGGTTGTCCAAGGCTTTTTTGAATACTTCCGTTGGCACGTCCTTCAGGTTTCTCACGTTCTCTGGCATTTTGTTGAAGAGGCTCAGTCCCCTGTTTGTCAACCAGGAGTCCTCAGTGTGCCCAGAGCGCCCCTACACTTTTGGGGTGGGATGTTACAATACCTACCCCGTCTGTCACTCCAGTTCCATGATATTGTGGTGTGAAGGTTTGGCACTAGACCCTCGATAACTTTCCATGTGTAAATTATCAAGTATCTCTCTCTTCTTCGCTCCAGTGAATATAAGTTAAGAGCCTTCAGCCTATCCCAGTAATGAAGATGTTTTACCGAGCTGATGTGGGACGTGAAACTTCTTTGAACACTCTCTATTTCATATATTTCCCCGGCTTTGTGTGGAAATGTTAGCACACTGCAATACTCCAGTCGTGGGATCACCAACGACTTGAAAAGGGTTATCATTGGCCGTTCTTCTCGTGTCTTGAAAAGTGCGCAGTATCCAACCTACAAGTTTCCTCGCCGCTACTGACTTGGCCTGATTTTGTTCTTTGAAAGACATGTTTTCTGACATTATTACCCCAAGATCTTTAACCTCTGATTTTCGTGGGATTGGCAGGAGTGACTCTGTTAAGTAGGTTGTGGTTCTTTTAATTTCTCCATTTCCTCCATACCTTATCAGCTGAAATTTCTCTTCATTAAATTGCATGTTGTTATCTTTGGTCCACCGAAATACAGCTTTCATGTCTGCTTGCAAGATTTCTTTGTCTTCTATTGTGGTTATTCCTAGGATCGAATTCCACGAGTCCGGGCCAGGTGCCGAGTGAGATGGCATGTTGGAAATGGCCTCTTCTAAGTCTTTTGGACCGAAATCAATATCCAGCATCTGAGGGGTTTCTGTAGGGGAGTTCTCCATGAAAAATTCATTATGGTCTTTGATGGCTTTTGTTTCGTCAAGCTCACTGAAGGCCATTTCATACTGCCGGCGTAAGAGTTCGCTCATTTCCTTGTTGTCCCCTGTGAATGAATCGGCCGACTTAGTGGGCCGATATTTGATGCTATTTTAGCCTTTTGTTTTGCATATGCAAAGAAGTACTTGGAATTTTCCTGTATACCTGCAATAGCTTTCCTCTCCTGTCCTATATGTTGTAGTTCATATGAGATTCTTAGTCTTTGTTCAATTTCCACAATTTCTCTATCTATTTGAACGTTTTGCATATACTGTAGATTTTGTTTTGTGCGTCGTTGTGTTAGTAATTTCCTCCTGTACAGCTTCCTTCTTTCCCGTTCTTGTTTGCTTCTTCGTTTTGTTTGTATTTCAGGTATGTGGTGGCTACAGATTTGGGTCATAGTTTCTGTTATCAACACTAGGCATTCTGTTGGTGTCCGGTTATTCATCAAAACTTGCAAGTCTATTTTCTCCATTTCCTGGTCCACCTCTTACCACCTAATATTTTTGTTATGAAATTAAATTTACTGAAGGACCTGTTTTTGGTCTCCCTTTTTTTTTTTTTTTTTTTTTTTTTGGACACTTGCTAGGTTTATGTCTATTTCAATTAATTCATGATCCGATAATGTTGTGTCCGAAATAGCCATACACTACTATGTACTAGGGAGTCATTGTTGGTGAAAACAAGGTCTGGGATATTATTTCCCCGTGTGGATTAGTTTACATGCTGGGAAAGGCTAAAAAGATAGCAGAGTTTAAATAGCTCTCTCGTATTTGCTTCTCCGGTGTTGTTCGCCACTACCTGATTTTCTAATTGCCTCCATGTAATGCTTGACAGATTAAAATTTCCTAACCACATAATATTTGGTGTTGGAATCTCCTAACCACATAATATTTGGTGTTGGAATCTCCTAACCACATAATATTTGGTGTTGGAATCTCCTAACCACATAATATTTGGTGTTGGAATCTCCTAACCACATAATATTTGGTGTTGGAATCTTCTAACCACATCTAACCACATAATATTTGGTGTTGGAATCTCCTAACCACATAATATTTGGTGTTGGAATCTCCTAACCACATAATATTTGGTGTGGAATCTCCTAACCACATAATATTTGGTGTTGGAATCTCCTAACCACATAATATTTGGTGTTGGAATCTCCTAACCACATAATATTTGGTGTTGGAATCTCCTAACCACATAATATTTGGTGTTGGAATCTCCTAACCACATAATATTTGGTGTTGGAATCTCCTAACCACATAATATTTGGTGTTGGAATCTCCTAACCACATAATATTTGGTGTTGGAATCTCCTAACCACATAATATTTGGTGTTGGAATCTCCTAACCACATAATATTTGGTGTTGGGTTTCCTAGGCTTTCTATTGCGGTTTGTATCTTGCTGATCTGGGGCTCTCTCCCCACCCTCCGCTCCCTCCGGCTAAAAAGCCGTAGCGGAAAATAGGATGAAGTGTAACCGGTTCCATGTCATCTCAACCAGTAGACCATTTCAATCAGTAGCTCTCAACCAGTGCAAAATTAACCCAGACCAACCAAACCAGTGCCAAAATATAGTACCAACCAAACCTAACCTAACCGTATTGGTTGATTAGGTACTGGTTGAGAGCTACTGGTTGAAATGGTCTACTGGTTGAGTTGACCGGTCACCAGTGTAACCTTATGGGTCCGGAAATGCCCACAAGGAAAGATTTTATAGAGCATAAAAAATAAATTAGTTTGAAAGGGAAATTACACATGCCTACTGATTAATTCATAATAATCCAATCTACATCAGATGCTCGTCCAGTCTTTTCTTAAACGTATCAATTGAATTACTGTCGACCACCTCCCATGGTAAACGTCCACTCTTTAACCAGACTGTATGTGAAGAAATTTTGTGTCACATCTAGGCATGCCTTTTTTTCTAATTAATTTAATTCCATTACCTCGGGTTGCAGCATTGTTATTAATCGTGAACAGTGCATTGATATCTACTCTGTCAAATCCTTCACGTATCTTAAAACACTCAATAAGTTGGCCTCGCAACCTACTTTTCTTTAGCGAGAACAAATTTACTATCTATAATCTTTCATAATATGGCTTGTTTTTTCAGAGAGGGTTAATTTAGTTGCTCTACGCTGCACAGATTCGAGTTTTGTAATGTCTTTCTTGAGATACGGGGACCAGAACTGAACGTCATATTCAAGATAGGGTCTAACAATGCTTTTGAATAACGGCAAAATAATGTTTTCGTTTTTATAGGTAAAATTTATTTTGATAAATCCCAAGACTGTGTTAGGTTTTTTGCCGCAGTCGCACCATCTCGAGAGCGAGAGAGAGAGAGAGAGAGAGAGAGAGAGAGAGAGAGAGAGAGAGAGAGAGAGAGAGAGAGAGAGAGAGAGAGAGAGAGAGAGAGCGAGAGAGAGAGAGAGAGAGAGAGAGAAGTGGGTAATAGAGAGAGAGAGAGAGAGAGAGAGAGAGAGAGAGAGAGAGAGAGAGAGAGAGAGAGAGAGAGAGAGAGAGAGAGAGAGAGAGAGAGAGAGAGAGAGAGAGAGAGAGAGAGAGAGAGAGAGAGAGAGAGAGAGAGAGAGAGAGGAGAGGAGAGAGAGAGAGAGAGAGAGAGAGAGAGAGAGAGAGAGAGAGAGAGAGAGAGAGAGAGAGAGAGAGAGAGAGAGAGAGAGAGAGAGAGAGAGAGTGTGAGTGTGTGTGTGGGTGGGTGAGGCTGTGTGTGTGTGACTTAACCAACCAAGGTCAAAGGACAAGACACAACAAGAGAAAGCCAAACTCAGCAAACACCAAAGGAAAGAAATAACTGCCAAAGAACTAACATCACGGGTGTAGATAAGACCGACCACGACCACCACACACCACACGGGACATGATAACAACAACAGGGGGCAGGTAGGATGGGAACTCCGGACAATGGTTGAAGTGGGATAAACAGGAAATGGATTATAGGCCTACACGCTAAATGTAAATAGGAAGAGAAGTCAGAAATAGGACAGGGTCTACGTAGGGATAAGATAACGAATTATACAATGTTCAGGTCTACATAATCCTTCAAAATTCAATTAAAAGTTAATGTGTCGACTTCATATATAATGCTACATATTAAACACCACGGTCGTTGTTGTAAAGGTTTTCCTAAATAAGCTCGACTTGTAATTACATTTTAGCGTATAATACTTACGATATATGTAAAATTAAGTAAAACAAAAAAACACACTTGAATTTGAATTATCGTATAAACAATATACCGGTATATATAAATAATATATATATAAATAATATATATATAAATCAATGGCGCGTTTACAATTGATTTGCCATATGGACAGTGGAGACTCATATTCCAGAGTAGCCTGCATGTAAGTTTTTTTAAAGTGAGGCCTGATCAACTCGGTATTGGTCTAGGTGTTTGATGGTGAACATGAAGTGAAACAGACGTCCTGGTACCGTACTGAAGGAGTTAAGCAGGAAGGTGAGTGAGCTAATTGGGGTCAGCTGGCACACGGTGAGAAAACTTGACCCCTTGACCTCATCTAAATGACCTCCCAGACCCCCCCCCCCCCCTACACACACACACACACCATAAACATCAATGACGACGACCACTTGCGAGTTTTGGTCTATAAGGAAGTTGGAGCTGTGACCATCAACATTTAGCAGAATTGTCAACTAAAATACGGTCATAATACATTTATAAATACATAAAATCAAATTCATTTTATCCAACAGAAACCCACATTATTATTGCATTTCTCATTAATATCGATGTTCACGGCTCCAACTTCCCTGAAACTCGCAAGTGGTCAATTACGATTATCCGATAGGCCTGAATATAATAACCATAGTACCGGCATACACAAAATCAATTCGCTATTATCCTAACATGAAGCAAAGCATAATAAATGAAAATCCAGAAAAATATTTCAACAGATGTCAATGAACAATGTTTGCGGATATAGCCTCGTTTCATATTACATTATACCATTTATATAAATAATATTGTGAAACAAATATGTTAAGATGTAGGTTTGCCCAACAAAATTGTCACTAAATTAATTAATTCCCGCGTGCGTGTGCGCGTGTGCGTGTGTGTGTGAGAGATAGATAGAGTGTGTGTTAATTCGCTTAACACCTTACCATCATTATGGCGAAATTCATAGTGCCGTAAAAACTCGAAAGGAGAAATATCACCAGTGAGGCCATAATTAGTATTTTTCTGTAGACACAACAGTTTCGAAATTAAACTGTCGTGTTTATATTACCGGTATTAAAAAAAAAAAAATTAAAGCGGGAATAATTGAGTTGCCTCAATATACTTTAATGATATACTCATATACTTTTTACTGCACTTTATCATACCTGTACAACTATATCGCAACACCATATAAACCCCGGCTTATAAACAGTACGGTAAGGTCTTTTTCGGCCTCCGTAACTTCGCATACATAGAGCTTATCCACACCTAACTATAACGTTACCTAGCCTTATCTAAAATAAGCCTACCATATATAAACATTACCTTAACCTACTCTAACGTTTATCACATTACCCTAATCAAACACATTAAACTAACCTTAGCTTACCGGTACCCTAACAAAACTATATTCTAACCTTACCTTATCTTAAAACAACGGCTTAACTTTAACCCCTTCCTAATCTAACTTAACTTAGCCAAATTTACTCTATCACTTCCTAACTTATCTTTAACCTTTCCTAACTATAACATAGCTCATTTTATTACATTTTAACCAGTTTTAACTTAACCTCGGCTTGGTTTTATCTAAACTAAACTAGCCTCGTCTACTCTTACCTTATCTTTAAGCAAATCTAACCTATCGGAATGTTTTTATCTAAACTAAACTACCCTCGTCTATTCTTACCTTATCCTTAACCAAATCTAACCTAACTAAATTTAAAGTGTGGGGAAAACAGTCAAGTGTGTACACATACACAATTCCTTGTATACGAAAGGGTAACCGGATTACTCAACCAATAAACGATTTAAACTACTACCACTCACCCAGTGTTAACTCAACCAATACGCTTCGGTTAGGTTAGGTTAGGTTAGGTTAGGTAAAACTAGATTAGTAGTATACGTTGGCTTAGTACTAAGCTGGTTGGTCCTGATTGATCTGGCACTGGTTGAGATCTACGGGGATCTACTAGTTCCTGAGTTGTCCGGGAACCATGAATAAGGCCTAGAGATTGAAAACCTCAGTACCTGTACCGTAACCCACACACACATTTTCAACAGGTGGATATTAATTTAGTCCCGCCCCTACTGAAGTCGCAGTAGTTATTATCTTGTTTTAATTTTTCGGAAGCTTATAAGCGGCAACTATAAAATGGCAATATTCCGGGGTTCGATTTACTTCTGGTATCGGCAATTAGACTGCAAGGGTGTATGTTTATAACACTTTATTCAGATGCTACCAAACCCAGACATCAGGGGGGAAAACAAATATGGTAAAAGTGATTGTGTGATTTGGCAATGGTATCGGCAACTTGGCTAAAGTGTGATTGTTTCAGGTGGATGACTAATTACAAGACTTCAATCCCTTCAGTACGCTGATAGCTTTTTTTCTTTAAATCTGGCTTCACGTAGATGTTATTGTGCAATTTAGAAAGTACCATTACGATACCTGTGAGATTCAGATTGTAAATTGAAATAGGTTTCACCCCTTGGATTAACTCCTTCTTTACCGGCGACGTCTTTTTAATTTTATGCTAGCTATATTTAGAAGATTTTGAGTAGTTTAGGAAGGATTTGTGGTTGTACAGAGGATTAAGTGAGATAGTTCGAAGTCTGTAATTTGTTGTAGCCGCTTTTTATACAATAAAATCGTCTAATAGTAGCCAAAATAAAGACAAAAGGACGTCGCCGGTACATAAGGGGTTAATAGAGGAGCTTTGTAAGTCGAGTAATACAGTCTATGTTAGCTTCAATAACATTAAACATGTGCCATCGTACTAAAGGGGTTAATTCGGAAGTTGACAGACCGGAATTATCGAGAAAAGGTGATTAAGAGAAGTGCTAGTGTGACTGGGCCTTCCCAACAGCTGATTCCTGGAGATTTCACTGGAGAAACCTGGCGGCCACTGACTTTCTGTTTAGGGGGGGTGGGTCACCGGCTTTTTGTATCTTTATCTGCTTTTCTCTCTTTCCCTGGCTTGTATCCATTCGGACCCATTCAGCCTAATGTTTTAAGACGTTTACCCCCATCCAGGTGTCAATATTTTCCTGGCGAACGGTAGCGAGCCAGCATATATATATATATATTTTTGTTTTGACAGCAAGCTAAATTTGTACATTTTTCGATAGAAAAATGTCTCCGGCGAAGCAGGATTGCTCTATACAATACTGGCTTGCTATCGCTCGCCATGATGAAATCGACACCTGGATGGGGATAAATGTCTTAAAACAGTTGGCTGAATGGGGCCGAATGGATACAATTCAGAGAAAGGGAGAAAAGGAGAGAAAGATAAAATAAGGAGGTGACCCCCCTTAATGACACAAAAGAGGTTGTGAGCTGAGCCTTAAGTCTTCCTTAGTGCTGGATCATTGACTAGACGCGTGTAAAGATAACGAACTATAATATTATATACTGCATATGTAGTATATCTCACGTGAGCTACTAAATAGTTTTGTATTCTCAGCCAGGCTCGAACCACCGACACATATACACACACACACACACATATATGTACAGTATACCGTATATACTGTATATGTATATATATAAAACTCTGAAAGAAATTATGCCCGTAAATTATAGTAACAAGAGCACAGCAACAAAAATACCAACAACAATAATACCGTTACAATAATACACTTAACTTAAATAAAATATAATAAAGAATAAATGAACAAGTAAACTATTTGTGTGTTGTCTGTGGTGGTGGTGGTGGTGGTGGTGGTAGTGGTGATTTAATTATCATCTGTGTAGCATACTTTACAAGTCGGTACTATTACCAGTACCGGTAACAAATATAAGTTACGTACGGTACCGGTAGTGTATACAATGTAAATACTATGAGCCGTGTAGATAAGAATAAATCAGTACTATCAGCTGTTTACTTTAGCATACCGCTACCGTACCTGATATATCAGTTCTAGCAAGTGTAATTGTAAATAAGTTAATACTGTTTAATGCATGCTTTACAATGTGAGTAGACTACAATGTTATTACTGGTGTAGGCCTATTTTAATGTTTTGTAATATTTCATCACCGTGTCAGAATTATTCAAGAAAATGTGTACCACCATTATCTGTCGGCGATTGTACTACCGGTACCAGCTGTGAGGTTTATTGTTGTTTTTGTTTTGTTTTGTTTTCTGACGCCGTAATTCATGAGAAGGGGTAGCCATGCACATTAGGCGTTTGTCACGAATTGCTAGGTCAAGTTAAATTGCTTCAAACTCCGTGTGTCAAGATATTTTGACTCGAAAATTCCTTGATTTTGGCCCTGTCACTCTTTCAACTCTGGGGGAGGTTCACAGGCAGTTTTGCCTTTTGTCTCCCTTATCTACATAGCAAAAAAAAAAAAAAATTGCCCGGGCTGGACATCTACTAATAAAATTTTGACAGTGCGGCTTCAATCCGCCGACCCTTTGATCAGCGGTCTACATAAGAACATAAGAAAATGGGAGTCTGCAGAAAGCCGATTGGCCTAAGCAAGGCAGATCCCTGTCCCACACAACCCCAATTACAAAGCCCAATTATAGGCTCAACACTCTAATACCCTGAGGATCATCTTACCAAAACGGTTAGAGATTAACGCAGGATTACGGGGGTCTGCAGAGCGCTGATTGGCCCAACCCTGCTGATCCCCCTTCACACCCAACCCTTCTCGTCCATATGCTTATCCAATTTTATCTTAAAGCTCCCTATCGTTTTTAATCCCACTATAGCACTTGGTAGTCCATTCCACCCATCTACAACTCTGTTACCAAACCAATATTTGCCTATATCTTTTCTGAAACGAAATTTATCTAATTTGAAACCATTGGTACGAGTTCTTTCGCTATCACTGAGCTTTAGTACATTTGTCATGTCCCCTTTGTTAATCCCACTAACCCACTTGAACACCTCTATCATATCCCCTCTAACTCTGCATCTCTCTAACGAATGTAAGCCTAATTTCTTCAACCTTTCTTTATACGGAAGATTTCTAATATTATGGATAATTTTTGTCATTCTACGTTGTACTCTCTCCAATGAATCTATGTCCATTCTGTAATAAGGACACCAAAATTGAACAGCATAATCCATATGGGGTCTCACTAATGACAAGTAAAGTTTTAAGATAACATCAGCAGTTCTGTTACTCACACTCCTTGAGATGAACCCGAGAATCCTGTTTGCCTTGTTTCGAACGCTTATACACTGTTGTCTAGGCTTCAAATCATTGCTAACAAACACACCTAGATCTTTCTCACAATTCGAGTTTTCTAATTCCACATTAGCTAGTTTATATTTAACATTTGTATGCATCTTCCCTATCTTTAATACCTTGCATTTGTCAATGTTAAACTTCATCTGCCAATTTACTGACCATTCGTGTAAGGTATCTAGATCCCTTTGGAGGCACTCTATATCTCTATCTGAATCAATTGTTCTCCCCATTTTGGTATCGTCTGCAAATTTACTTATCCTACTAGTTATACCTAAATCAAGGTCATTTATGTATATAACAAACAACAGAGGCCCTAATACAGATCCCTGGGGGACACCACTTTTGACTGCTCCCCATTCTGACTTCGTACCATTTATACTGACTCTCTGCTTCCTACCAATTAGCCATGACCTAATCCATCCCAACAACGCCCCACCTATTCCATGCGCCTCAACCTTTCTCATCAATCTCTCATGGGGGACTCTGTCGAAAGCTTTACTGAAATCTAAATATATTATATCATATGACTTGTCATTATCTACTGCTTCATATACCTCTGAGAAAAAACTAAGCAAATTAGTAAGGCAAGAACGTCCCTGAGTGAATCCATGCTGAGAAGAATTTATTAAATTAAATGTATCTAAGTGGTTTCTAATTTTACTAGCAATAATTGACTCTAGTAGCTTTCCTATGATTGATGTAAGACTAATGGGACGGTAATTGGATGCTATTGATTTGTCACCTTTTTTGAAGATCGGAACTACGTTTGCAAGCTTCCAAGCTTCTGGAACTATACCTGTCTCCAATGACTTGTTAAATAAAAATGTTAATGGGTAACTTAACTCATCTCTGCATTCTTTTAATACTCTAGCATATACCTCATCAGGACCAGGCGATTTATGAGGTTTCAGAGATTTTCTATACTATCGCTATATACCTTACGGACTTCTGGAAACTGTGCCAAATTTTCATTAGCGTATTTTCATACGCTCTACTGACTTTGCCACGGCTCGTTGTCAGAGTTAAATGTACTAATACGAGGTGTGTACTTTTAAATCCCTTTGGCTTATCGTTTATCCCATAAGAACCTTATATAAATAGTAAGCCGTGATTTAAACCCATAGATAACACACCTGACATTTGCACAACTCTAATTACTAATTTTTAATATTAATTTAATGTAAAATGTTCCTCCACATATCAAAAGTGGTATTAAACAGTGAAACAGTAAACTAACCATTCAGCCAGCTAGTCAATCCGATCGCTTTTGCTCTCATTATAATAGTGGTATTTACACATATTATGTTCACTCAACACTATTACAAAGTTATTTATAATATATGCTAAGATACTTTTCAGGGCTATTAGTAACATATAAGGATTTCCAATTACACAGTTTATAAGAAAGTGTCTCTTAAAGAAAACAATTTATTTTGACTGTGTCGGATAGTTATTACATACTGTGGACCGTGTACATATGCCTCACAGTAAATAACGTAAAATATATTACGCCAAGTTGCGACCGTCAATTGAGTACGCGTATCGTAGTTGCCGGCAAGAGTAACAGATGTAACACCATACAGTGTACACATGTCTAGTGATATTACCAAACTACACACTTACTGAGGACATAATAATTATCTACAGTGGTACCGGTATTGAGAAACTGTCCAATATTACCCGACCACTAATTACATACAAATAATAATACTAATATTCTATCTATCTATCTATCTATTGCCTGACGCCGTGATCCCCGAAGGGGTGGCCACGAACGAACCGCCCCCATGCACCTCTGTCCCCAGTCAATCAACGCCCCCTCCTCCCAACCAGCACTGCCTTCATCCATATACTTCCTCACTCCATCCTTCCACCTCTCTTTCGGTTTACCTCTCCCTCTCTGTCCTTCCACCTCGCTCTCGTACACCCTCTTAGTCATTCTCTCGCTTCCCATACGTTCCATATGGTTGAACCATCTCAAGGCGTTCCTTTTCACACTTTCCAGCACATCTACCTCCACACCACACCTCTTTCTTACTTCCTCATTCGTCTGTCTGTCCCTGCATGTAACTCCGCATGCACTTCTTAAGTAACTCATTTCCACCCCTCTCACTCTTGGTCTGAGTCTCTCCACCAACGTCCATGCTTCGCTTCGCTTCCGTAAGTTAGTGTCGGGATTACCACACTGTCATGCAAGGAATTCTTCACTTCCATACTGACCACCCTATTTCTTGTTACCGGTACTGCTTTCAGCGTTCCTACAACCCTCTTCCCCTGTTGCACCCTCTCCCGCACTTCTTCATCCATAGTCCCATCTTTACTCAACACACTGCCCAGATACTTAAATGAGCTGACAATCTCCATAGCCTGACCGTTCAACTTCACCTTACACTCTGTGGCTTCACCCCTTTCGAAGTCCATAATCTTGCTCTTCCCAGCATTTACCTTCAGATTCCGTTTTTCGTACACTGTTCCAAACATATTTACCAGATCCTGCAACTCCCATTCATTATAGCTCATCAGAACTGTATCATCAGCAAACAGCAGTACAGGTAGCTTCCACTCATTTCCCTCCCTTATCAGCGATACACCAACATCCACTGCTCTTACTTGTATTTCTTTCATGACTCCATCCATATATACAGTAAACAACCACGGGGACATCACACACCCCTGTTTCAACCCAACATTCAGGTCAAAGAACTTGCTCTGCTCATTCTCCACACGTACTGCCGCCTTTGCTCCCTCATACATGCTCTTCACTGCTTTCAGCAACTTGCCATCTACTCCGTATATTGTAAGTGTTTTCCTCATACCTTCTCTATCCACTCTGTTATAGGCCTTCTTTCTTCAAGTCCATAAAGGCAACATACACCTTTTGTTGCTTCTCCAGATATTTCTCCACAACACAATTCAGGGTAAAAATCTGATGTACACATCCTCTTCCCTTCCTAAAACCACCCTGCTCGTCACCTATCCATTTCTCCGTTCTCGCTCTCACTCTCTCAATCACTACCCTACTGTACACCTTCCTTACTACGCTTAGAAGACATATTCCTCGGTGGTTACCACACACTCCTCTTTCCCCTTTACCCATATATAGGGGGACTATTATGCCTGTCTTCCAGTCATTAGGTGCACTCCCCTTCTCCTAATATTAATAAAATAATAATAATAATAATAATAATAATAATAAAAATTATTATTATTATTATTATTATTATTACCGTATTATTATAATAGATGTAGGGTAAGACAATAGTACGTAGCTATGACTTGCACAATTGTACCCGAACATCAAGTACCGTATGGTGGTCTTGTGGTCCATTACGAACCATAATACTACAGTATATATAGTGTATTTAAGCCTCATAGTAAAGAAACTACAGAATACTACCAGAACATTAAGAATGGTACACAAAGAGTATCAATAGATGTAATACATTAGGTCATTTACTTACGCCTCGCAATAGGGCAGCTTGTCGAAGCCTTTGTAAGTCTTCATACTGAGAGTCATCCCGCACTCCTGGCACTTGAAGCAACCTTTGTGCCATATCTGGAAATAAAGTGGATAATTAATATAATATCAAATAATTGAGAAAGGTTAAAAAATACAATTAAAATACAAATTCATTCACCCCAAAATAATATTATTGTTATTCTTTTGTGTTCTTCATTTTTATTTGAACCTTTATGGATTGAAAATTGGTGACCAGTTCCTCTGAGGTAGTTTAGTTGTAAGCATCGTTTGAGGAGTTAGGCAGGGATTGTCTTTGCTACTTTCTAGCAATTTAATTTTACTTTACCACATAAACATATAAATACACACACAAACTGCATCATCACACCATGGTAAGGAAAAGACACCCCTACCATCCTGTAACAGGGAATGGTAATGAGGTTAAGGGAGCCCACCTTGCTTTTTCTCTCTCTCTCTCTCTCTCTCTCTCTCTCTCTCTCTCTCTCTCTCTCTCTCTTTCTTCGGCTTGTATCCATCCGGCCCCATTCAGCCTACTGTTTTAAGACGTTTACCCCCATCCAGGTGTCAATATTTTTGTTTTGAAAGCAAGTTATATTTTTCGATAGAAAAATGTCAGGCGAAGCCGGATTTCTCCATATAATGCTGGCTCGTTATCGCTCGCCATGAAGAAATCGAAACCCGGATGGGGATAAACGTCTTAAAGCAGTTGGCCGAATGGGGCCGAATGGATACAAGCAAGGGAATGAGAGAAAAGGAGAGAAATATAAAAAAAAAAACGGTGACCCCCCTTAAGTAGTGCTATAGAGGAAGTCCGTGAGAGTTGTCGACCTCACACCAGACAACAGCAACAAGGGCTCATCATCACAGCGACACGTACAACATTCCACACCGTATCCACAAAGCGGTTCCTGTGTACCAGATAGCACCATTCAAAAGTTCACTGACAGATTTTAGGCCATTTTTATTTAGCACACGGTAAAGTGATCGCTCAGCAACTAATATATCGATACTAAATGGACAATATAAAACTAATACCGGGTATGTCACTGCGTCATATTAACAACAGGTTTTCATAATCAACAACCTATTTCGTAATAGCCAAGTAATCAAGATAGGGCCATGGCAATTTACCATCAGCTGGGAAAAACCCTGTAGATGATACTGTGTGTGAAATCTAGAGAGGGACATTAAGGGGGGTCACCGGCTTTTGTTATGTTGTTCTCCTTGTCTTGTTTTCCCTGGCTTGTATCCATTCTTTGCTTTTTTGAAGTTTCTTTCTTTTGATCTTTTGATGTGTTCGCCACTCTTCTAGCGGCACCAAGGAGCGCGACGCCCCTCGTTATGGGTGGTGATTTGGTGCAGTAGACTGTTTGAAGCGACAGCTCGCTCGCTCCCTTGCGAGGATGGGCTCGTCTGGCACTTTTTGCAGTTCGACATCGAGGGCTCTCTTGAAGTTGTCTAACGAGACGTCCCTCATGTCTCTTACTCGCCGTGGGAGTTTGTTGAAGAGACGTGGGCCTCTGTGTGATAACCAGCCCTCTCGCAGAGAGCCCATAGCACCCCTGTTATTCATCCGGGGGATTTCGCATTCCCAGCCTCTCCTATCACTGAATTTCATGACTATCGGAGTATGTAGGTTTGGTACTAAACCCTCTGCGATTTTCCACGTGTATATTATTAGGTAACGTTCTCTTCTACGTTCCAGTGAGTACAGATTCAGTGCTCTTAAACGCTCCCAATAGTGGCCCCATTCAGCCAACTGTTTTAAGACGTTTATCCCCATCCAGGTGTCGATTTTATTCTGGCGAGCGATAGCGAGCCAGCATTGTATGGAGAAATCCGGTTTCGTCGGAGACATTTTTCTATCGAAAAATGTACAAATTTAGCTTGCTGTCAAAACAAAATATATATATGCTGGCTCGCTACCGCTCGCCAGGAAAATATTGACACCTGGATGGGGGGAAACGTCTTAAAACGGTAGGGTGAATGTGGCCGAATGGATAAAAGCAAAAGAGAGAGGGAGAGAAAGAGAAAAAAGCGAGGTGGGCTCCCTTAACTAGACATATCTACGAGGTGAACTAAATATTCCTAGCCACAGGAAAAAAAAATAAATACATGTAACTGTCCAGGAAAGGTGAGATAAACTTAATATTATAAGATCATTAACGACGACCTACTGATTTTGACTGTACAGCAGATTTCATTAGTTCGCCTACAACCTATAAGATAAACTATAATTATGAAGATATAGGACTATATTTAGATAGTCCTCATTTATAGTCACTCGTTAATTAATTTCTTTGGTTTGTTTTCGTACGTAGGATTAACCCTTTCACTACCGGAAATGTATGTTGTATTATTTCAGCTTTATTTAGACGATTTTATGCAGCTTATGAAGGATCTGTGGTAGTTAAATGAGTTAATTGAGTTAGTTTGTAGCCTCTTAATTACTACACGTCTGTCCTAAACTGAATAAAATCGTCTAATAAATGCTAGAATATAATGAAAAGAGGCATCGGTACAGAAGGGGTTAACATATAAATGTGTTTCAATTTATAATTCACACGATTATTGAACAAGGTTGTCACCAACAGTTGAAGCCGCTCAGAAGTAATTTTTCACCATCTCAACTTCAACCTTAATTTCCCCTCGACATTAGGAAAGAAAAATATATATCCTCAACAAAATATATATCCTCAACAAAATATATATCCTCAACAAAATATATATCCTCAACAAAATATATATCCTCAACAAAATGTAATCAACCTCGAATAATTATACAGTATATCCTTTGCTTATACTGCAAGTGTTAGCAAGTTAATGTTTTAAGGGGGATAACCGGCTTTTTTTATCTTTCTCTCTTTCCCTGGCTTGTATCCATTCGGCCCCATTCAGCCAACTGTTTTGAGACGTTTATCCCCATCCAGGTGTCGATTTCCTCCTGGCGAGCGATAGCGAGCCAGCATTGTATGGAGAAATCCGGCTTCACCGGAGACATTTTTCTATCGAAAAATTTACAAATTTAGCTTGCTGTCAAAACAAAAATATATATATGCTGGCTCGCTACCGCTCGCCGGGAAAATATTGACATCTGGATGGGGGGTAAACGTCTTAGACACAGTAGGCTGAATGGGGCCGAATGGATAAAAGGCAAAGAGAGAGGGAGAGAAAGAGAAAAGAAGCGAGGTGGGCTCCCTTAAGATAAAGGAATGAAGGAAGGAGGTGGCCTTCATTCATGACAAATCCTTAAGCCGGTATCACACGAGCGCTTTTTCCCTCAACATTTATCCTTAACACTGGCCTGGCAGCTTATGAGGTCAACATTTACAATATTTCGGTCACCTAAATTCATCTACCAACAGTCTAGTTTCCGATATCAGTGTAAAATATTCCAGAAATGTTGCCAGAAAAATATTGATCATCGAATGTTGACTATAAAAGCTCTCGTGTGATACCGGCTTTAGTTGTGTGAGAAATGTTATGTTGACAATATTCCCAAACACTCTCTACAGCACCACCACTCATAATAATTCCCGGCCCTCCCAGAACAAGCCAAGAGGCAAACAAAACGCATAAAATACTGCGGGAGGATATGTTCTTCAGTTGCATATACGTTTCTCGACCATTTCGGTTTCAATACCCCACCGCCCCCATTACATAAAATATATATATATATATATATATATATATATATATATACACGTACCGTATATACAGTATATCCAACACACCCGGAAAAATGTAAATAATGGAGGATGAGAGCTTTTTGGCGTGACTGTGTGATGAACAATGGCGAGGATCGTATTATTTGATGCATCGAGATGAGGCCTATTGCGCAGTTGGCTCTAGAAGTCCCTGTACCGGTACAGGCACGGCGGTAAATGCTGGACCAGGGAATGTGTAAAAAGTATGTGCACACTGGCGTAATTAACATATAAGCAATATTTTGAGCTACTCCTATAATCCACTTTCGTTCATGTTTATTTAAGGAATACTTCGAAAATGTACATAGTCATTAAAAACACGTGTGTGGTGTAAAAAATAGTTCATCCCCTGGTCCAAAATTTATCGCCGTGATTGTACCACATCCTATGTCTTGTTTAGATATGGGGATAAACAACTGTAAATAGTTAGAATATAGGTAAATATCATCTAACTGAGTACAATAATAGTTATTTACCCTTGACTATTTGATGTACCGTTTAATACTTATAGCTGCTCACTTCCAATATACCCTTAAAGGGTAAATTATTATGGATATAGTAATGGCCCTATCCATAGTACCCATCATATTCACAGTGTGGGCCAAGTTTCACAATGTCAGAGAAAAGCTGGAAATCTCACTTAAGTTCATTGGGAATCCATTTGAAATAAATGCTAAAAGAAGCGAAACATTTGAAGAATTGAAACTGCTGAGGAAATTAGGAGCTACGGTACCACAGAAATGATTTTTCGAGGAAATCCGAGTTTACTGGAGCCTTCACTGAGGGAAAAAGAAAAAAAACATAAAACATATGGACTTAAGGACGGCATTAAAACGGCTCTTTAAATTTTCCATACTAAGTTACCTGTAAATTAATATTAGCAGTGATAAGCCCAGTTAATTAATAACATAAAAATATATTAAATATATAAACAAGGATAGGCCTTAATTACTATCAATATACCAAACATAAATTTATGTGCGTTTATTATACTGTTGAATGTTTTCAGTGTTCAAACTTCAAAATGACAAATTAATCCAGACAATCTCATATGTTCTAGTTAAATATTAAAACAAATCCAATTAATGCACAACCTTCGTAAATGTTATGATTACCGGTCCTTAATATGCTCATGACATATCTAAGAGAATTAACCCGACAAGCTCACCATGGATGTTTTTTAAAAGCCCTCAAAAAAAATCTAGGATTCTGACAGAGCTTGTTATATTTACCATATTAAGCATTATTTCTGCTCCATGTGTGCATATTTTACGTATGATGAACATATGAACAGTGAAGAGTAGAGAATAGGTGTAAACAGCAAATATCTAGTGAAACCATGTATGTGTGGCAGCAGATGATGGAGAGAGGTGAGAGAGAGAGTGCAACATAGGTGAGCTTCCTGGGCCTGCTCGAGGCAAACTAACTCTCCATGCTCTCATCCGCGCAAGTGAAGATGACGAGGAAGTGTGGGAGACCATGACTCATCCTATTTCGAGCAGGGAAATAGGGGAATGGCAAAAATAGATGGAAAAATAGCCAATAATTGAGGAAGGGGGAATTGGGGGGGGGGGAAGGGGGAAAGGAGAAGGATGGTGGGACACATGTTGGGGAGAGGAAGGAGGTACTAAAGAGTGATTATACCACCTAATCACATATTGCTACCATTTGAGTGCCTGTGGGGCATTTTTGGGGTATATTTTCATGGGCTCGCTTCCATAAGGCCTATCGCGTTCCCTATACAGACACTTCCATGAGGCCTATCGCGTTTCTTGGGTTAACACTGGATATAAATAAATATATATATATATATATATTGTTAAGGTTGCAATGCTTAATTAAAACATATGGCACCACCTGGCATTAAATTGATATGTTGAAGGCTTCTATACCACAGGTGTTCTCCACTCTCAACCCTTTCAGCATATCATGGAGCATACCTTAATTTTATTCTGGCTATCATATAACGATTAAATTTGAATGGAATTGTGTGAGCCTACGATAAATTGAGATAAATGTTACAGCCTTGATTACTACTAGAGATCCAGTCTAAACTATATCTAATAGCCTAATGTTGACAGGAGAACTGTGAAAAACAAAATAAAAATATAATAACGCTACGGTATTCTGAAGCCGGCGAATTCTTATTAATATTCTAATTTGATATCCCGGAAAAGAATCGTGTAAATCCTCTGTATACAGTATATATCGATATTCTGAAAAGGCATTTGACTTTGTCGAAATTTCTGGTGTAATGAGACCGATTCGAAAACAAGTAGAAGTGATTAATGTACAGGTTATAGAAGACAAATACAGCGATGAAACAGCAACAATAAACCTCCACAAGGAAAGTGATAAAATACCAATTAAGAAGGGGTAAAACAGGGTGATACAATTTCACCAACACTGTTCACAGCATGATTGGAAGAAATATTTAGGAATCTTGACTGGGACAATAGGGGAATAAATGTTAACGGAGAATACTTAAGCAACCTCAGATTTGCTGATGATATACCGGTAGTTCTTTTCAGCGACTCAGGGAAAGAGTTATAATAAATGATGAAACATTTATATAAAGGAAGCCTTAAGGTAAGACTGAAAATGGATAGAAAGAAAACCAAGATTATGCTTAATCATCTTGTGCAATAACAATAAATTAAGATAGAAGTGATAGAAGCAGTCTAAGGATACATATACCTAGGCCAGGATATAAAGGCAAACCCAGATCACTCTAGATAAATCAAGCGAAGGATAGGCATGGGATGGAGTTCATTTGGTAAATAGAGCTCCATTAAGAAAAGCAAGCTACCCCTTTCCTTAAAAAAGGAAAGTATGCAACCAATGTTTCCTCCCTGTACTATTTTATGAATCTGAAACTTGGAGTATAACAAAGTGTCTAGAACGTAAGCTTAGGAGTGCCCAAAGAGGATAATGTACGGTATAACTTGGAGAGAAAAGAAGAGAGCCTCTTGGATAAGAGAACAAACAAAAGTAGAAGATATTCTCAGTACCGGTACTACAAAATGAGGAAATGATCCGAGAGATGATAACAGATGGACAACTAGAGCAACAGAATGGGAACCTATAGATAGAGCTAGAGGAAGGGGTAGACAGAGAACCAGATGGAGGGATGAGATCCGAAAGTTTGCTGGCATGGGATGGAACAGGCTAACATCTGACCGGTTAGAGTGGAAACGTTTGGGAGAGGCCTTTGTCCTGCAGTGGACTAACTCAGGCTGATGATGATGATGACCGATATCCTATACCGGTATTAAATTTAAGACCACAATACAGGGTAGAACTGAAGACATTGACATGGTGGAGTTATTATGGTAGAGTATGTTATAGAAGATCCATGCTTGATATGACAATTTTATGATTAATTATATTGTTAGATGAACACAGGATAGCATATAATACCATACAAATAGACAAATTATATAGATGCACCATCATGCGGTACACAGCAGATATAAGCTCTTAACCCGTTCTGTACCGGCGACGTCTTTTTCATCTTATTCTAGCTATCTTTAAACGATTTTGTGCAGTTAAAAAACGATCTGTGGTAGTCTATCTATCTACTGTAGGCCTATCTATTGCCTGACGCCGTGATCCCCGAAGGGGTGGCCACGAACGAACCGCCCCCATGCACGTCTGTTCCCAGTCAGTCGACGCCCCTCCTCCCAACCAGCACCGCCTTCATCCATGTACTTCCTCACTCCATCCTCCCACCTCTCCCTCTCTGTCCTTCCACCTCGCTCTCCTACACCCTCTTATGCTGGGGTCACACATTCACGTATATGCTCCCGTACGAAGGTTTATTGGTAGTTGGCAAACGAATACGTAAAACGTAAGGGCTTAGTACGCAAAACGTAAATGAAATTGTGTCTAGTCCTGGGGGTTGGTACGTGTGGTGGGAGTAGCCACGCTGGTCTGGGAGGTGGTGGGTGCGGCCAAGGCCGCCCGGTATGTTTTGGATTTCGAATCAGATACGTGGCTCGCGCTCACGTATGTCAAAAGTCGGGAAATCATACGTCTGACCGGGCTAGCTGCTACGTCTTACGGGAGCAGCCCCGTAAGACGTAGCAGCTAGCCCGGTAAAACGTAAGCTTCTCCCGCCAATCGTACAATATTCCCGTAAAACGGGAAAGTTTACGTTAGTCCGGCCGCATCTGGCAGAACCGCCGCACTGCGGGTTGGCGGGAAGACGCGGCACCGTTGTACGGTGGGGTTACGGGGGACAATGGGACCAGCGGGGGACCAGCGGGGGACACTCCAGTCACACCTCTCACCACACCGAGCAGCAACCAATAAGCCAACCCTGCCACCCTCTGCACCCTGCCGAAAACAAATCGTAGCAGCGAAACGACCGCACCTATGGCTTTCATATTTTTACCACATGTACCTTACCCTTTAGGCTACCCACCACAAAAATCCCCAATCCCTCCTCCCACCCACTCGCTGACTGTCGGTCCCGTCAGAAGGAAAAAAAAGGAAAATCTGTGGCGGCGAAACGACTGCACCAATCGGTTCCATATTTGTGTGACAAGTCCCTTACCCTTCTGCCTTCCCCCCACCACACCCCCAACCGCCTCCCACCACCCACTTCCAGCGTATCCGTACGAAGATAAGGAAAAAAAGGAAAATCCGTGGTGGCGAAACTACCTCACCAATCGGCTTCATATGTGTAACACAAGTCAATTACCCTTCTACCTTCCCCCAACCAACCCCAAAACCACCCTCCCACCATCCTCCCACCCATACATTCCGATACCATAAAAGTCTCTGTAGTCTATAGTGTCTTTTCAGCTACTTTCGGGGACCATCGGGGACCTGATTTCTGGCGAGGGGAGTGTTTTTTTGTACCATTATCCTTCCTTTCTCTCCCAACTTGATAGATTTAGCCCCAAAAAAAAAAAAAAACAAAAAAAAAAAAAAAATGGCACTGGCAGAAGCACACCGTCAAAATTGGCTGGCACTCAGCGGGTTAAGGTTACAAGGATGAATGGTCTTTCCTCTATAAAGGGAGTTCACAAAATTGAACTCCTCCAGGATGAATTCCGCGATGTTGTTGTTGTTGTTGTTGTTCCCCAAGCTGCCTGGCCGAACAGCCCCAAGGCCCCGAGCAAGGCCAAGGCCATAATCGAGCGCCGCCACAGAACCCTCCCCACCGACCACAATAAAGCCTGGGTGACCGAAGCCACTCCATGGCGGGGAGCTGAGGAGGGTGCAGAAATGCCCGGGAAACCAGCCCCCAGGGCCCTGTGTCCCTCAGCAATTATGAAGAGAAAGTTGAGGGGCAAGGAAAAATGTGACGCTTTGGCTTCCAATCTTGGTAGATTGGGTCATCCACATAGAGACGCCGTCACTTGAGATCTAGAAAATATAAGTAAAAGGAACAGTCAGAGTAAGCTATGGGTATGGCAGAGATTGCTCAGTTCTCACTCTGATAGACCAGCCCATCACCACATGACTAGAACCCAATCCTCTCAGCATCAGCTAGGAAAGGCCCTAGAAAGCCGCCTTTGGCGGGGGGATAGCTCCCCTATTTCAACCCTTTTCGGGGTTGGGCACCCGCCATTCCGCGATGTTGTTCATGGTGCCGATGAAGGATTGGGAATGGGAATGGTGTGGCCATTCCTGCCCTTTTGTAGTTCCCAGATTCCAACCCAGACCTACGTGGTTGACAAAGACTGTCTTTGTCTGTGTTTGGACAGACGGGGTGTGCCTACGATTGTTCGGAAACGGTCCACGTAAGTCCTAAAAATTCCCAAGACGTACGGCCTCAGCTACGCAGGTCTTGTGGGGGCGTGGCCATGGGCGTGGCCTGTGTTCCCGCAAATCGGGCAGCCCAGGCGGACTAACGGGGACATGCTTACGCAAGTCGCAAGCACGTACGTAGTTCCATACGACTACATTACGTCTGACGTAACACTGGCCCGGTCACGGTACGTATGTCGGGAAGTGCAATAGTCGTAGTCTATACGGGTGTACACGGCCGGACTACGCCCGTCAGAACACAAAATTGGCGATCACGCCTGACGGGAGCATACGGGAGCGATATACGTGAATGTGTGACCCCAGCATTAGTCATTCTCTCGTTTTCCATACGTTACATATGGCAGAACCATCTCAAGTTGTTCCTTTTCACATTTTCCAGCGCATCTACCTCCACACCCCACACCTCCTCCTTACTTCCTCATTTGTCTGTCTATCCCTCCATGTAACTCCGCACACACTTCTCAAGTAACTCATTTCCACCGCTCTCACTCTTGGTCTGAGTCTCTTCCCGAACATCCATGCTTCGCTTTCCTAAGTTAGTGTCGGGATTACCACACTGTCATGCAAGGACTTCTTCACTTTCATACTGACCACCCTATTTCTTGTTACTGCTTTCAACGTTCTTACAACCCTCTTCCCCTGTTGCACCCTCTCCCGCACTTCTTCATCCATAGTCCCATCTTTACTCAACACACTGCCCAGATACTTAAAAGAGCTGACATCTCCATAGCCTGACCGTTCAACTTCACCTCACACTCTGTGACTTCACTCCTTTCTGTGGTAGTAAAAAGGGTTAAGTGAGATTTTTCGAATTATATTAATTGCCCTTTTGAAACTGAATAAAATCTTCTAATAGTTGCCAGAATATAATGAAAAGGACGTCGCTGGTACAGAAGGGGTTAAATGCTACAGTTAAAAATAAACAAACATAATATTATCCATAGAGGTTATACAAAAAGAAGATATAGGTTATGCCAGAATAGTTACAAACATACAAATACCGGTACTGTATATACCTAGAGCGGTACTGGTAATATATGAGTCATATTTCCAACACTTAAGGGGGAGGTAGTCGCTGTTTCTGGACACCCTTCTCCCTCATGTTTAGCATATTAGTTTTTCCATTTTAAGACGTTCGTTCCATTAGTTTGGCGATTTTGAGACCTTTCATCCCATTTCTTTGTCAATATTAAGACCTTTCGTGCCATTTAGGTGTCGATTTATTCCCTGGCGAGCGATAGCAAGTCTGTATTTTGTAAAGGAATCGGCCTTAGGCCGGGACATTTGTCTACCGAAAAATTTACAAATGTATCTTGAAAGGGGATGTAGGGGGTGCTTTTTCGAACTTGATGGAGGTCGAGCGAGGAAACTCAAAATTATATAAATAAATAAATACATAGGCCAAAAACCAAGCACTATCCCCTTAAGCTGACTATTTATATTAATGGCCACACTTAATTATACACCATATATCTTCCAAACATTCAGACAGTTTAAGTGACTGGACATTAAGGCAACCATATAAAAAATAAATTAATAACGGTAATCTACACAAGGACAACCTACGACATTCTGGTGCGAGTTATCATCGTACCGGTATTTGTGTTTGGTTCAGGGTGTCAAGACGAGCCCATAATGTTTAGCCTTTATTATTGTATATGTAAAGATAATTGTATTGTTTATAGTTCAAATGATATCTCAGGAGGTGATACAATGTCCAAAACAATGCTATTTCATGTTAGTGTTCTTGTATTCCTCATCATATTCATCCAAGTCTTCAAACAAAATTGCTCCGGTTTGACGCCCTGGTTTGGTTTCTTAAGGGGGATGGGCCGGTTTTCTGGACCACTTTCTCCCTCATGTTTAGCCCCATTAGTTTTCAGATGTTAAGATATTTGCCCCATTAGTTAGCCAATTTTAAGACCTTTCGCCCCATTTCTTCGTCAATATTTAGACCTTTCGTGCTATTTAGGTGTCAATGTTTTCCCTGGCGAACGAGAGTGAGCCTGTAATGTTGAAAGAACCGGCCTTCGGCCGGCACATTTTTCTACCGAAAATTTTACAAATTAATCTAGAAGGGGGATCTAATGGATGTTTTTTTTTTTTTTTTTTTTTTAATTTGATGGAGATCTAGGGAGGAAACTAGAAAAATAATGAATACATGCAACAATCACCCAAAAAGTTAACCATCTCCCCATAATGCAAAAGCAGCAAACGACGATACAAAGATACAACTCATACCGTACAGCTGCAACATTTACCAGTAATATGGTAGATTAGCCAATTAGTACGTGGTCCTCCAATTAGTAAGTGAAACCCATATACAGTAAATACTATAACCGAAAATGAAATTGCATGCATACATTTCATATCAATATGCACCATAGTTAAGGTCAATTACGACACAATATATGAATCTAACTTTCTTTTTGAGATAGAGATTTCTTATCAATGTACTATACTATTTACACCACCGCGTACGTATTGGCAATACGCTATGCAATATCAAACGGAGACTTGACACCTCAACCAGTAGACCACTTCCACTAGTTGATCTCAACCAATGCACATTCAAGCAATTAAGGTTAGATTAAAATTTACGACTTATAAATTGCACTGGTTTAATACTAAGACATAATTTTTAACTCCCTAACAATGAGATGTATCTTTAGAGGACGTCCTAAGTCCTTACCCCCTACACTTCCCTCTTATTCCCTTTCCCCGTCTCCTTGTTGTATCACTATTTTGCCTTGCGATGTGGCCAACCCCTCCCCCTATAACCCCCATGGAGGTAACCCCCAAGTTGACGATATGCAACACAATCTAGATAAATTGTCATGTTGGGCCCAAATTTGGCAAATGAGTTTCAATGCGGATAAATGTAAAGTACTACATGTCGGATACCTAAATGAGAAAGCAAACTATTCGATGAATGGCACTCAGCTTAAGAATGTAAACAGAGAAACTGATCTGGGAGTAACAATATCGAGTAACCTAAAACCAAGTCAACAATGTTCAGAAGTTGTTAAGAAGGCAAACAAAATAATTGGCTTTATAGGCAGATCATTTGAGCATAAATCCAAAGAAGTTATCCTAACCCTTTACAATTCCTTAGTCCGCCCTCTTCTGGAATACTGCGTTCAATCCTGGTGCCCTTATTACCAAAAAGATATAAACAAGCTAGAACGAGTTCAACGTAGAGTTACCAAAATTATACCTAGCCTAAAGAAAAAACCATACGAAGAGCGTCTTAGAGAATTAAATCTATTTCCTTTAACCCAGCGCAGATTAAGAGGCGACTTAATTCAAGTGTTCAAAATCATCAAAGGCATCGACAATATGAACTGTAGTAAGTACTTCACTATCGACCAATCTAATTACACGCGGGGAAACGGTTGCAAAATTATTGGTAAATCTTTTAACTCGCACGAATCTAAGAATTTCTTCTTCAATCGAGTTGTCAACTTGTGGAATGGGCTTCCCCGAGACGTTATAGACTGCAGCACCGTTGATTCATTTAAATTCCGCCTAGAAAAATATCTCGCATCAAACCCGCGACTGACTGCGTTTGTAAATGAATAACTTTATCCTCCCCTCAGTTACTAACCCATATGTCCCCTACTAACTTCCTAGTCCTGCCACGTTAGTGGCAGGGCAGTAGTTCCCTTACCCACTCTAAACCACTGTTTGGACACTTGATCCTCAGTGTTTTGGAGGACAAGCAGCCTAGAAGGGCCACTAGATCTGTTGTTGCTTGATTTCCTTTGTACTCCTTTGTACTCCTTTGAGGTAGAAAGCCTTTATCACTCTGACCTTCCGTCCTTCTCGGATACCTCTTGTCCCTGTGGTGCCGCCCAATAGATCTTCGTCCCGCCCCACTTTTTTGTATTTGCCGATCACTTAAACTATTCTTATACCACCGCCTGGGGACTTCATTGACAAAATAAAACACACACACACACACATTATAGTGAGTGGAAGTACACATGCAATCCATAAAAACTATGCACGCAATTGAATATTTAATGAGCCCATATGAGATATCACAGTTCTATATACCGTACTATCTTAACTGCTTCCGAGTTTAGATTTAAAGGATCCAACATTCAAATGGCTCATGAGTACACAGTGCAGCCACTCCGTGTACCTGTAGACTGTAGACTGTCTGGCAACCCGACCCCCGAGACCATCCTATGAATTAATTAACCCTAGCTGAGGCATCATAGCAGCAACAGAACCCCAGACTTGGCCGCCTTCCCTCCACTATAGTCTTATGTTGACTTGCAGTATAGCCCACAGCCGGGAAGGAGTACAAAGGAAATCAAGCAACAACAGGTCTAGTGACCCTTCTAGGAGGAGGGGGAAGGGGGGTACAATACAATACGATAGGATAGATTATAATTATGAGTATAAAGCAGAACAAAACAGAACAACATAGACCAAAGATAAATACCGGGTACCGCAAATATTAAATGGAACAGGAACAGATAGAATGGAACAGAAAATATTAAAATCAATATAGAACAGAATATAACCAAATATAATAATATAATATCTGGCTTCACTGCATGCTTCTTACAATACTTGATTAGCCATTTTAGGTAGTGCAGTGAGTCCTTACTTTACTGGGAAAGCTAAGATTAGAACAGTTACACAGGTAAGGTTGATACGATTTTATTCACATGTTATTTAAATACTGGCACCTCTATGTTAGGTTGCCGAGCAGGAGTCCTGTATACGTCTCTCTTTCTCTGGCTGGTATCCATTCGGCCCTATTCAGCCAACTGTTTTAAGACGTTTATCCCCATCTAGGTGTCGATATCTCCCTGGCGAGCGATAGCAAAGCCAGCATTGTATGGAGAAATCCGGCTTCGCCGGAGACATTTCTCTATCGAAAAATGTACAAATTTAGCTTGCTGTAAAAAAAAAATATATATACAGGTATATACCGGTATATATATATATATATATATATATATATATATATATATATATATATATATATATATATATATATATATATATATATATATATATATATATATATATGCTGGCTCGCTTCTTCTCGCCAGGAAAATATTGACACCTGGATGGGGGTAAACGTCTTAAAACAGTAGGCTGAATGGGGCCGAATGGATACAAGCCAAAGAGAGAGGAAGAAAGAGAGAAAAAAAGCGAGGTGAGCTCCCTTAACTAGATTGGAAAGCTAAGACTAAGACAGAGTACCGGTACACACTTCGGTACCGGTACCGTATATAAGGTTTACTTACTAAGTGAACATATACTGGTTTACAAACAGAGTATAATTATAGTTAATACCGTACTCCTAGGTTACAAACAGACCTATGAATAAACAGTACAGTACCTGTATGATTTAACAGGAAAATACAAATAATCAGTTAATTGAACAGGTAGCGTGGCTCATATATATATTGAAATATCGAGTTACAAGCACGACAGAATAAATTATATGAACAGCAGAGTCAAGTATAATCTACGAAAATCAACAAAGATATTGGGGGGGGGGGGAGAGGTCGGGTGCCAAACATCTGTTTCTCGATCAAGACTGCGGTTGCTGGAGCGTACGTCTTTTTGCAGTTTGTATGTTTTTGTGCCAGTGGCGATCTTCGTATACGAGTCACTTTCCGTACAAGCTCCTCAACAGTCTCTAAAGAGGTGTCCTGTGAATTTGAATGTAACAGAACGAGTATGATCAAACTCCTGAACACACCATTCCCAACCAATCATATCCAATGTTCATTCATAGTCATGCTCAGCCTTATGGGGGATACAATTTACTGCAAAGTTAATTTGAAGGAAGTATAATGACAGGAATGTAAACTTGAGCGAGCACCCCTGAAGTAAGCACTGTAGGGTACATGGGTGTTGCTATAACCCTCTTACTCACTCCATCATCAATCATCATATTGATTCACTGTCGCTTTACTCCCAGTGAGCAGTGTAGCGCAGTGTAGTGAAATGCACACAGAAACTTAATTGAACTTACGGTAACTTACCTTAACCATATATAACTCAATCGAAGTTATTGCGTATAATGGCCGTAAATATAATTATTACTAAGACGTTACTCTCCTTTTCCCAGATATACGAAAGATCACTTACCGGTATAACTGTGTTATGTCACTAACCAATCTGTCCCTTACTAACTTCCTAATCCTGGCACGGAATTAGTTCCAGGGCAGTAGATCCCTTTCCAATTTTCCCTTACCCACTCTAAACCACTGTTTGGACACTTGATCCTCAGTGTTTTGGAGGACAAGTAGCCTAGAGGGGTCACTAGACCTGTTGTTGCTTGATTTTCTTGGTACTCCATTGTACTCTAAGATAAACTTTATACCCTAATTAAGTAAGATAGTTTACCAATATTAAACTTAACCTTTCCGAACTAACCTACCCTAAACTGGCCAACACTTAATTAGTAACCCAACGTAATCTAAAATAAATTATGTCATTCTAACCTACTTGGTAATCTAATTAACTAGATTAATCTGAACTAAGTTACCGTACATTACCAATCCTAGGTTAAACTAAACAAAACAACATGAAAGTTGGATGTGAGCATTCACCATTGTAGCTGAAGCGAGCAAGCAAGCAATCATTAAGTTCAAATTCACTACTCCACGCTTAGGCTGATTTACAGGACTCTTTTCAGTAACTTTTGTTCCGTAAATCTATTCTGGTAATATTTAGATAATATTTCGCCGTTATCGGCAATTAAACCGAATGTAGAATAGCATCAGTGAAAATATTATTTGTTTTTCTAAAATTATGTTTCAAAAGCTGCCATGTCATTTTGTTATGGAGGGTAAAAGCAGCCGTGTAGCTATATTCTCCATTCAGGGCGTAGTTAACTTTCACACTTACTCCACCACTGTTGATGATCATATTGATCGACTCTTTGTGTAACCAGCCAATCGTATTCGTGCACGCGGGACTAGGCTATGGACTTTTAAACTTACTCTACCCATATATATATATATATATATATATATATATATATATATATATATATATATATATATATATATATATATATATATATATATATATATATATATATATATATGAATTCAAACATTACAACTTAACTAAATTAACATAACCTAATATGACCTGGCATAGCCAATCTGACCTCAATACTTAATACAAACATATTATATATAACTACCATAACCCAACCTATCGTACCTTAATCTATCCTACCATACCCTAACCTGATCTAATCTTAGCTAAGTCTAAGCTATCCTAATCCTCCTCTAATCAAACTAAACAACACCAACTCTAACATTCCCCAAGTAAACCTACCCGTCTACAGTAAACTCTTCAAAATATACTTCCCACTCCCTGTCCCACGAGCTTATCCTGAACTTGCTCTTGTTTACAGTGGCAACTCCTCCGTACCCTTCAACTAGTATCATAGTGAGGACCAATTTATATGTTGGTGTCGGCTTTCCTTTGTTACGCTTTATAATCACACAGATGAAGTGATTATGACCGAACACCACTGAATCAAGTATACTATACTACGAAAGAAGACGGTCAGGGTGTAGGTATTACCACTTTCAATCATTTAATCATCAGTAAACTCAGTATATGCTGGAACCTAACGTCAAAGTGACCCTACATTAACTAAATCTGACCTAAGTTAATTTAAATTCAACCCAAACTACTTAGTCAACTAACCTTATTAACAAAACAATACCAACCTAACCTAGCTGAAACTAACCTACATAAATCTAACTGGGCCCAATCAAAGTTCAACCCTAGCTACTAAAACAAGTAATATAATATAACTTAAATAAACCTATACTAACCAAATCTCACTAAACAATATAACCTTATCTAATCAAACCTACTCTGCCCTAACCCCTACCTTTTTCTAACTAAACAATGGCCAAATGTACTGTACCTTCCCCAACCAATCGATATACGTGCACGACATTATTGTACTGACCCACCACCAAGCATTAGGAAGGCAGCCAGGGTGTCCCGGTAACCACTCTCACTTTTTCAATCTCCATCGGTCATATTGATCACTCTTAAGCCGGTATCACACGAGAGCGTTTATACCTACCTATGTGCCTACCTATGTGGAGTTCGCCACTCTTGCTAGTGGCACCGAAGAGCGCACCGCCCTTCGTTGTTGTTGGAGAATTGGTGCAGCAGACTATTCGAAGAGGTGGAGCGCACCCTTGTGAAGATGGGCTCGTCTGGAACTTTTTGTAGTTCGACAACGAGAGCTCTCTTGAAGCTGTCTAACGAGACACCTCTCATGTCTCTCACTCGCCGCGGGAGTTATATATATACTGTACAGTAGTCAACATTCGATGATCAACATTTTTCTGGCAACATTTCTGGAATATTTTGCAACGGTAACGGACACTAGACTGATGATAGATGAATTTAGGTAACCGAAATATTATATATGTTGACCTCAGAAGCTGCCAGACCAGTGTTGAGGATAAATGTTGAGTGAAAAAGCGCTCGTGTGATACCGGCTTTAGTCATTCAGCTCAGTGCACGCAGGGACCTATATACTGGCCAAATATAACTTATGCTACTGTATTTAAAATTTAACCACAAAAAGTTAGCAAAATATATTAACCAAACATCAGCAAAAACAAGACCAAATAACATTACATAATATACCGGTAACCTAACCTAATCTATCCTAACCAAGCCTAATTTACTTGAGTCCTACACTAATCTACATCAATCTTACATGACCAAACCTAACCTATAACTGACACAGTATGCAAGACTGACTGAACACTAGGATACTGTAACATGTAAACCAGGGCGTATATACCAGTGGCAATCCCTCGCACAAACTAAATCATCAGTGATCATATTGCTTGACTGTCCTTGTACTAATAGTCATTCAGCTCAGTGCAAGCAAGAGTGCGTGCACTGGTATACATGCAGTGTCGATAGTGCTTACACACACGCACTCCATTCATTTATCTTACATCCCTAGCCTAGCCTCTCTCTCTCTCTCTCTCTCTCTCTGCGTACGTGTTAACTATCGTGAGCGTGTCAGTGCCCTATATCTTAAGCCAAATAAGCAACCACGTAAGGGTATCGTGGGAATGTAAACTATTTGCATAAAAAAAACTGCGCAGCCAAGGACAAGACTTGAAGGTTGAGTCACATGAGAGCTTTTTCGGAAATGTCAATCGACAACTATTTTAGAAAATAAGAACCTAAGAAAATAGGAGTGTGCAGAAAGCCGTTTGGCCCACACAAGGCAGATACCTCTCACACCCAACCCTAATTATAGGCCCAGCTCACTAACACCATGAGGACCGACCCCACCAAAACGGTCAAAGGTCAACACAAGATTACGGGGTCTGCAGAGTGCCGATTGTCCCACACCCGGCAGATCCCCCTCACACCAAACCCATCTCGTCCATATGCCTATCTAATTTTATCTTAAAGCTCTCTGTCGTTCTTGATCCCACTGTAACACTTGATAGCCTATTCCACCTATAAAGAACTCTTGTTATCAAACCAATATTTGCCTACGGTATATCTTTTCTGAAACTAGATTTATCTAATTTGAAACCATTTGTTGGAGTTCTTTCGCTATCACAGAGCTTTAGTACATCTTTCATGTCCATTTTATTAATACCACTAACCCACTTGAACAGATATAAGAGATTGTTTTTTACGTAGCTAATATTCTAACATTATAAACTGCCAGGTCAAAATGCTGTCGGGTCATAGTTGCCGAAAAACAGCTGAGAAAAGTGATCGTGTGACTAATCCTTCCATTACGATGACAAATCTTGTTCTTTAATCTGGCTGTCGACGGACGATTTTTGTATGTTAAAAACGTTTTAGAAATAAGGGATTATATACTGTATATACCGGTATAAACAGTATACTGTATATACCGGTATATACAGTATACTGTATATATTTGTTTTTTCTTTCCAAAATGTCTACCGTACTTAATAAGAGTAAGTTACACTGGCTTCCTTTTACTCATACTAGCGACTTTTTAAATTTCGTTTAGAAAAGACTTTTAGCAGTCCATGTGAAAACTTAATCATTCATGTAGGGTCGCGGTCATTGGTTCTGATACATTAGAAGCCTCGACCTGATTAAGGGGGGTCACCGGCATTTTGTTTGATCTTTCTCTTCTGTTCTCTATTTCCCTGGCTTGTATCCATTCGGCCCCATTCAGCCAACTGTTTTAAGACGTTTATCCCCATCCAGGTGTCGATTTCTTTCTGTCGAGCGATAGCGAGCCAGCATTGTATGGAGAAATCCGGCTTCGCCGGAGAAATTTACATATTTAGCTTGCTGTCAAAACAAAAATATATATACATATGCTGTCTCGCTACCGCTCGCCAGGAAAATATTGACACCTGGAAGGGGGTAAACGTCTTAAAACAGTAGGCTGAATGGGGCCGAATGAATACAAGCCAAAGAGAGAGGGAGAAAAAGAGAAAACAAGCGAGGTGGACTCCCTTAAATGAACCTCCACAATGCAAACCTCTGGTAAAGAATAAATAAGTAAATTCAATTCAGCCCGAGACAGCTTCGAAAATGTGTGTATCAGCATTAACCCCTTCTGTACCGGCGACGTTCTTTTTCATTTTTGTAGCTATATGTAGACGATTTTGTGCAGTTTAAGAAGGATCTATGGTATCAAAAAGGGTTAGGTGAGATAGTTCGAAGCCTGTTACTTGCTGGAGGCCCTTTTTAAACTGAATAATATCGTTTAATTGTAGCAAGAATATAATTAAAGAGACGCCGCGGTACAGAATGGGTTAATGACTGCGACCGTACATGTGTTTCATAAATACTTAAAATATTTTCAAAGGGAGCGCTGTTGTTGCTTTACTCCATTCAGTTGACCCGTGCATGGCTCCTAACTGGTGTTTGTATAGAGGCTCATGATTGGCTATCTTATCAGTACCCTTGATCACTGGCCAAAATGTGGTCATGTGGTGATGGGCTGGTCTATCAGAGTGAGAACTGAGCAATCTCTGCCATACCCATAGCCTACTCTGACTGTTCCTTTTACTTATATATTTTCTAGATCTCAAGTGACGGCGTCTCTTCCGTGGATTGACCTCCCAATCTACCAAGATTGGAAGCCAAAGCGTCACATTTTTCCCTTGCCCCTCAACTTTCTCTTCATAATTGCTGAGGGGCACAGGGCCCTGGGAGGGGCTTTGGTTTCCCGGGCGTTTCCGCACCCTCCTCAGCTCCCCGCCATGGAGTGGCTTCGGTCACCCAGGCTTTATTGTGGTCAGCGGGGAGGGTTCTGTGGGGGCGCTCGGTTATGGCCTTGGCCTTGCTCGGGGCCTTGGGGCTGTTCGGCCAGGCAGCTTGGGGAACAACAACAACAACAACTGGCCAAAATGAGTGGCGGAGCTGATAATGTATTTATTGTTATCTATATTATTCCTTATTTATTCATTAAACTATATACGTTTAAGTAATTTTAATGATTACTTAATAAATTATAGTCTTATCCGCATCTATAGAGCTATTAAATATCACATGAAACACAATAATGACATATATCATAAAGTAAACAAGCGAAATAATGAAATGATAAACACAAGAATTAAGCAAGAGAAAAGACTGACTGACCAGCTCACGCGGATTAGCCAATCACAGGCCATGATTTACTTACCGGTATCACACATTTAAAATAGGCAGCGACGGCATTTCTTACCTTGCTTGTGCTTACTGTATCTTCCCTTGCTTGTGCTTACTGTATTATATCTACAATTGTATGTGTTCTATATAGTATTTTATAGCTATTAACGTTCTGATGTCACCCTATGTGGTGGATTGTGTTCTTTTATTTCATAAATTTCAATTTAGTAAGCGTTGTTTCCACATAGCGATTTTCATAATTTAATTTGACTTTATATTGTCCTTGTCCCAATTTTGGTTTGTTTAGTTTGCAAGTTTTACAGTTTAAATTATACTTATAATTACTAAAACACATCTAGTTTAATAAATACATATGAATAATAAAGAAAAATATACTTAATTCATACGATAATGTGATAATCTACAGTGATATTCGAAACTTAATATAGCATTAATGCTTTCCTTTCATTGTTGGATTTGTTATATCAATACTCCTATATATCCAAGATATGCAGACTCCATTTGTTATATCAATACTCCTATATATCCAAGATATGCAGACTCCATTTGTTATATCAATACTCCTATATATCCAAGATATGCAGACTCCATTTGTTATATCAATACTCCTATATATCCAAGATATGCAGACTCCATTTGTTATATCAATACTCCTATATATCCAAGATATGCAGACTCCATTTGTTATATCAATACTCCTATATATCCAAGATATGCAGACTCCATTTTCTCCAATGCTTTGTATATTTCTACCTGCTCTCTCCTCTTCAATCTTATCTCTTCTTTGTTTCACGCTATCACCTTTATTTTTTCTTACTTCTGTTATTTCGGCTTCTCTTTTCTATTCTTCTTCCATTTCTCCAATGTTTTCATCGCTCCTCTTCCATAACAGATCTATTGTTTTTCTTTGTGTTCTTTCTCTACTACATTTTTGCTTTACGCTCTCTTTAAGGGGGGTCACCGGATTTTTTTTTTATCTTTCTCTCCTTTTCTCTCTTTCTCTAGCTTGTATCCATTTGGCCCCATTCAGCCATCTGTTGTAAGATGTATATCCCCATCTAAGTGTCGACTTCTTCATGGCGAGCGATAGCGAGCCAGCATTGTATGGATAAATCCAGCTTCGCTGGAGAAATTTTTCTATCGAAAAATGTACAAATTTAGCTTGCTGTCAAAACAAAAATACATATATGCTGGCTCGCTACCGCTCGCCATATAAATATTGACACCTGGATGGGGGTAAACGTCTTAAAACAGTAGACTGAATGGCGCCGAATGGATACAAGCCAAAAAGAGAGGGAGAGAAAGAGAAAAAAAAGCGAGGTGGGCTTCCTTAAAATATGATTGTTCTTTTGTTTATAATTATGTAGTTTCTTCCTCGTATCTGGTCTTTATATGTTTACTTTCCTTTATATTTCCTCTCATCCTAATACACATTTATTCCTGTTCCCTTAATTTATCTTTGTTTTATGTTTATCTTTATTTTCTCTTCCTTGGCTTTTCTATTTTTTCCCCACTCTCCTCTGTAACTGTCCTTATTAGTATTTCTTCTTTGGCCTTGGCTCCTCCTGCTCTTTCAATTATTATTCCCTTTATGGGTCTCAACAAATTTGTCTTTCTTTTCTTCTTAAAACTCCTCTTTGTCTCTTTAAGTCTCACACAGTTCGTCTAGCAACAATGTGTTATTCCAAATATAATTGAATATGTTTACCAGCACACTTTACCACTATTCTATACCCCTACAATTTGGACATTTGTAAGTTGTAAGGAAAGGTGGTTGAACCATCTCCATAGAGTATCTTCAGACTCGTAATAATATGCAGTATAGCAAGTTAAATTGACAAAAACATAAACTATCTCGTCTATCTGTATAATCTCCACCTTTTTACCTGTTCGTATGTCTACACATATCTATTTGCCACATCTCTGTGTTCATAGTATTTCCATTTAAGGTTTTATAATCGCAACTGCTTCAAACCTCTTTTTCTCTCTCTGTTGAACTCACACATACAACCCCTCACTCACACACACAGATGCCGCTAACCACCCTACCCATGCCCCAACGCTCCTCAACGTGGGTAACACGACAAGCGGGCATAACTAAAAAGATTGATCCCAGAGTCGACCCACAAACTAAAAGCGCATGGAATACAAGACGGTGTGTTGAAATGGATAGAAAATTGGCTTGGCGACAGAAAGCAAAGAGTAGTCATAAACGGTAAGGCATCTAAATGGACCAATGTAAGTAGCGGGGTACCCCAGGGATCGGTACTAGGACCAATTCTCTTTCTAATTTACATCAACGACATAGATGAGGGTCTCACCTGTACAATCTCAAAATTTGCTGACGATACAAAAATTGAAAATAGCGTACTCTCAAAAGAACAAGTTGACGATATGCAACACAATCTAGATAAATTGTCATGTTGGGCCCAAATTTGGCAAATGAGTTTCAATGCGGATAAATGTAAAGTACTACATATCGGATACCTAAATGAGAAAGCAAACTATTCGATGAATGGCACTCAGCTTAAGAATGTAAACAGAGAAACTGATCTGGGAGTAACAATATCGAGTAATCTAAAACCGAGTCAACAATGTTCAGAAGTTGTTAAGAAGGCAAACAAAATAATTGGCTTTATAGGCAGGTCATTTGAGCATAAATCCAAAGAAGTTTATCCTAACCCTTTACAATTCCTTAGTCCGCCCTCTTCTGGAATACTGCGTTCAATCCTGGTGCCCTTATTACCAAAAAGATATAAACAAGCTAGAACGAGTTCAACGTAGAGTTACCAAAATGATACCTAGCCTAAAGAACAAACCATACGAAGAGCGTCTTAGAGAATTAAATCTATTTCCTTTAACCCAGCGCAGATTAAGAGGTGACTTAATTCAAGTGTTCAAAATCATCAAGGCATCGACAATATGAACTGTAGTAAGTACTTCACTATCGACCAATCTAATTACACACGGGAAACGGTTGCAAAATTATTGGTAAATCTTTTAACTCACACGAATCTAAGAATTTCTTCTTCAATCGAGTTGTCAACTTGTGGAATGGGCTTCCCCGAAACGTTATAGACTGCATCACCGTTGATTCATTTAAACTCCGCCTAGACAAATATCTCGCATCAAACCCGCGACTGACTGCGTTTGTAAATGAATAACTTTATTTTATCCCCCCCTCAGTTACTAACCCATCTGTCCCCTACTAACTTCCTAATCCTGCCACGGACATTAGTTCCAGGGCAGTAATTCCCTTACTCACTCTAAACCACTGTTTGGACACTTGATCCTCAGTGTTTTGGAGGACAAGCAACCTAGAAGGGTCACTAGATCTGTTGTTGCTTGATTTCCTTTGTACTCCTTTGTACAAGAAGCAACAATTGTCCCTTGACCTTGGACGAGCATTACACGGTCGGCTACTCTCACCAACTACGGTATATTCGGCTACTCTCACCAACTACGGTATATTAGAACACAACAGTCAAAAGGCTTAAATCTTATCCCCTCTTAACCGTATTTTCTCAAATCACTCTTTAACCAAAGCTTAAATTATCGTAACCTAACCTTAACATAATCAAATTTATCCGAACCTAACAGAGACTACCCTAACATTATCTTCACTGAGCATAACCTTTAGTCCACCTAACCTTAACTAACCAAACCTATTCTTAACCTAATACTAACAAATATAACTTACCCTAAATGACTTCAAACTGTGGGCGAAAAGACCAGTGTGCAAATGGCTTGTTGAAAAAATGATCAATAACACGTTTCGTGATTCGCTAATGTTACGGTACCCGTGAAATGACGTAGCTTCGGACGGGGGCTATACTTCGGAAATTTCTGGATAAAAGTATGTAAGGTACAGTTATGGAAAAATGACTGCATTATGGAAGAACACCGCAGACATAGCCTACTTGTTTTTCCATAATATCATGTATTTATCCCATAACTGTGGTTCATTGTATATTTTTTCTAGTGTCCGAAGTTACGTCATGTTACCGGTACCGGTACTAAATTAAAGATTGTGTAGATGAAATAAAACGTTTGAGGGTAGTTTGGGCTACTTTAAGTAAATTTACTTTAATTAAGTTCAGATTGTGTGTAGTTAGATCAGATTATGTTTCCTAAATTAGGATTACCTTGTTTATCTTCGTTATCTTGCTATTTTTCATGATGTCCGTACTTTCCTTCTAGCAGTGGAATCGTGCAAGCCTGCAACTCACGGGTAAATGGGCGAATCCAACCATGAAATGAGAGAGAGAGAGAGAGAGAGAGAGAGAGAGAGAGAGAGAGAGAGAGAGAGCGAGAGAGAGCAAGCGAGAGAGAGAGCAAGCGAGAGAGAGAGAGAGACGTTGTGAATAGGTACAATAGCCACACAGTTCTGACGATCCCAACGAGGTGGCCAAGACTTAATCCTAGTAGCCTACTGTAGATAGCAACCTGGAGAGTACGGGACTGTGGAAGAAAGGGATAGCAAAGATGAAGGCTCTCTCTCCCAACCCTCCACTTCCTCCAGGAATTGCCGTACATGCAAACAGTTGGAAATAAATAACCTTGCAGGGCTGGGAAATCACCGGAAGGTTTATAGAATAGTTAGACATAGAAAGGAGAGAGAGAAAGAAAATAGTAGGTTGTGTATACAGTATGTTGCAAGAATATATACCAGATGTCACGGAGAAGTGATATAAATTGTCCGGTTACGAAGCTAATACCGTATAATAAATGATACGGCATAATACAACAAAAGGATGGGACAAGGAAGGATGCAGGGAGACGCACACGAATGGTAACTAAATGATGCCACGCAGAACATAATGGGGAAGAAAACACAGATGGATGAATACATGATGTCACACAGAACAATAAGTAGGGAGAACACAGATGGCTCAATATATGTCACACAGAACAGAAAGGAGTGAGAATAACACAGATGGCTCTACAAATGATGTCACGCACAACAGATGGAGGTGGGGAGGGATGATGAGGAAGACAGATAACTCAGTAAATGGTGTCACGTAGAGCATAAGGGATTGGAAGGAGTAAGGTATGAAGTTGGCACAATATATGATGATGCACAGAACAGAAGGGGAAGGAAAAGAGGGAGAGGAACACAAATATATGATGTCACACTATACATACGGTACTTGCATAAGGGGAGGAGAGAGAAACACAGATGGCTCAATAAATGATGTCATACAGAACAAGAGGTGGTGGGAGGGAAGAAGGGAGAAGACTGCAGGTGTCTAAATACTGTATACAGTATGTCACATAGAACAGAAGGAATTGGTGAGGGGGATATACAGATGCCTGAATAAATTATGTCACAGGATAGAGGATTACAGGATAAGAAAATAACACAATTGGCTAAATAAATTATGTCTCACTGAACAGAAGGGGTGGGAAGTGAACAGTAGAGCACAGTGACTAATTACCTCCGCCAACGAAGACAACGGAGGTGTTTTCACCTCCGTTGATTTCTATGGTCAATTGTATGACCCATTTCACGCCTCTATTCAGCTTATTCGTCTATACAGTCTCTTGACTAATTCCCATTGAAAATAAAAGGAAAAACCGAAGAGACTAACCTGTTAGGAGGAATGGTCTAAAAATAGTAAGTGATACACGGAGAAAATGGAATTGAATTGAAAATAAATGGAGAGAGAGAGAGAGAGAGAGAGAGAGAGAGAGAGAGAGAGAGAGAGAGAGAGAGAGAGAGAGAGAGAGAGAGAGAGAGAGAGAGTGAGAGAGAGAGAGAGAGAGAGAGAGAGAGAGAGAGAGAGAGAGAGAGAGAGAGAGAGAGAGAGAGAGAGAGAGAGAGAGAGGGGGGGGGGGGGGGGGCAAAAGGTTACCAAGGGCGTGAGTTTAAACACATGATAGGGCTCTGGAGAGAAGGGTGTTAGGGGAGGGATCAGCTACACACACACACAACTCATGTGAAGCTCTACCTCACCTCTCTACACTTCTTAAGGGGACAGTGGCTGTTTGTTTGGTCTATTAATTCATTTATTCATACATGTTTTTATAGTTTCCTCCCTAGACCTCCACCAAGCTTAGAAAAACACCCCCTAGACCCTCCTTCAAGATAGATTTGTACATTTTTCGGTAGAAAAATTTCCCGCCCAAAGGCCGATTCCTCCTAAAATTACAGGCTCGCTTTCGCTCGCCAGGAAAAAATCGACGCCTAAATGGCACGAAGGGTCCTAATATTGACAAAGAAATGGAGTGAAAGGTCATAAAATCCCCAAACTAATGGAACCAACGTCTTAAAATCTCAAAACTAGTGGGGCTAAACATTAGGGAGAAGAGGGTCCAGAAAAACGGTCTGTCTCCCCTTAACAAACATATACCTCCCCACCTCTCTATCCACATGACAACTATACTATCCTCCCTCACTGCACAATGTTGGTATTATAGTCTGCCTCACAACGTCACACCCTAAAGCCGGTATCACACGAGAACATTTATAGTCAACATTCGATGATCACAACTTTTCTGGCAACATTTCTTAAATAGTTTGCACTGGTATCAGAAACTAGACTGCTGGTAGATGAATTTAGGTCACCGAAATGTTTTAAATGTTGACTTCATTAGCTGCCGGACCAGTGTTGAGGATAAATGTTGAGGGAAAAAGCGCTCCTGTGATACCGGCTTTAGACTGAACCTCAAATCACACTTTACAATTGTTAGTCTATTTCCTCCAAACACTTCACCATTGCCACATAGTACCCTACACTCATAACAAATGGTGCAACACGTACCGGTATGTTGTTATTCATGCAAATATTTATACAGCCCTTGTCCAGGATTGATTTAGGCATTAAATTTGCTGTATAATAAATTTTAGGGTTCGAATCCTGGTGGATCACATAATTATGCTTTCATTAATTTCATTGTAGGTGTTTGGTGTTGTGGTGAAATTAGTAAAAAATATATTATAGTTTTACTATAATAATATACACAAATATCACAAATAAGGTTACATGTTGGTGCATATACCGTACCCACATAATGAAAAATAAAGATCCACAAACTTTGTTTTATTTGTGATTGTAACTTACGGGGGTAGGGTTTATTTGTGATTGTAACTTACGGGGGTAGGGTTTATTTGTGATTGTAACTTACGGGGGTAGGGTTTATTTGTGATTGTAACTTACGGGGGTAGGGTTTATTTGTGATTGTAACTTACGGGGGTAGGGTTTATTTGTGATTGTAACTTACGGGGGTAGGGTTTATTTGTGATTGTAACTTACGGGGGTAGGGTTTATTTGTGATTGTAACTTACGGGGGTAGGGTTTATTTGTGATTGTAACTTACGGGGTAGGGTTTATTTGTGATTGTAACTTACTGGGGTAGGGTTTATTTGTGATTGTAACTTACGGGGGTAGGGTTTATTTGTGATTGTAACTTACGGGGGTAGGGTTTATTTGGGATTGTAACTAACGGGGGTAGGGTTTATTTGTGATTGTAACTTACGGGGGTAGGGTTTATTTGTGATTGTAACTTACGGGGGTAGGGTTTATTTGGGATTGTAACTTACGGGGGTAGGGTTTATTTGGGATTGTAACTTACGGGGGTAGGGTTTATTTGTGATTGTAACTTACGGGGGTAGGGTTTATTTGTGATTGTAACTTACGGGGGTAGGGTTTATTTGTGATTGTAACTTACGGGGGTAGGGTTTATTTGTGATTGTAACTTACGGGGGTAGGGTTTATTTGTGATTGTAACTTACGGGGGTAGGGTTTATTTGTGATTGTAACTTACGGGGGTAGGGTTTATTTGTGATTGTAACTTACGGGGGTAGGGTTTATTTGTGATTGTAACTTACGGGGGTAGGGTTTATTTGTGATTGTAACTTACGGGGGTAGGGTTTATTTGGGATTGTAACTTACGGGGGTAGGGTTTATTTGGGATTGTAACTTACGGGGGTAGGGTTTATTTTTTGGTCTATTTATATTATTTATAATTTATTTATTTATGTATTTTTCAGTTTCTTCCCCAGACCTCCATCAAGCTTAAAATAAAAACACCCCCTAAAAATAAAATGTATAGTATATTTTTAGGTAGACAAATATCGAAGGCCGTTTCCTCCATAATTACAGGCTCTCAATCGCTCGCCAGGAAACAAATCGACACCTAAATGGCACGAAAGGTCCTAATATTCACAAAGAAATGGGGTGAAAAGTTTTAAAATCGCCAAACTAATGGAAAGAACGTCTTAAAATCTCAAAATTAATGGGGCCTAAACATGAGGGAGCAGGGAGTCGATAAAAAAGCAACTTGACACCTCTTGAGCTGAACTGTTATCCACACCTCGTATATAACTGTTACTTGATCGCCACACACACACACAACCTCATAACTAACTGTTACAGCGGCGTATCTCTCTTCACCTCACCTCACAAACGTTACCGTATCTATTTCTAACCAGTTCCCCTTTGACCGACTTCGTACACCATAATAGCCTAATTTACCAGTCTTGCTAAGGCAGCCTCCCAGAAGCTGGGTGTGCTCAACCGCCTTAGGGGGTTCTTTTCCCCTGCACAGCTTCTTGCTCTGTACAGGGGCATAGTGCGCCCTTGTATTGAGTATTGTTCACATGTGTGGGGAGGTTCCTCTCACACCGCTCTCCTAGACAAAGTTGAAAGGAAGGCCTTTCGTATCATTAACTCCCGTCCACTCACCAACTCTCTGCAATCTCTCTCTCTCCGCCGCAATGTTGCATCTCTCTCGCTATTCTATCGCTACTATAATAATCAGTGTTCCTCAGAGCTATCCCAGTGCATACCACCTCCTTTACGTAGGGCACGTGGTACCCGTCTTGCAACTCAATCTCACCCCTACTCTGTGCAACTCTCCAACCCAAGAGTGAAACGTTACTCTCAAACTTTCTTCTACTCAACAGCTGAGCTCTGGAACTCTCTCCCAGAATCAGTCTTTCCCTCTTCCTATGACTTAAATTGCTTCAAACTCCGTGTGTCCAGGCATTTTGGCTCGAACGTCCCTTGATTTTGGCCCTGTCACTCTTTCAACTATGGGGGAGGCACTCGCTATAGGCAATTATGCCTTTTGCCTCCCTCAATCACATAGAAAAAAAAATTGCTGCCTCGCCTCAACTCATACCTACGTTGATTTACCCTTTTATCAGATCACAACCATCACCTCACTATTTTAATTTATTTTCATATTTTTTGTTTTTATTACCTATTTGCAAGACCTGGCATTTGTCAACATTGAATGGCATCTGCCATTTTTCCGACCACTCTACTATTTTATTTTAAATCAGATTGCAGTTTATTTCTGTCTTCTTCGGTTAAAACTGATTTTCCTAACTTTGTGAGTGAGTGATCTCACTCACTCACTCTCAGTCTCTCTCTCTGACATCGATGTTGAACTAAATAATACTATCTCAAAGTTCGCTGATGACACAAAGTTAGGAAAATCAGTTTTAACCGAAGACAGAAATAAACTGCAATCTGATTTGAAATAAAATAGTAGAGTGGTCGGAAAAATGGCAGATGCCATTCAATGTTGACAAATGCCAGGTCTTGCATATAGGTAATAAAAACAAAAAAATATGAATACAAAATGAAAGGCCAGCCAATCAAAACAAATGCATTAGTTAAAGACCTGGGGGTACTTATATCTGAAAACCTAAAGACCTCAGATCAATGTGCAGCAGCTGCGAACAAGGCCAATCGAGCATTGGGATATATTAAGAGAAACTTTACTTATATAAATGAGAACATTATAGTACCTTTATTTAAAAGTATAGTGAGGCCCCATCTTGAATATGGCGTGCAATTTTGGTCTCCTTATCTGAGCAAGGACATTGCTCGAGTCGGTGCAGCGTAGTTGATTCCGTCACTAAGAAATAAATCTTATGAAAAACTAATACAATAAAAAAACATTCACTTAAAGAAAAGAAGGTCAATTAGAGTGTTTCAAGATACTAAAGGGATTTGACAAAATTGATGTAGATTCACTTTTTCAAAATAGATAATATTTCATTAACTCGGGGAAATGGAATTAAATTAAAAACCAGGAGGGCGAATCTCGATGTCACAAAGCACTTCTTCGCCTACAGTGTGGTCATCGAGTGGAACAAATTGCCAGAGAAAGTGGTACAATGTAAGACAATTGACACATTCAAAAGAAGTCTAGACATTCACTTTGAGGAGGTGGGAATAATATAGGTTAAAACAAAAATAAAACAAATAATAAGCTCTAGTACATAATATTTCTCAACTTCATTCTTCACTATAAATTTCCCGGTAGAATTTGTTCTCATTCTGAGGGGTGACTTTTTTTTTCCCCAACTGAATTTCATGCCGACCAACGGTCGGAGGAAAAGGTGGGTGGGGAGAGAGCCTTCTGCTTTGCTATCCTTGCCTTCCACTTTGTAGCAAATTCTATTTTAGCATTAAATCCGGACTACCTAGTAGGGACCACAAGGTCTGTGTAGTCTGTGTATCTATGTAACTATATTTAACTCTCTCTCTATATATATATATATATATCTGGTGAGTCACCATACCTCTCGCCAGTTCCCAAGTGTCAAAACTCCTACCCTGTGAGTAGATCATGATTATACCGTATGCCATTGCTGCAACCGTCGAGAACCAACGAGACGCTTATTACCGTTAATTTCAGTCTTGTTGTTGTTCTTCTTCTTCTTGAACTTGATCATCCGGGCAAGTTGCCAGGGGAGAGAGAGAGAAAGATTAGGAAGAAGAGTTAGGAGCGGCTGCAGGTGATTGACAGTGTTCGACGGAGGCCTTCGGTGCTTTACAATGATTGTTGTGTCAGCCTCAGCAGGCTACAATATGGTCACACACATAATAATTCTAAATTATTCCTGACAGCCGAATATCGTCACCTCCAATCATCACCCATGTTCCTTCCCCCTCGCCTCACCACCCCAAAACCGCTCCCTATATCAACGCCCACACTCCTTTCTTCATATTGCCCAATTCCTTCTTGCTCTTCATCTTCCTCCACGTCTTCTTTTCTTCGTCATCATTAACTTCTTGCGTCTCCTTTTTGTTTGTCTATTCTTGCACCTCCTACTCCTCTTTTCGAACACCCAAAACATTTCTGCGCCTCCCTTTCTTTTACTCTTCCTCGACCACTTTCCTCTTATTCGTATAAGGGTAACATATCAAATTTTAGCAACCATAGACCGGTGATGCAATCATGTACTTTTAAATTATTAGGAACATAATGACAGGTTGAGAGAGAGGTATCATGACAAGGATTCGAACCCCACTCACATCAGAAATTATTGGGAGAATTGGGCACAATAACCACTCGACCATGAGCGGATGATCCAGTGGATACGGTGCCCAACTCTCTCAAAAAATTCTGGTGTGAGTCGATTCGAATCCTATTAGAATTAATTTGCTTGATATCCTTTACAGAAAAAATCACATTAAATAACATAACATTTGGAGTCCAGAAAGGAATTTCAACGAATGATGTTTGTTCTATATTTAAATAAATCACATATAAATACTCAATAAATAAAGGCTCGGGATATTTAACTTTTATTGATCTTTCTACAACATTAGATAATGTTGATAATTTTGTATTGGGCACCAAGCTTTTAGAAAATGGTATCCTTGCTGATAATATTTGCATGTTGATACGCTACCTGAACAACCAATATGCCAATGTTGTCTGGAGAGAGCACCAGGGTCGGTTTGGTCCAGTAGAAAAGGGTATGAGACAGGGAGGGACTCTCTCGCCACTTTTTGTTTTGTTTAATTGTGTCTTAATAGCATTATTACATCAGTTTCGGATTTGGATGTTGGATGTGTGTTAGGTGATATACGGGTGAATATCGTAGTTTAACTTATGCAGACGATGTCGTACTGTTTACAAAATATAAGTATGAAATTAATGAAGTATATGGGAACTTTCGTACGGAGTTACATAAACATAAATTGAAAACTAATATTAGAAAAAAAAAAAAATGCATGGTTTGAAAATCCGCAGAATTGTAATAGGGTAAAATAGGACCGAGTAATAATATTCTAGAAATTGTGCATTCATATTCATATTTGGGGCATACCATTAACTGTATTCTGCAGGACAAAGATGACATAGAATTAAGCCTTATACATTTGTATGCAAGTTCGAATATTTTCATGAAAGTTCAAATAGTCTATTTATAAATTGTAAACACATATCTACATAATCCCTGGCATTCTATTTAATTTCTATAGCAAGCCTGAAGATGGGTTATGCATGTGGACTAATGTAGGTACAATGAGCTTAAAAATGCATAACGCGTTTGAAGTAGCTGCTAAAGCATTAATACGGATTACTGTGGCTCCCTCATACAGCAGTACAGTAGTACAGAAACATGTAACGTTACTACTCAGACATCATCAGCTGGCACTTGTTCAAGCTAGATTTTATATAAGCCTCCATCAAATTGCTCTCTCATTAAATCAAATATTTATTATTTACGTAGTGGACATTTCTGTACTCATATACAGTATACATACATTATTTTCAGATAAATATGAAGTACTAAGGACATGCCTTCGGACATTCTGAGAATGGCTACGTGGAATGTTAGTGGCATGCATGATGGCACAAAAGAGAGAGAGGTTCTGGAAGTGTTAGTGAATGCCAGGCTGGATGTATGTGGAATGACAGAGACCAAATGGAAAGGTTCAGATGTGAGAGTGGGAGTGTGGAATGGGTGTGTGTGCTGGAGTGAGTGAAGGAACAGCGAGAGAAGGTGCATGTTTGTTTGTAAGTAGCAAATGGAAGGAATGTGTAAGAGAGTATGGGTCTGTGGGTTCAAGGATTGTGTGGGTGAGAATGAAAGTAGGAATACAAACGTGGGTGATTGTATGCGTGTATGCCCCAACAGAGGATATACTTGAAAGAAAGAAAGAGGAGTTCTGGATGAATGTGGAGGCGTGCCTGGAGAAGTTTGAAAAGAACGAAAGAATATTTCTGATTGGGGATATGAATGGTAAGGTGGGTGATAGGAAAGTTGAGGGAGTGGTGGGAGGGTGGGGGTACCATCAGAGGTGAATGGGAATGGTAGTGCACTTGTGGACGTATGTGTGGGGAGGAGGCTGTGGATAGCCAACACCTTCTTCCGACACAGAATGATCCACAAGTACACATGGACACGGATGTTGACGATGAAGGATAAGACAGTGGTGGAACGAAAGTCATTGATTGATTATGTATGTGTGGATGAACGAATGAAGAAATCTGTGATGGATGCTAGGGTGTATAGGGGTATTGGAGGGGGTCTGTCTGATCATTATGTAGTGGTAGCTAAGGTTAGGATACAAAAGAAGTGGGTGAGGAGAGCGGGAAGGAGGCGAGAGGAGGGTGAAATGGTGAGGAGGGTGGAGAGGTTGCAGGAGGAGGAAGTCAGGGAGGAGTACAGGAGAGCAGTGGAAAGACGACTAGGTGGGTTCGACCTGGAAGTTATGGAGGAAGTGGAGGAGATGAGCAAGGTGTTTAAGGATGAGATCTGTGCAGCATGTGAGGAGGTGTGTGGAGTGAGAAGAGGGAGGGGAGTGAAAGGTACAGCATGGTGGACAGAAGAGGTAAGAATAGCTGTGGAAGAAAAGAAGAAAGCATATAGAGAGTGGTTGGGTAGTACAGGGAATGAAGATTCCGAGAGACAGAAACGAGCGAGGTACGTGGAGAGTAAGAGGGTGGTGAAGAGAGTAGTGAAGGAAAGTAAGAGAAGAGTAGATGAGGAATTTGGAAGGAATCTGAGTGTAAAATGGAGGGAGATTAAGAAACTGTTCTGGAAAGAAGTCAAGAAAGTTAGGGAAGGTAGCAAGGGAAACAGTAAGGGTGTGAAAGATAAGAATGGGAGAATGCTAGCCGAGAAGCAAGAGAGAGTCGAAAGATGGAGGGAGTACTTCAGTGAGTTGCTAAATGTAAGGAATGAAGAGCCAGCAAACATAGTTGGATATGGTATGGGAGGGAGAAGAAGAGAAGTAGTGGAGGAGGTGGGGATCAGGAGGTCAGAAGTGTGGGAAGCCATGAAAAGAGTGAAGTTGGGGAAAGCACCAGGAACAGATGGAGTGTGTGGGGAAATGTTGAGGTATGGTGGTGAGATAGTGATAGAATGGGTATGGAAAATGTGCAAACTAGCATGGGAGAAGGGGAGTGCACCCGATGACTGGAAGACTGGCATAATAGTCCCCCTATATAAGGGCAAAGGGGAAAGAGGAGTGTGTGGTAACCACCGAGGAATATGTCTTCTAAGCGTAGTAGGGAAGGTATACAGTAGGGTAGTGATTGAGAGAGTGAGAGTGAGAACGGAGAAATGGATAGGCGACGAGCAGGGAGGTTTTAGGAAGGGAAGAGGATGTGTAGATCAGATTTTTACCCCTTTAACTTGCAGTGTCTCCTATTCTGCCACTCTTCTTCCCACCACCTCTTGTTATCATGATCCTTATGTCTTTGATTCCTCCCCCTCTTCATCAATTGACCATTGGCAAGTTTCAGACTATAAGGAAGTTGGAGCCATAAACATAAATATTTAGGAGAATTACCAGCAAGTTACGGTCGCAGTACGGTACATTCATAAATACCGGTACATGAAACCAAATTAATCGTACTTTTGTATCCATCTCAAACCTACATCATACATTGCATTTCTGTGTTATAGCGATGTTTACAGCTCCAACTTCTTTATAGCCTGAAACCTGCACGTGGTCAATAATCAAAGCACACCAAAAACTTCCTAATTATCCCTTACACCCGAGTTTCCCCTCCACCTAGCTTCACCAGCCACAATCCTCCCCCCTCGCCTCACCACCCTTAACACCTTACGAGCGGCCTATGCGGTTTATTATATGTACCGCACAGCGGGGTGTTTTTAGCCAAAATAGGGCTGTTTACGTGATCATTTTCATGCCTAAATAAGACCCAGAACGTAAAACAAGTACCTATCCCTGAAAGGGCATAAACAGAGCTTTCGAATGACACCATAACGATCCTTGTATGATGGATAGTTTTCTTGCAATAACCGTGCAACGCGAGTGCAAAAAGCAGGTAATTCGGTAGTTTCGGTACATAATTGAGTATGTAGCGAGTGAGAGAGGGAGGAGGGAGCTGAGATTTGTGTCAGTAGGTTCGCCGCGGTGGTCTGGAGCAGTCATACGCTCGCTAGTCTCCTGCCACCACTTGTCTCTCTCTCTCAGCCACATTACGTGCTGAAATTGCCACTCGACCTATGTCGAGCGCCGCCACATAGTCCAGCTTTTTTTAACTCGACTTATGTTGCTCGCCGCTAATTAAGGGTTAAGGGAACCCACCTCGCTTTTTCTTCACCTTCTCTCCCTCTCTCTTTGGCTTGTATCCATTCTGCCCCATTCAGCCTACTGTTTTAAGACGCTTACCCCCATCTAGGTGTATTGACACCTGGATGGGGGTAAACGAGCGGTAGCGAGCCAGCATATACATATTTTTGTTTTGACAGCAAGCTATATTTGTAAATTTTTCGATGGAAAAATGTCTCCGGCGAAGCCGGTTTTCTCCATACAATGCTGGCTCGCTATCGCTCGCCAGGAAGAAATCAACACCTGGATGGGGATAAACGTCTTAAAACAGTTGACTGAATGGGGCCGAATGGATAAAAGCCAGAGAAAGAGAGAAAGATAACAAAAAAGCCTGTGACCCCCCTAAGCCGCTCCCTACATCAACACTCACTCTCCCTCCTTCCTATTACCCTATTTAGTCTTCCTTCTCTTCTTGTATACCTCTCCAAAATATCCTTACGTCTCCTTTTCATTACCGTAACTCTTCATCCTCCACTTCCCTTTTCCGCTTTATCATATTATTCCTCCTTAGTTTCATCTCACACTCCCAAAACTTCCATATTTTTCGCAACGCCCGAATATCTTCACCTCCACCCACATTCCTTCACCCTCGCCTAGTCACCTTAAAACAGCTCCTTATATCCACAGCCTACAGATACTATACTTATGTCAACACTCACACTTCCTTCCTTCTCATTTCCCTATTCTTTCTTCCTCTTCCTCATTATCGTTAACTTACTGCATCTCTTTACATTTACTATTCTTGCACCTTCTACTCCTCTTTTCGAACACCCAAATCTTCCATTTTATTCCTGGCCACCTATTTTTCCCACCTCCCATCAAAGTATATATACTGTACTTCAGTTTAGTGTTTAAGTACTTTGCCTCCAATCACCATCACCCACATGCCTCACCACCCCAAAATCGTTCCCTACATCAACACCCACTCTCCTTCTTCCATTTCATATTCACTCTCCTTCCTTTTCTTCTTCCTACCCCTCACCTCCCTACCTCAAACCCGCTCCATACATCAACATTCACACTCTCGCCTTCCTGTTCTATCTCTTCTTCTTCCCTCTCCTCTATTTCCTCTTATTTATTTTCCTTCTTATTATTCCTTCTCTTTTTCATTTTCCTACCTCTTGCTTCACCACCCCAAAACTGCTCCCTACATCAATACTCATATTCCCTCTTTCTTCTTCCCCTATTCCTTTATCTCTTCCTAATCCTGATTCTCCTCATTTGATCTATATCTTCTTCCTCAATACCATCATCTACCTGCGATTCGTTTTATTTTCCTTCCTTGCCCTACATCCTTCTTCCTCCTTTAAGGAGAAGTCATCAAGGATCATCGTCTCAGGAATCGTCCCCCGGCTCGGTGTAGAGAGCCGATTTTACAACATAGCCACCAGCACAAATCGTTGTCTAGCAAACCTCTGCAGGAAGGAGAACGTGGGATTCGTCGACACCTGGGACAATTTCTACTACGATGACTATTTGTTTTCGGACGATGGAGTTCATCTGAACCAGGTGGGAGCAGCGCGTTTTGGGCGTCTTCTCAACGATGCGGTGAAGGATTTTCGGAGAAGAAATCGACTCAGCACAGGACAACCAGGAAGGAGGACCGAAGACAGCGAGGACGGCAATCTACAAAGGAATTAAATACTAATCCGTCAAGAACCGCGAATTTGGATAAAGCTCCACCAACACGACCCAAATTCAAAACCGTCAGGGATAACGACCGAGGACCGAGGACAGCCATGAATGTAAATGTAGATCCGACCAGAACCAATAATTTGAATAAAGACCGTTCCTTGAATCCCAAATCCAAAACTTTGAATGTTTTCTATGCAAACGCTCGTAGCATACGCAATAAATTTTCAGATTTAGAGGAACTAGTGTTTACAGAAAATTATGATGTGATTGGCATAACAGAATCTTGGCTCAATACACAAGATAGAGACTTTTTAGCAGAGTATTCACTTCCCGGTTATGTAATGTTTGAGAACAGCCGAATAAATAAAAATGGAGGTGGCGTTTTATTTTATATCAAAGAAAGTCTTAACCCGACCCTCGTGTCAAAACCTCAAATTGTGAACGTCGACACATCTTTTGTGCTAATAAAGAATAATAAAGGTACAAAAATAATACTTGCGTTAATATACAGACCTCCAGCTCAATCAGTGCAAACTGACCGAGAAATTTACGAACAAATTGCAGATGTAAGTAACTCACAAGATACCGTAATTTTTGGCGACTTTAATTTACCTGTGACCAAGTGGGGCGATACTCTTACTTCACACTCCGGACATGACTTGTATACGAACTTGCAAGAGAGTTCGCTTTATCAATTTGTTCGAATGCCTACCCGTGGTAATAACGTTCTTGACATTGTACTTGCAACAAAAGAAGAATTGATAGAGAATTTGAATGTTGGTGATGAATTCAGTAACAGCGACCATCGTACGATAACTTTCACTTTAAAGTTTACTAGTAACGAACCAAATAGTAGCATCGAAAAAGTCCCTAATTTCAAGAAAGCAAACTTCCATAAACTTAGAGCTATGTTTAAAGAAACTGACTGGAGCTTTTTAATTAACAATAACGACATAAATACATCTTGGAAGTTATTCGAAACCACTTACCTAAAAGCAGTGCAAGACTGCATACCATCGAAAATACGGCGTCCAGGCCATAATAATAAGCCCAAATGGTGGAATAAAGATATTTCAAACTGCCTGCTTGCTAAAAAATTTGCTAATGATAGATTAAAATCCTCACAAAATGACGAAGAACGGGTGAAATTTGTAGAGCTACGACGCAAAGCCAAAAAGTTAATTAAGCAAAGTAAAAAGACCTTAGAGTTACATATTGCGAATCAAAGTAAAACAAACCCGAAAGAATTCTATAGTTATATCAGAAAGAAAAAAGTAGTTACTTCAACTGTTGGACCGTTAGTCGATGAAAAAGGAGAATACACCAAAGACGAAGTACAAATGAGTAATGCCCTCAATACCTTCTTTGCATCAGTTTTTACAACAGAAGACCTCAGTGATATCCCTACACCATCGCCGATTCAGATTGATAATTCAGATGTTCTAAGCAATATCACCGTTACAGAGAGAGAAGTATTGAATTGTTTAGATAAACTCAAGGTAAATAAAACGCCAGGACCTGATACAATCTCGCCTAGAGTTCTAAAGGAAGCTAAGAATGAGCTCTCCAAACCACTGACATTACTATTCAATAAATCCTTGCAGTCTGGAACTATGCCTGATCAGTGGAAGCTAGCCAACGTAACACCGATATTCAAAAAAGGCAGCAAATCCCTACCCAGTAACTATCGTCCAATTAGCTTAACCTCAGTTGTATGTAAAATGCTAGAAACGGTCATACGAGACAGACTCGTAAATCACTTAGAGGAAAATAACATACTTAAAGATACTCAACACGGCTTTCGTAAAAAACGTTCCTGTTTAACAAACCTCTTAGACTTCTTCCACGATATCCTCAACCTCTACGATGAGAGTAAAGCTGTAGATATTATATACCTTGATTTTCAAAAGGCCTTTGACAAAGTTCCCCACAAACGTTTACTGCTAAAACTAAAAGCGCATGGAATACAAGACGGTGTGTGTTGAAATGGATAGAAAATTGGCTCAGCAACAGAAAGCAAAGGGTAGTCATAAACGGTAAGGCATCTAAATGGACCAATGTAAGTAGCGGGGTACCCCAGGGTTCGGTACTAGGACCAATTCTCTTTCTAATTTACATCAACGACATAGATGAGGGTCTCACCTGCACAATCTCAAAATTTGCTGACGATACAAAAATTGAAAATAGCGTACTCTCAAAAGAACAAGTTGACGATATGCAACACAATCTAGATAAATTGTCATGTTGGGCCCAAATTTGGCAAATGAGTTTCAATGCGGATAAATGTAAAGTACTACATGTCGGATACCTAAATGAGAAAGCAAACTATTCGATGAATGGCACTCAGCTTAAGAATGTAAACAGAGAAACTGATCTGGGAGTAACAATATCGAGTAACCTAAAACCGAGTCAACAATGTTCAGAAGTTGTTAAGAAGGCAAACAAAATAATTGGCTTTATAGGCAGGTCATTTGAGCATAAATCCAAAGAAGTTATCCTAACCCTTTACAATTCCTTAGTCCGCCCTCTTCTGGAATACTGCGTTCAATCCTGGTGCCCTTATTACCAAAAAGATATAAACAAGCTAGAACGAGTTCAACGTAGAGTTACCAAAATGATACCTAGCCTAAAGAACAAACCATACGAAGAGCGTCTTAGAGAATTAAATCTATTTCCTTTAACCCAGCGCAGATTAAGAGGCGACTTAATTCAAGTGTTCAAAATCATCAAAGGCATCGACAATATGAACTGTAGTAAGTACTTCACTATCGACCAATCTAATTACACGCGGGGAAACGGTTGCAAAATTATTGGTAAATCTTTTAACTCGCACGAATCTAAGAATTTCTTCTTCAATCGAGTTGTCAACTTGTGGAATGGGCTTCCCCGAGACGTTATAGACTGCAGCACCGTTGATTCATTTAAATTCCGCCTAGACAAATATCTCGCATCAAACCCGCGACTGACTGCGTTTGTAAATGAATAACTTTATCCTCCCCTCAGTTACTAACCCATATGTCCCCTACTAACTTCCTAGTCCTGCCACGTTAGTGGCAGAGCAGTAGTTCCCTTTCCAATGTTCCCTTACCCACTCTAAACCACTGTTTGGACACTTGATCCTCAGTGTTTTGGAGGACAAGCAACCTAGAAGGGTCACTAGACCTGTTGTTGCTTGATTTCCTTTGTACTCCTTTGTACCCTCTTCTTACTCTTCTTTCAAATATTTCCTTTCGCTTCTACCCCCCCCCCCCTCTATTTTTATTACCTTACCCTCTTGTTTCTTTTGTACAGGCATTCCCACCACGTCCAGCGATTCTGTGACTGAATCCTTCATAATTATGTTTACCGGCAGGTAGGAGAGAAAGGAAATTGCAGGATATAGGCATAGTTCATTATCAGCTCAAGATCACTCGTTTGAACTTTCTACCCCCCCCCCCCCCCCTCCCACACACACACACAATCTCACTCTCACTCACACACACACACACACACACTTATACACACACCACGTGAGGAAACACACCAGTGTTTGTTTATATTGTAGAAGGGACAGCAGCCTTTCCCCCGCCCCTCCCCCCCCCCCATGACCGTTGCTGTCAAGATGTGGTTAACAGTAACTTTGCTTGGAAGAGGCTGTGGTTTTATTCAAGGTCTTTTACCGACACTAAGGTTGTTTACCGACACTCGTAAGTAAATTATATTAGCTTACATTAGTTTAGTTTAAATTTAGTTAAGTTAGTTCAGGTTAAACTATGTTGGGTTCGGTTGGGCTAAGGCTAGAATAGGTTATATATTCGATAGGATAGGTAAGGTAAACTTAGGACAGGCATGATAAGATTTTTTTTATTATTAAAAGACCTCCGTCTACGTATTGTGAAAAACCTGTTATCCTCCGGCAAATTGTGGGGTTGAGTGAGTGAAGGGGGGGACAGTGAATGAAGGAGGATACATGTTTTTCATAATACGTGTTGCTAGCCCCAAACGCGCGATCAACTGTGGCTTTCAACCATCCGACACATCCCCTTTTATTTATGTGCATCACACATGTTAAATACAAATAAAGTTTATGTTTTGTTTTACCCTACTGTGGAAAGACTACGGATACACCACTCCTGCCCGGGCCTCACACAGTGGCATGACCCAGTCCAGTCGAACTGAGCTCATGACGCTGGTGGCATTGCCCCGGAGGATAGCCATCCCTAGTCTTTGCTTGAGCCAGAGGGTTTCCCGGGGTTCTCCTGAAACTTCTCTGATTTTACGGCCTATTTCATTCACCATCTTAAGGGTGGTAGGGCCGAAGACTCCTGAAGTTTCGAATGCCAGGGGCTCGAACTGATGATTTCTGGCGATGGCTTGATATTTTTCTCGCTTTTTATTTTCTGCTATCCGGGCGGCTTCACCTGCTTCGTCGGCGTTTCTGGCGATGTTGGTTGTCGAGAAAGTGTCAACACATGTGGCATCCCACACTTTAGGTAAAGTTAAGATAGGATACGGGGTAGAGTAGGTTAGAATCGATCAATGCTAGGTAAAGGCTACATAAAGTTAGGTGTGAGCAGATCAACTGTGAAAATGAGCTGAGTGACAATGAGAATACTATGATTGAGCGAAAAGACTTAAAGGCGAAAATAACAAAAAACAAGAGATAGTTTTATTGGAGGGGCCCAACATATGTTTACGACCCAGCCCACGGATATTGCCATATATTAGGCTACTTGTATAGTTTGTTTTTGTTTATTATTATTATTATTATTATTATTATTATTATTTTTTATTATTATAATTATTATTATTATTTATAGTATATATATTTAATCCTCTGTACCTGTACGGTATACCCGGTATTAAGGCTCGACTAATATTGTTGATTACTCTGGGGATCAGAGTGGTTTGTGGATAAGACAATTTTGGGTTGTCGACATATGTATCAGATATTTAGCAGACATTTGGCATGCATATAACTATGAATTACCGTAGGACAGGGAAGGGGAAGGAGTAGGGGGTTGGGTTGGATATGGGTAGTATACAGCAGTAAGCACAAATACACAAATTATAGGACCTACCTACCCATATCCAACCCCCCCCCCCCTCCCCTCCATTCACCGCCGCCCCCACCTGTAATGACTGATACTTAACCCATAAACTGGTAAGACATGTGCAAAATATAAGGCCAAGTTGAGGGAGGAAGAGGGGGGGGGGGGGAATATAAAGGGGGGAAGGTGTGGAGGATGTGGTATGGAGAGATGCCACTACTTTCTATGTGTCACCCAAATTTCAGACATTTCCCGGCACTGGCATGGTCTTTGAGGGGTTATTTTTACACGTATAAATACCGTGACTTCCGAGAGGACCTTTGCAGTCCATGGGTTAAGGCGTCCAAGGATCTAGCGTCTGTTAGTGACCTAAAGAAGCTATCTGTGAAACGTTGTCAACCATGGAGTGTTTTATCTCCATGTTGTCAATAAAATGCTCCTCCTCATATGGTATTTATATTCATTCCGTCAACTTTTCAAAGTAATTTCAATGCCTAATATTTTCATTCAACGGTAACTCTAGTTTTAAGTCTTTATTTCTTGTATTTACTATGTTTTTTTTTCTTCTTCTAACGTAGGCTACCGTACTCAATAAGTCTTTGTAATTATTAATTAGTTATATTCATGAATATTATCATATTTTAAATATATTGATCCTGGAAGCGATTGTTTCATCATCTCGAGATGGGTAACTTCATACGATCGATCCCCCCCCCCCCTCCCCCCAATCAAGTGTTGTTTGTGATTTTCCTTGTGAGGAAAATATACCGGTACTAAGATTCGGTAGTAGGTGTACTTTGTTACGATATAATTATCTTAATTATTTTAACAAGTAACTTCGGCAATACAAAATACATTGATAATATGTTCGGTTATAAATTCTTTTAATCAAATGAACTGGTAATACCGGACTTTTTAGAGTCTAAACATAGCAAAACATAACCTAGTCAACTTTACTCTAACCGATGTCATATCAATTCATATGAAATATGTAGTACACCATTTTAAAACATCAAAACGGTGACAATATATCAATAAATCTGCCAGGCTATCTGTCTGTCTACCGTGCCTGCCTGCCTGATTGTGTGTGTGTGTGTGTGTGTGTGTGTGTGTGTGTGTGTGTGTGTGTGTGTGTGTGTGTGTGTGTGTGTGTGTGTGTGTGTGCGCGCGCGCGCGCGGACATGAGTGTGTTCAATCAATCAAATACAAATTACTTTGTTTCCACAGTTTGTGGTTATTCTTTACACAATACATACTGTATATATATGGTAAAAATGTATACATACCGTATTTAAAATACAGTTTAATAATTATATAAATACACACATAAATGTAATCATAGACAGAGTAGCCATGTAACATTAAAAAAAGATTCACACATATATACAGTACATAGGCTACAATATATAATGTTCTATGTGTATGAAGGAGACAAAAGGCAGGCTTTCTGTAACGAGTGTCCTACACAGCCTAAAGAGTGAGAGAGAGCCAAATTCATAGGACGTTGGGGTCAAAATGCCTGGATGCACTAAGTTTAAAGCAGTCTAAGTCATAGGATGAAGGAAATATTAATTGAGAGAGAGAGTTCCAGAGTTCACTAGTTGAGTAAAAGAAAGATTGAGGAAATGTGCTAATTCTTGGGTTGAAGAGCTAGACAGAATAGGGGTGGGACTGTGTTGAAAGGTGGGTGCCTCGCACTCGCCTCAAGGGAGCGGGTATATGCACTGAGAGAGCTCTGAAGAACACTGATTGTTATAATAGCAATAGAGGAGTGAAAGAGTTCCAACATTGCGGCGTGTAGAAAAATATTGTAGGGAAGTAGTACCGGTAAGTGGAAGGGAGTTGATGAGGCGAAAAGCTTTCGACTTTACTCTTTCGAAAAGTGCGGTATGGGTGGAACCTCCCCACACATGTGAACAATACTCGATACATGGGCGCACCGTGCCCCTATACATAGGTTGTGCTTGATTTGTTAGGAATAGTATTATTTAGGCGGACAGATTGAGTTTTATTGTTCATGTAGCTACTGAACTAAATGTTCCATTTCCTTAAAAGAATATCGTGGCTCACACTGTCGAAAGCCTTGGAAAGATCACACAGGGTTAACAAGGATATTTTCTTATGGTCCATATTATTATAAATCTTATTAGTAATAGTAGTAAGAGCTGACTCGGTGGACAATTTTGGGCGAAATCCATGTTGAGTATTGGCTAGAAGTTTATTTGATTCTAAGAAATGGAAGTCCCATATGTTCAAACTACCAAAAAACTACCGCCCGGTAGCTCTAACCTCCCACATCATTAAAGTTTTCGAGCGAGTCCTGCGAAGCAAAATCTCAGCATTCATGGAGGCAAATGAACTACACAACACCGGTCAACATGGGTTTAGAGCGGGAAGATCATGTCTCTCACAACTTTTGGAACATTATGACAAAATTATTAAAGCGCTAGAAGAAAAGAAACCCGTTGATGTCATCTACACCGATTTTGCTAAGGCATTTGATAAATGTGACCATGGTATAATAGCCCACAAACTAAAAGCAAAAGGTATAACGGGGGAAAATCGGACGGTGGATATATAATTTCCTCGTAAACCAGAAACAATCAGTAGCAGTAAACCAAGTCACATCTGAGCCTTCGGATGTCAAAAGCTCAGTGCCCCAAGGAACAGTGCTAGCACCCCTTCTGTTCCTCATTCTAATTTGCGACATAGATACCAACACAAGACACAGTACGGTGTCGTCTTTTGCGGATGACACAAAACTAAGCAAGATAGTAAACACACAAGAGGACACGGCCAGCTGCAGGAAGACATAAATGTAGTGTTCCAGTGGACCAGGGAAAACAACATCCAATTCAATGAAGAAAATTTCCAATTAATAAGGTACGGAGATAATAATGTCGTTAAAGAGAACACAACTACCTAACAGAATCTAACCACAGAATAGGACGGAAACACAGTGTGAAAGTCCTTGGGGTGTTGATGTCTGAAAATATGGGTTTCAAAGAACATAACCAGGTTAAAGTTGCGGCTGCGAAACATTTAACGGGTTGGATTCTGCGTACATTTAAAACACGCGGCGAGAATTACCTATGATAACACTCTTCAAATCTCTAGTGCTACCGCGGCTTGAATACTGTAGCGTATTAACATCCCCATACAAAGCATGTGAAATAAATGACTTAGAGAGTGTACAAAGAAATTTCACTTCGCACATAAGTTCGGTAAAACAGCTACACTATTGGGAGCGTTTAAGAGCACTGAAACTGTACTCGCTGGAACGTAGAATAGAACGTTACCTAATACACGTGGAAAATCGCAGAGGGTTTAGTACCAAACCTACATACTCCGATAGTCATGAAATTCAGTGATAGGAGAGGCTGGGAATGCAATATCCCCCGGATGAATAACAGGGGTGCTATGGGCTCTCTGTGAGAGGGCTGGTTATCACAAAGAGGCCCACGTCTCTTCAACAAACTCCCACGGCGAGTAAGAGACATGAGGGGCGTCTCTTTAGACAACTTCAAGAGAGCCCTCGATGTCGAACTGCAAAAAGTGCCAGACAAGCCCATCTTCACAAGAGATGGGGCTGTCTCTTCAAACAGTCTGCTGCACCAAAACACAACCCACAACGAGGGGCAACGCGCTCCTCAGTGCTGCTAGGAGAGTGGCGAACACAACCTTAGGTAACCTTAGGTAGGTAATGGTAAAATACATTAACACAAAACAATAAACAAAAACAAGATTCGCTTCCCAGAGTCTTGTGTATACACAAGATTTGCATACTGGGAAGACGGTCGTAACTGCATCAACATGGTCGAGTGAGCTTTAGTTTATAGTTTAGTTTTTAGTTTTATAGTGAGATATTGGGCTCGCTCGCTCTCTCTCTCTCTCTCCTACCCAGTTATCACTGGCTCATAATTGTACTACATCTTCCTTCTTTACTGAATATGTAAACAAAAGCCCCTTGTGCGCGTCCGCATTTCTTCACTATAAAGGGGGACTAACCTTGGACTAACACAGTCACTCTTTACCCGACATATCTAGTCTGAGGTGACTGGACGACTCGGCCCATGTAATGGGACAACTCGGCTCGGACAGCTCGGCCCACTTTTGGACAACTCGGCCACGACGGCGAGATAACTTGGCCCATTATTTGAGACAGCTCGGCCCCATGTTTTGCTATGGGGCAATTTGACGAGACCAGTCAGGATATAGGATGGGGAGAGCTAAGTGGAGGGTTTATGGCGTGTGTGTAATGTGGGCGAAATGTTCGTTTATTGTATAATTATGTCATAGGCTAGTTCTCTCGATTCATAATGTGTAGGTTAGGTTAGGTTAGGTTAGATTAGGTTAATTACGAGTTGTCTCGTAATTAACACGGGGCCGAGCTGTCTCGTTTTTACTGGGCCGAGCTGTCTCGCCGTGGGCCGAGCTGTCCAGTGGGCCGAGTAGTCTAGCATTCCTAGTCTGAAGGCTGTTGAATTAAAGGATAAGGGTTAAGGGTTCTGAACCCTGTACAGGATAATAACTATCGACCCACCTTTAGATAATGGAACTTCAGTATAGTTACCGACATCAATACGAACAGAGCCCAAAAAAGTCGCCCATCAAACGTTGCCAGAAAAAAAGATCGTGACTCGGTGATAAACAGTAGGAGGTGGAAGTAGGAAAATAAAGGTAAGAAGGGGGTAACTAAATGCCTTGGTACACCATACCACTACTATGGTCTTCTGTTTCATCTCCTGTACCTGACGAAGATCCCATTAACTTTCCTTACTTTCTTTAAATTATGTTTTTTTTTTAATATTTGAGCTCAAGAACAAGATGGTGGTCTGGTGCGTGGGAATTTGAATCTTGCCGAGTGAGAGTTGATAAGGTTAAGTCTCATATATATATATATATATATATATATATATATATATATATATATATATATATATATATATATATATATATATATATATATATATATATATATATATATATATATATATATATATATATATATATACCGTACATGGACCACACAGACCTTGCGGTCCCTACTAGGTTGTCCGGCCTTAATACTACTGTATATAGACAGGGACAATTTATAGTAGAAAAATAGGACAGTAAAGTAGAAGGTTCTCTCTAAACCATCCGGCTAAAAAGCCTTACCGGAATATAGGATGAAGTGTATCCTTATGGGTCAGGAAATGCCCACAAGGAAATGGTGTATAGAATATAGAGATACATCAGTTTGAAGGGGAAATTACACATGCCTACTGAATAATTCATAATTTTATATTAATCCAATCTTCATCAGATGATCGACCAGTTTTTTCTTAAACGTATCAATTGAATTACTGTCGACCACCTCCCTTGGTAAACTTCCACTCTTTAACCCTTGTCTAGCGGGGTTTTTTGGGCTTATTTGGGCATATTCAGGCCCTCCTGAATGATCAATCAAGTATCTGCATGAAAAGAAATTTATTCAGCAAAAAACTAGGCGCTAAAAGCTTCAAAATGAAACCAGAACGAGCTATGTAGCACTCGTCGTTCTCATGCAGTGGTACCAATAACATGGGAGTTTAGCGTATAGCGGCATATTTTTTCCAGCTACGCTCACTACTGGCTACACTGCCGGCCTCTCAAGTACAGAGGGAGCGTGAGTCAGTGGGCGGCGGTAAGCCCTGGGTGTCGGACGTGTGTCCATTTGCACTCTATTTTAACCCTTTAAAAGCCTTAATAATGCTCCTAACTTGCTGCAAATTGGAGCCCGACTTAAGGCGGGCCCCGCCAGTTAAGGGTTAACCACACTGAATGTGAAGAAATTTTGTGGGACACCTAGGCATGCCTTCTTTCTATTTAATTAAATTCCATTATCTCAGGTTGCAGCATTGTTATTAATCGCGAATAGTGTACCGATATCTACTGTCAAATCCTATAGGCTAAGTATCTTAAAACAGTCGATAAGTTGGCCTCGTAACCTCCTTTTCTTTAGCAATTTTTGTTTTTGTAATTTTTTTAATCTTCCATAATATGGCTTGTTTCTCAGAGAGGGGATTACCTTAGTTGCACTACACTGCACGGATTCGATTTTTTCAATGTCTTTCTTGAGATACTGGGAGCAAAACTGAACGCCATTTAGAAGAAGGGGTCTAACAATGTTTTTGAATAACGGCAAAATAATGTTCTCGCTTTTAAAGGTAAAATTTCTTTTGATAAATCCCAAGGCTTTGTTAGCTTTTTTTTGCCTGAGGAATTTAGGTTTTCAGATATTATAATCCCGAGATATTTAACCTTAGAGTTTGGTATTATTGATTGGCCTTTCATTTGATAATCATACTCTTTTGTTTGTGTACCAACGTGCAAAATTTTACATTTGTCAATATTAAAGAGCATTTGCAAATTTTCTGACCATTAGCTTAGAGATAGATAGATACAGTAGATAGATAGATAGATAGATAGATAGATAGATAGATAGATAGATAGATAGATAGAGAGAGAGAGAGAGGGACACGGTATAAAAAGAACAAGGACAACAGAGAAAGTGTGTGTGTGTGAGACAGACGTGAAGACAACAGTGGTCTTATTTTACTAGGACAACTGTCAACAGGGTATTATATACACTCGAGTCACTGAGGTCACCGCCCTCAATAGCCACTCACCCCTATACATCATCAAAATATATAGTACATCATCAAAATATATAATGTGTTAGACTATGAGTTTCATTACAATTAAGTAACACCGAAAATTTAATAATACCTTAGCCTTATACATCCAAACTAACAATATCTAACCTCACCTTGCTTACTGAAACTAATTTGCTACAGCAAATCTGGTCATTGAGTGAGTTCTCTAACATGAAGAATATAAGACCTTATATATAACTACGATCAAACACAAAGCAAGATATACGAAAGGTACAATATGAGTTTTATGTACAGTATATACAAATTAATAATGGATCACACAATAATACTACAACACTATATAGGTACAAATACAATATTACATTCACAATATAAAAGGGATTTATGTTAAGTTGAGTTACAGCTGAATATATACGAAGAAAATCAGCTACTGAAATTACACTTTAATTAAGTTTGAGCTGAAAGGAACGCATTCTCTAAACAGTCTAAAGGGTATGTTTCCTTAAATATCCTACAGTAGATGGTTACTACACATGGTCAGTGTATTTATACAATTACTATTTAATATGGGTTCTTAGACTCGGCAAATAATTGTTTTTTTTAATAAGGCAAAGTATCCGTATAGTATTTCTGAAACTACTTTTATTATAGACTGAAAACGTTAATTCAATAGCTTGTGAGAAACATGTGGTCAAAGGTATTTATGTAATTATATGAATCTGTGAATTCTTAACCCTTTCACGCATATGACGCAATGTTGAGCCTATTGGGGATACTTTAAAGCCTTTGTTACCATCAGGGGTATTTAGAAACCTTTAGTTTAGTTACTTCAACCTCTGCAGTTGTCTTTGAGTTAGCTGTGGGCAGAAAACTAATTTTGGAGAGGTATATATATAATTATAAGAGTGAGAGAACTCTATTTCTTATTGCTAATCTGGCAACCTCTGCGTCATAAATGCGTGAAAGGGTTAAGTTCAGCAAATTATAACATAAAATCAAGCTGGATAGTACTCGGATGCCATAGTCTCTAGCCCACTCATGGGAATTCGTGTACCACCTATGTTTATCTTTATGCAATTATAACTATCTGGATAGAATTTCGGATAAAACTTGCTTATCAATAATTAGTATATGTGGTTTTGTAGTTGATGTAAAGAAAATTGTGTTCGTAAATTCGTTTCTAGAGATATACTTCGATAATTAGAATTAGTTGAAGTCCACGAATATTTATGAGTGGGCTAGAGACTATGGTATCCGACTGTACTTATCCGGTAATAAATTCATACAATTGGAAATGGTAAAATAGGTTGTCTAGGCTAATTATATCTTAAGTCGGGTTTCTAGAGAAGTAAGTCTAGTTACTGTTACTCACGAGTTTGTTTTTCTTATAGCCTAGAGCTCATTCAGGCACTACTGTATGATTAAGTAAGTATCTGAATGTAATGAAATGTATTCAGCCAAAACTAGAAGAAAATAGCTTCAAAATTATATAAGAACGAGCTTCGTAGCACGCGGGGTTCATCCGCAGAGCTTCCATCGACATCGGCAAATATTTGTTAATAATGAGCAATGTTGCGCTACATTTACCTTTGGCGAGGGGGTAGGAAATGTAACATCCCACCCCAAAAGTGTAGGGGAGCTCTGGGCACACTGAGGGACTCCTGGTTGACAAACAGGGGACCGAGCCTCTTCAACAAAATGCCAGAGAACGTGAGAAACCTGATGGACGTGCCAATGGAAGTATTCAAAAAAGCCTTGGACAACCATCTCAAGTCGGTGCCTGATCAGCCATACTTCGCGGGGGTGAGAGCTGCCTCGTCGAATAGCCTGCTGCATCAAGCACTGGCAGCAAACATACTCGGAGGGAGCAGCTCTCGCCGAGGCCACTGATGGACGGCCGAAAGAACTCCAGGTAGGTAGGTAGGCAGCGCTGCATAGGTCTCGCAAGATATGACTGTCGCTCCTCAGTGCCTCTACCATCGTGCTGGAGAGCGGACGAGGGCCTGCCGCACTCCCACTCACTCGCACTCTTCTCCACAGGTTTTAAGAGGCTTTAAAGGCCTTAAATTGCTTTAAATTGCCAGAACGTTCCTGAACGAGTCCCGCAATGAAAAGGTTAACTCTTCAAACAATCTAATCTAAGCCAACCAAATTATACCTTATCAAATTTACCTAATATAATATAATGAAACGAATGGTACTTTAACCTAGCACATCATAATATTCCAAAGCTAAATTAACGAAAGGCACGGAAGGCATATATAAGCTGTCGATTTTACAAAGACAAAACAATTATGGATCAACGCAGTTATAGCCAGTCAAATTTAGTCAAGGATAATGGAACTAGATATTACCAGTAGTGTTTTTCTACAGTGGGTTACACTTCTTGAAATTAGGTGGTGACCCTATATCAAAAGATTCCATACGGTATTCGTAGACAATCTTTTCATAAACTGTATAATTTCAAATTACTATAATTTGCCCTTGGCTGTCGTCATGAACTTCATATAGCCCAACGTACCAGTACTACCGGTACTCATTTAATTAACGTTTTAGGAGTTAGTGTATTTATCTATAAATTTTACACCAATAATCATCATTTATTTCGGCGAACTACTGAATTTGAATGTACAAGGAAAATGTTAGCTGTTGGTGCATCAAGTTACCGCGCACTGTGAATGCTCATCTGCTGAGTGGTAAGGTTGAGACAAGGTGACTCCGGGAAATGAGATAACAAGAGGCTTATCATCTCAAAGGCGGATGTTCAAGATGGGTGGGGGTGGTGGTGGTGGTGGTGGAGGTGAGAGGTCGGGGATGGAGGGGGAGTAAAGGGATAGTGATGGGGGTGGGGTTGTGGGGGCAAAGATGGATGGTAGTGGACTCGTGGTGGTGGAGGCGAGAGGTTGGGATGCAGGGGATAGGGGGTGGAGGGGGAGTAAAGGGATAATGGTAGGAGGTAGGGGTGGGGTTGGGGAGGCAAAGATGGATGGTAGTGGACTCGTGGAGGTGACAAGGTTGGGATGGAGAGGATAGTGATAGGGGATGTAGGGGGAGAGAAGGGATAGTGGTAGGAGGTGAGGGTTGGGGAGTGGACTCGTGTGGTGACAAGGTTGGAATAGAGGGGGTGAGAGGTAAAGATGGGAATTGGGAATAGCGATAAGGGAGGGAGGGGTTAGAGGTTGGTGGTGGTTGGGGTGAGGGGATGGTGATGATGGTTGGTGTGAGGAGATGTTGGTAGTGGTGGCGGTTGGGGTGAGGGGATGGTGATGGTTGTTAGGGTAAAGGAACGTGGTGGTGGTGGCTGGAGTTAGGGGATGGTAGCGATTGGGGTGAGGGGATGGTGGTAGTGGTGGTGGTGGCTGGAGTGAGGGGATGGTAGTGGTGTTGTAAGGATGAGGTTATAACATTATAATATGGTGGTGTTTGGGTGGTAACACTGGTGAATAGGCAAGGGTGAGCATAACTTTGGTTGGTGGTGGCGGTCTATTGAATCAAGTTAATGATAATAGACTTGTTGGAGTTAGTGATAGTAGACTTGTTACAATTGTTATCTCTGCCAAACGAAGTGGGTGTATCTTGCTTACTTTCTGTACCATGTCAAAGTAGGTACCGTACAATACGGTACATATATAAACAAAATGCGCCTAGCTAATCTATCAACCAACCAACCAACCTCTCTCTCTCTCTCTCTCTCTCTCTCTGGTGCTGGTGGTGTAAGAGTAAGAGGAAAAATAGCTTAGGTGGTGCGAGTGGCTGATGATAAGTTTTGCTGAGCTTGGAATTTGTGACATAGGATATCACACTTAGCTTATAGCAAACTCTTTGACTTTGTAAAGCATTTCCTGAGCAAAGTAAAATCGTCTATATTGTTAGCCAGAATATACGACACCTTATTATGAAGCAGTTAGGCTGTTCAAGATAATATAAAAAACTTAACTATAATACATTCAAAAAGCTTAACCCTCTGAAGCTCTGATGCGTTTTAGCAGTTTATTATTGGCTATCATTAGACGATTTTATGCAGTTTAGGAAGGATGTGTGGGTATTAAATTAAATGGGTATAGACTATCTCAATCAACCCTCTGACTTCCATATACCCTTCTTAATCTGAATAACATCGTCTAATAATAGCCAGAAAACAGAAAAGAAATGCGTGTTGGAGCTTGAGAGGGTTAATAATGCTAGCCAAACTAAAATAAATATGGTGTCATTGTACAGTAAGTGTGAACACTATCGGGACTAAAACTGACACTGCATTAACCATTGTCACTAATTGTCTAAGATAGCCATAATAAAACTCCTCTTAGCCAACACTAGCAGCAAAGTATTGCACCATAACCTAATAAACCCCAAAGAAAACTAACCTTAACCCACTTTCACCTTACCGGTATTTGGTTCAAGTTTTTAGTTTATATAACTTCAATTAGTTTGGAGATTATAAGACGTTTCACCCCATTAGGTTGGCGATAATAACACGCTTCACCTATTCCAGGTGTCATGTATTTGTTTTATTTTTCTTGGAGGGGGGGGGGGGGAGCGATAGCGAAATTCTATAAACAAAATGTATAAGTTTAGCTTGAAGAGAGTCTAGGTGGGCCTTCTTTAGTTTGAAAGGAGTCTGGGAAGGCGTTTTACTAGCCTAAGGGACAAACTAAATTTACATTGCTAGAAAATAGCATAACCAAGCAATAACCCCAATAATAATGAAACAAAATATCATAATAACCCACAAGAGGTCAGGCCATAGCCTAATAATCCCTAAAGTAAACTAAGAAACATTAACTCACTCCAACCGATCATATTCATAACCTAATCTACTGTAAAGCAAACTGACTTACCAATCCATAATTCACTCTAACCTATCTTCACATAATCTGCTCTAAAGTAAACTAACATACCGTAACTCACTGTAACCTACTATAACCTAAAGTAAACTAATATACCGGTATCCTAACTCACTGAAACCTACCATAACCTAAAGTAAACTAACATACCGGTACCCTAACTCACTGTAACCTACCATAACCTAAAGTAAACTAACATACCGGTACCCTAACTCACTGTAACCTACCATAACCTAATATAATTTAAAGGAAACTGACATACCGGTAGGTAGGCACACAAAACCTCTTAGCCTTGACCAATATTAACGTGTTAATTTCAATTTAATTTAACATTGTTAATGTAATGAACATATAGTAGCTACATAGCCTATACATGGAACATTACACACTCGTTACATATTCCATGACGGCATGTCGTGCAAAATAATTTCCATAAATACTCTACATTAACAGGCTATGGGAAATTTGATACCCGGTACTATTAGCGAATGAGTGCCGGTACAGGCCTACATCATAAACCGATACATATGCTACAGTATGGCCTACACTACAATAAACAAAAACGGTATTAAAATATATGTAGTGATATTATAGATAAAGCCTGTCAAAGATAGCAGCACTGATAGTGGTGAGCTCTTTAGGTACTGATAAGACATGCAGAATACACCAGTCAACTTCTTCAATACGATGAAGTCATATTTATTTTTGCCTAGATTATATTAGACCCAATAAGTATGGTAAGGAATCAGGGTGGCAAACAAGAGATGATTTATTAAATTATGCCAGTTACCGGTATATAACAAGTTATCCTGGTTTGACACCCTTTAAGGAATCATCCTCGTTAGTCATACGGTTACCGGTAATCGATATTTAGTTTGTAGCCGTAAGATTCGTAAACTGATTCTTAGACTGGACATATTGTGTAATGATAACCAGGAAAAGGGGGAAAAACCATGCCACGGAAGGGATTAGCCTGTGAAGTAATAGGCAAAGAAGAACATTATGGATAGACCTATGAGGCATTGTTGTCAATGAGAGAGAGAGAGAGTCACTACAGTATCTCGGAAGAAAAAAACTTCGCAATCCATTCCAGGAAAAAAAAAGTAAGGTACCCGGTATAGTGAAATATTTATATTGCAAAGTTCTACCTTAGGGATTAAAAATTATTAAAATTTTGAGATTTCTCTTTTATCAACTCTGTGTAAGCAGAGTTTGGTATCGCGCCCCCCCCCCCCCCCCCCCCCCCGTATAGTGGGTACCGGTACCACACGAAAAAAATGTCTGTCGTCGTCGTCGTCGTCGTCGTCCGTCTGTCTCGGAACTCCTCCTAGACCGTTGGACGGATTTTCACCAAATTTCACACGAACATTTGTTGCGTGAATGCAAAAGTCAGTCAAAAAAGATTTTTTGAATTTATGCAATAGTTATGATTTTAGGTCCAAAATATGGTTTTGCCCCCCCCCCCCCCCCCCCCCCCAGCAATGATGGCGTTCTGGGAGCGAAAACATCTCGCTACGTATTTGCTAGGTTAAGTTAGTTTAGTTGGCATTAGAAGTGATGGTAGTAATATTTGGATTTATGGTGATAGTAGTGATAATGGTGATAATTGTAGTGATGATGGTTGTAGTTGTATTGATGATGATGACAGTAGGGCTCGAACGTCCCTTGATTTTGGCCCTGTCACTCTTTCAACTATGGGGGAGGCACTCGCTATAGGCAGTTTGCCTTTTGCCTCCCTCAATCACATAGAAGAAAAAAAAAGTGATGATGATGACAGTAGATATGATGGTGACAGTAGTAGTAATGATGGTCATAATAGTAGTGATGATGGTGACAAGTAATGATGATAGTTGTAGTGATAATAATGACAGTAGTGATGATGGTAGTGACGATGGTGTGAGTATTAGTGATGATGGTGAGTAGTAGTGAGGATGGTGAAATTTGTAGTGATAATGATGATAGTTGTGGTGATGAAGTTCATAGTAATGGTGATGATGGCAGTAGTAGTTATTATGGTGACAGTAGAATAAATTATGGTAATATTTGTGACAGTAGTAATGATGATGGTTATAGTAGTAGTGATGATGTTAACAGTAGTAATGATGATTGTAAGATGGTGGTGATGATATTAGTAATGATGGTTGATAGTTGTAGTATCAATGATGATATTAGTGATTAAGATGCTAGTGACAATGGACAGTGATTATGGTGAGAGTAGTAGTGATAATTGTAATTGTAGTAGTGATGATGATCATAGTAATGGTGATGATGACAGTACTCGTGATGATTGTGGCAGTTGTAGTGATGATGGCAGTAGTAGTGATTATGTTGATGGTGATTGATGATGGTATTAGTAGTGAGGATGGTAACCCATTGCAGAGTTGGGTATGCCGTTTTGATTTTGGGCAAAACGGCACGTCTACTTTATTATAGGAATATGTCTTGCGAGAAGTCTAAATTCATACCAGAAATACCCTCCGATCCACAGTAAAATAAATCCGTAAAATTGACAGTACAATCTCGCAAATGACTACCGCACCGTGCTGTCAATATAATATAACTACCTACGGTACCTTAGTGACCACCTAGTGAAGGTTCGGCCATACATCAACGGCCTCGGCGAGAGCTGCACCTGCACCCCATGAGTCTGTGGCTGCCAGTATTTTATGGACCAGACTATTCCAGGGAGCAGCTCTTTCCCCGTGAACATGGTACGGTACTTCTTTATATGTACAGTACTAAAACTATTATTATGATATTAGTACGACCAAAAAGAAGAAATAGAAACACATCACTGGTTCTTTATAATAATACAATTCCACACACTGCAGGCTAAGATGAATGCATAAACAAATAGGTCCATCATCATCATCATTATTAGTATTATTACTATTAGTTTTCAATTCTGCATGCTCAGCTGGATAACACAAACAAATGATAACAGAATACAGATAATAGTCTATTTACATAAATATCATGGACAATAGTATAGGTAAAACACAGAATAGTAGGACAGAAATATACAATATGGTATCTGGTGTAAGTATATAACGAAGGTGCTCGTGGAAACAGGCAAAATATCAACTTATGTTACAATGGTATTTTAATCTCATAATAACACAACGGACTTAACTCTTTAATGAATATATATATATTTATTTATTCTCTAAGGTATTGGCAACTCTTCGCATTTAGGAACAAGTATTTAACCTTCTAATAAATCAAGTTAGTTTTTAATCTTAGTCTGAAAACCTTCAACAGGACAAAGTTAATCTCTCAATTGAAACATAGGAAACGTTAATATCTTGTTGATAGCAATTGTCTAATCGTTGGAAGCGTACTTACTGGGAACAGGTTAACGACAACAATAATTAAATCTGATATCGATCTCGAAATGGACTGTTGCATCCTTCGCGGTTATCCTACATATAATAAAAGTTGCTAAATATGTGTTCCGAAGAATCAGTTATGTAATTCTCCTTCGGGAGACTTTATACACCTGTGCAAGGGGCAACTACCCTGAACTGATTATGAACAAGTTTAGGCTCTTAATCTCTCGATTGACAATTCCTATTATACGTTTGCATAGGCCCGCGTAACAGATCCTAACTTTGACTTCTCTTAATCACTTGGTAAAGCTAGCTCATTTACGCTAATGACCCGTAACGTCTAACTCATCAATCTCGTTGCTAACACTGCGAACGAGGGCTTTACCTGTTAAGTGCTGAACAATACAAGACTTCTTAGTCATTCAACTAATGAGTTGATGGGAAGCTAATCTGGAAGTTAATCGAGCAAGTTACAGGCAATTGATCAATAGGTCCTCCAGTGCTTCCTCGATCGAGGCCTTGCAAATCTATTAGTGATGCCATAAGCACTCTATTGACCGTCTAACGGTCCTACAGTTGCCTATTGCAACTTTTAAAAGGGATGATGGAGCTGGGCATCCAGGGCCAGGGTGTCTCGTCTGCGTATCACCTCGTCGTCGGCTGCACCTTCGTCTGCTCCTCTTTCAGCGAGGGGCGTTGGGGAGCGGCTCTTATTTACGGGACTGGGAAGGGCGTCTATGTTTCACGTATCAACTCTTCTCTCAGGACTCGGCGTAGCTCATTCTCTCAATGGATGGTCAGTTCTTTGAAATACTGATCTGGGGCCCTAGGGTGTGTCTTTGTATCAGGGTTTGTAGTTCCAGCAGCTCCGGATTGTTATTATGGGAGATAGCTGCAGCAAACGTGGCGGGAGGCTTAAGGGCAGTTCTATCATTTAATATTTCAGTTGTCCTAACATCTCTTTCTTTAGTGCCTCATTGTGTGCCTACCTTTATGCCAGGGACTGCAGAAGGGGGAGGAGGAAAAGGAGGTCAGTGTCCTTGGGAACAGCGGGTTGATCAGATTGATCTGTCTGTCTGGCTACAGAGGAGGTAAGGGGGGAGGTTTATTGGACTCTCGGATGACAGCCCAAACCTGGCCCTTGCTTTTGCGGCCCGCAACTCAGGTCCAGTTGTACATATCTTCGAATAACTGGTTGGCTAGTACAAGTTCAGTCATTATGCCTTTCTTCTGTTTGGCCTCGGCTGCAGTGGTGTGACAAACCCAGCTTCCGTTCTTCTTAAATTGTAAAAGCACCGGCAGCCGTTCTTGTTGTACCCCTTGCATCTGGTGACGAGTGACCCTTTCCAGAAAGTTGGGACGAGGTACTCGTATTTTGAGGAGATTATGTTCTTTTCGAAGGTGCAGAATCCACTGAAGGCAATTTTTTCTCTGAAAAAGTTGCGATATTAGAAGAGTAATTCAGCTGAATCTTTATTTGGTCCTGGTTTTTCTTCAGACTTGGCAGGTGTCTTGGAGCTCAGGGGTGACTTCTGGTTCTTGGTATTCTGGACTAGGTGGAGTGCTGGTGACAGGGTCTTCCTCTGGTATTACTGGCTGTTCTGTTTCCTCCTCTCTTGTAAGTGTTTCCTCTTCTCCGTTGTTGATGGATGGAGAGCTGAGGGCTCCTTCGGGTGGTGTGGGAGAGTTCTCTTGTTGGGTAGGTGTTTGCTCTTCTCCGTTGTTGATGGATGGAAGACTAGGAGGTCCTTTGGGTGGTGTGGGAGAGTTCTCCTGCTGTGTGGTTCTGCTTAGTGACCTGAGCATGTTTAGGCATGTTTTTGGTGCTACTCTGGCCCTCAGAGCTTGTGTTGGTCTTAGCTCTAGGGGCCAGGTCTGCCTTTTGTTCTGCAGTGGTGGTATTACAATGGCGGGTAGGTTGTTGGCAAGGAAGAGGAGCTCCTGCTCCCTCCCAGCGAGAGTAGTAGCTGTTGTGACAAGCACTTTAACAATGTCACTTGTTGTTTGGCTATACTCTGCTGGGTGAAAGAATACCTTACATTCTTTTTCATAAAAACTTCTTTCCTCTTTGGTCAAGCATTCCTGGAGCCTTTCAGGGTTGCCCATGCAGGTCCAGACATGTTGGTTGCCTCCTCTCCCTTTTTATCCCTTTTGAGATTAAAGATTACCCTCTCTTTGGTGTCGAGAGAGGGCACTCCATGACAGGATCCAGCTGGATCAAGGGCATAGGGGGCTCGGGAATCTGGAATCACAAGGGATGGGATTTTGGCTGATTTCATCGATGGCCGTTCCGCCCGAGGCTGCTTTCTTGACTTGGGCTATCTCCCAGACTCCCAACAATTATCAATTCTGCGTAAGCAGAGTTTGGTATCGCCCCCCCCCCCCCCCGTATAGCGGGTACCACACGAAAAAAATGTCTGTCGTCGTCCGTCTGTCTCGGAACTCCTCGTAGACCGTTGGACGGATTTTCACCAAATTTCACACGAACATTTGTTGCGTGAATGCAAACATCAGTCAAAAAAGATTTTTTGAATTTATGCAATAGTTATGATTTTAGGTCCAAAATATGGTTTTGCCCCCCCCCCCCCCCCAAGCAATGATGGCATTCTTAGTGTGTGAGCCCCGAAGGGGCTCACACACTAAGAACGCATTCGTTCTGGGAGCGAAAACATCTCGCTACGTATTTGCTAGGTTAAGTTAGTTTAGTTGGCATTAGAAGTGATGGTAGTAATATTTGGATTTATGGTGATAGTTGTGATAATGGTGATAATTGTAGTGATGATGGTTGTAGTTGTATTGATGATGATGACAGTAGTAGATATGATGGTGACAGTAGTAGTAATGATGGTCATAATAGTAGTGATGATGGTGACAAGTAATGATGATAGTTGTAGTGATCATGACAGTAGTGATGATGGTAGTGACGATGGTGTGAGTATTAGTGATGATGGTGAGTAGTAGTGAGGATGGTGAAATTTGTAGTGATGATAGTTGTGGTGATGAAGTTCATAGTAATGGTGATGATGGCAGTAGTAGTGATGATGGTGACAGTAGAATAAATTATGGTAATATTTGTGACAATAGTAATGATGATGGTTATAGTAGTAGTGATTATGTTAACAGTAGTAATGATGATTGTAAGATGGTGGTGATGATATTAGTAATGATGGTTGATAGTTGTAGTATCAATGATGATAGTAGTGATTAAGATGCTAGTGACAATGGACAGTGATGATGGTGAGAGTAGTAGTGATAATTGTAATTTTAGTAGTGATGATGATCATAGTAATGGTGATGATGACAGTACTCGTGATGATTGTGGCAGTTGTAGTGATGATGGCAGTAGTAGTGATTATGTTGATTGTGATTGATGATGGTATTAGTAGTGATGATGGTAACCCATCGCAGAGTTGGGTATGCCGTTTTGATTTTGGGCAAAACGGCACGTCTACTTTATTATTATTATTATTATTTTTATAATGTTAATATACCCAGAAAGTTAATTTTGTACAAAACAAATGATACATAGCCTAAATCCTATGTCAACACCAAATTCGTTACCATATTACCAGTCATCGGGGATGATCGGAATTTGGTGTAGACAGATGACTGAAGGGTTGGTCAGAGTTTTGATAAGATAAAACAATACCAGATAAGAGTTTAGAACTTTAGATACAACCAAGAGCCTCTGTTAGTGCACCGTGAGATAACAGTTCAGATATGTTCAGATATGTGGGCGAGTAGAGAGATTTGATTTGACTTAATAACCTTTATTTACCGCCCCACAGAATGAATGGGGGCGTACGATTATATATGTTGATACAATATTACCGTTACCGGTACCATTATAACTGGGCACAAAATGTCAATATTTCGGCCATGTGCAGCATGGGCCTATATTACTAATCATTATATCAATATTGTGATACAATAATTCAGTTACAATTGGAGTACCGGTACAAAGGAAAACAAGCAACAATAGATCTAATGATCCTTACGAGGCTGTTTGTAACTAAACTACAGATCCTATGTGAAAACAGGAAAGGATAGCACCTAAAAAGTGGTGCTATTCATAAGTAAACATAGTTAAGCGTGAGGGTCTGAGTCTGGAGGGTGAGATGGTGAAGCACTTGAACGAAGCAACCAGCCGCTTCAGAGATGGAGCTGCTTCGAGCCATGATGGATGCTTCACATGTCTCACTCCCCAGACTGGAACAAGACCTCACGGGCTTCACCGTGTTGAGCGGTGGAATGTACAGGCTCTCAGCCTATGCCCGAGAGGGAGTAGTTGAATATAGAAAAAAAAAAAAAAACGAGATATTTATCTAGACCATTTTTGAAAGTTTGAACAGTACTACACTCAATGACACTGCTTTACCACTCATTAAAAACTAAATTCTTCGCCTCATGCAAGTGAAAAGGCTTTCCAATTATCTTACAATCATATCCTCTCGTGTAATTTGAGTGATCAATTATGAAGTATTTGTTGACATCTATATTGTCAATACATTTAATAAGTTTAAACACTTGAATAAGGTCCCCTCTTAGTCTGCGTTTTGTTAACCCGCTGAGTCCCAGGCAATTTAAAATAAATGTACCACCCAGGACCGACAGGTTTTGAAAAAAAAAAAAAATCCAGAAAACACCAGGAATGGGTTAGGAATGAAGGAAACCCCACAAAAAACCGATCCCCTAGGTCATTAAGGGGTCCTACGGTGCGCCCCCGAAAGTCGGATTTACAAGAGGGGAAATGTGTAGGCAAAAACACCCAAAAACAGGTTTTTGCGCTCACGCGCACGCGGTTGGACTTTGAGAGTTTTCAACCATCGGCATTGTTGTTTGGGATACTTACACAGTTCCCATACAAATCTGAGCCCTCTAGGTGCCATAAGACCGGAGTAATTAACATTGACGCATACGTATGCGTCGCTGCGGTTTAGCGTTACAAACATTTTGGACGCAAACAGTGCGTCGCTGGGGTTCTGTGGGTTAACACTCTGCCTGCGGGGTTGTTGTTGTTCCCTAGGCTGCCTGGCTGAACTTTGCCTGCTGGGTTTTGGGCCCTAATTGACCTTCATTCCCTGCATATTTTCATGCATAAACAAGAGCCAGAACGTAATACAATTATATATCCGTGAAAGTACAAAAATAGAGCTTTCCAATTACACCTGAATTATCTCGGTATGACGTCTAGTTGCCTTGCAACGATCTTGCAAAAGTAAACTAAAAAAACTACAAATTAGCAGTTTTCAGTTGTTTTCGCTAGCCTATGTCTAACACTGCATTGATGTGGCAGACGTCTCTCAGTTATGCCAGTGCTAGCCCAGCGATTGTGGGCGACGGACGAAGGGATCCTGCATTGCCTGCTCTCGCTTGCCTTACTCCCAAGACACATAATAAGCGGATATTAGACGGGCACCACCGGGAAGGGGTTAAACTAAATATATTAAACTCTTTTAGACGTTCTTCGTATGACTTGTTTCATAGTCTAGGAATCCTTTTCGTTACTCTCCGTTGTATTTTCTCCAGTTTATCTATTTCCTTATGATAAAATGGACACCAAAATAGTACCGGTACCGTACACAGTATTCCAAATGGGGGTAAACCAAAGAATTAAATATACTGAGAAAAAAAAATGGATTTGTATCCAAATGATCGTCTACTATAGCCAATAATTTTTGTTGCTTTCTTAACTACTTCAGTACGGTACCGTACATTGTTGGCTGGGTATTAAATTACCGGGTACTAAATATTATTAGGCTACTCTTAAGTCGGTTTCTCTATCAGTGTTTTTGAGTTGATTACCATTCATTGAGTAGTATATGTTGATTTTTCATTCTTGTATCCTATACCGGTATGTAGAAATTTACAATTATTGGTATCGAAACTCATTTGTCAGGTTTGGGCCCACTTTACAAAAATTTATTTAAGTAATTTTGGATCTGTTGAACATGCAAGGGAGATACCGGTACTACTAAGTTAACTATTGTGGTATTCTCAGCATTTTTTAAATTGTGCCGGTACATGAAATATCGTCATCGATGTCATTGATATAAAATAAGAAAAGAACAGGTCCGAACACTGATCCATGGGGTACACCACTTGTAAAAAAAATCCAGTCCGAGGCTTTACCATTTATTACTACCGGTACCGGTACTCGTTGCATACGCCCAATAAGCCAATTCTCAATCCATTGAAGAACGCACCTTTCTATGCCATGAGCTTTTAATCTTATCAAGAGATGCTTGTGGGGGACTTTGTTAAAGACTTTCTGGAAATCAAGGTAAACAATGTCAACAGCTTTACTTCCGTTATACACAATAAAGATGCTGTGAAAACAAGTCAAGGAGATTTGTCAGGCATGAACGCTTGTTTCAGAAACCATGCTGTGGTTTATAAATTAGCTAAGAATGTGAGGGATTCCAGTCAGGAAGTCGTGGGTGTAAGATGCGTAAATAATGACAGTGGCATGACTGTTTACACAGAAAACGAAATCAGAGAGGCAGGGAAGGAACATTATGAAAAACTGCTTAATGTGGAGTTTGAATGGAACAGAGAACAGCTCAGCACTGCAGCCCCAGTACAAGGCCCTCCGCCTTTGATAGGGTACGAAGCTGTTAAAAGTGCTATAGATAAAATGAAGTCTGGGAAAGCCGCTGGGAGCTCCGGCGTTGTCGCCGAGATGCTAAAAGCAGCTGGAGATACTGGGGTAAAAATTGGTCACGGAGCTGATTAATGATATAAAGGAGGATTTGTTTTTCGATGCATGGCAGAAAAGTGCGATAGTAAATATTTATATACAAAGGCAAGGGTGACTCCTTAGACAGGGGAAATTATAGGGATTTGAAAATGCTCGATCAAGTCATGAAAGTTAGCGAAAGGGTCTTTAAATGCATGATCAGGGAAAGTGTTGCCATCAGCGACATGCAGTTTGGATTTATGCTGGGACGTGGCTCAACTGATGCTATCTTTATTCTTAGGCAACTAAAAAGAGAGGTTCTTGGAGAATAACAGGGAGCTATACCTATGTTTGTAGATCTGGAGAAGGCCTTTGACTGGGTGCCCAGGGAAGTAATGCAGTGGGCTATGAGAAAACTCGGAGTAGAAGAGTGGCTAGTGCGTGTGATAATGAGAATGTATAAGGGGTCACGGGCAGAAGTTATAGTGAATGGGGGCCTAAGCGAAGAGTTCACAGTGAAAGTTGGAGTTCACCAAGGTTCAGTTCTGAGCCTATTACTGTTCGTGATGGTCCTGGAGGCTCTGTCAAGAGACTTTAGGACAGGAATCCCATGGGAGCTGTTATATGCAGACGATCAAGCTCTAATCGCAGATAGTGCACAGGAAGCAGAGGCAAAGTTCAAAAGATAGAGGGAGGGTATGGCAAATATGGGCCTAAGAGTTAACATAGATAAAACAAATATCATGATTAGTGGAGTAGGGCGTGGAACTATGGAAAGAAGCGGCGACTATCCATGCACAGTATGTTGGGAAGGGTGTGGGAACTAACTCAATCCAATGTTGCATCTGTAGTGACTGGGTACGGTACACAAGAGATGTAGTGGAGCTAGAGGACCTTTGACGAGATTCATAGATTTTGAATGTGCAGTGTGCAAGGGAGATCTTGTGTTAAATGACCCGCCTGTTAGTGTTGATTTAGACAGTGTAACGCTGCAATATGTGAATAAGTTCTGCTACCTGGGCGATACGGTTTCTGCCGGAGGTGGCGCTGAAGCTGGCTACATTGCTAGAGTTAGAAGTGGTTGGGGAAAGTTTAGAGAGCTGCTGCCACTCCTGACCATGAGAGGGCTCTCACCCCACCTTAAAGGGAAGGTGTATACCTCGTGTGTTAGGAGTGCGATGACCTATGCCTCAGAGACGTGGCCGGTTAAAGCGGAGGATATTGATAGAATAGAACGGAATAAGAAGAGAATGGCGAGATGGGTGTGTGGGGTTAATCTCAGGGACAAGGTATCGAGCGAGAAATTAAGAAGGCGTTTGGACATTAGGAGTGTCAGTGAAGTGATGCGCACGAGCCAACTTGGTTGGTTTGGACATGTGGAGAGAATGGATGATCAGAACTGGGTGAGGAAATGCTGGAATGTGAATGTGAGGGGAGTTGCGTGTAGGGGTAGACCTAGAATGACATGGGATCAGGTACTCCGGTCCAATCTCAAAATAAAGAACTTGACAAGAAAGGCAGCCCTTGACAGGGCCCTGCCTGGAAAGCCGCCATTTAGGGCGTGAGACTGTAACCACATTTCCTGTGGACATAACGGTCTTTAAACTTGTACAGTATGTATGATTCAATTATAAAGTTTCTTTTCTTATAAATGACTTACAAGTTTATCTCTGATGATTGTTTCGAGCAATTTACATATGATTGAAGTCAAGCTCATTGGATGATAGTTGCAAGGTAGTGATTTTGTTGCCCTTTAGATAGGAGTTACATTAGATAATTTATATTCATTGGGTATAATGCCACTCTGCATTGTATTGTTAAAAAGTATTGTTTATGGTTACATTAGATAATTTCCATGCATTGGGTATAGTGCCACGCTGCATTGTATTGTTAAAAAGTAGTGTTTATGGTCTCTTAATTCCTGCAAACTCTCGGAAAAATAGTATCGAGTTCAGGGGTTATATTTGACTATAGTTTGTTTATGCTGTTAGTACATCTATTTCCGTAATTACGATATCACTTGGAATGTCATTATTGCATAGCCTACCTACCTACCTAAGGTCACCTAAGGTTGCGTTCGCCACTCTCCTAGCAGCACCGAGGAGCACGTCACCCCTCGTTGTGGGTTGTGTTTTGGTGCAGCAGGCACGTATTAAAAATGGTGAGTCAAGTGGAATAGAATTCAAATCTTTTGTAAAGACAAATGCAAAAAAAGTTGTTGAGACTATTGCTCATTTGCACTTTATCATCAAGACCTCCATTTTCGTTAGTTAGTGGTCCGATTCGAAAAGTGATCACATTTTTACTTTTAACAAATCCATAGAATTCTTATGGGTTTGACTTGCTTAACCCGTCCAGCCCCAGCAACGCGTCTGGCGCGTCGGCGATGTATGTAACGCACAGCCCCAGCGACGCGTCTGACGAGTCACCCTAATTGCTCCGACCGTAACCTCAGGTGTAGCCACTCGAGAGGGCTCAGATTTGTATGGGAACTGTGTACGTATCCCACGCAACCGTGCCGATGGTTGAAAACTCTCAAAGTCCACGTGCGTGCGCGTGAGCGCGCAATAACCTGTTTTTTGGGGGTAATTCCCTTCAATTTTTTACTCTTGTAAAATATGTTTTCGGGGGCTCTGTAGGACCATTCTTTAAGCTTTTTGAGCGGTTTTTCGTGGTTTTTCCTTCATTCCTAACCCATTCGCTATTGTTTCTGGAATAAAACCATTTTTTGAAAACCGGCCGGGTTCTGGTGAACAAACAATACAAAACTAGCCGGGGCTCCACGGGTTAAGTTAGCATTACGTGTTTCCAAATTCCTGAGAGAGCATTCCAGATCTCATTAGTATCACTTGTGTGGTTTATGAAGTTCCAATCTGCTTTGTCAATAATAGTTTTTTTTTTTAAATTGTCTTTCTTGAAATTTTACACATTTTCATGACTCACGTTTAATTTATTGTTTAAACATTTATTGTTGAATATAATTGAACGATGATCACTTGTACTAAACTCATCTCCTACTCTCACTTGGTTTACTAATTAATCTTTAGTTGCTAATATCAGATCAAGAATACTGTTGCCCCGTGTTGGATATTGAACAAATTGAAAAAAATTACTTTTTAGTAGATTATAGTACAAGTTCGATCCTGTGTTAGATGTCAGGGATTCGCCCCACTGAGCTAATGGCAAATTGAAGTCTCCAAATAGACTAAAATAGTACAACATCTTCGTTATTGCTCATTTTTGCAATTTTGCCATAGATATTTGTTATCAATATTTAGTGATTGTCCATGGGACAATATATTAGTCCAAGGGTCATCTTTTCTTGAAACTTATTTCTCAACTGAACATATATTATATCAATGCCAACTGAACATATATTACATCAATGTTGTCTATAGCCTAGATGGTTTCGTTACTAGCAAGGGATGAAGATCTTTCTTGACGTACAGGAAAACGCCTCCCCCATTTTTGTTTATCAGACTACATTCAAACTTTGTATAACAAGGAATATTATATTCTGCTAAATAGTCTCTTTGTTCAATGTTTAGCCATAATTCGGTGATACCTATTATAACAAATTTGTCTGCAAAATCTATTTCCTCTAGATCTGAATTTTTGTTATGAAGACTTAGAGCATTTGAAAAAAATACTGTCATTGCCTGGAAAGAGTTGTTGCAGCTGGTTGGTGAATTTGCTTGATTATCAGAGTACATTACGTTAACTCCCTCGATTGTCCCTGGATAGAGTGATATGCATAATTGAGAAGTGAGAGTGAGTGTGTATGTGTACATGTACACAACATAAGAATCAAACAAATTAATTTATCAACCTTTACATTCACATTATGAAGCATCTGATATATAGGCTATAACTGCAATAGGCCTACATATCTCGTTTGGTAATTCCCGGTACCGATTAAAATGGGTGTAACCTAATTTATGCATGTGACTGTACATGCATGTGTTCCAGTAATTAGGTAGGCTAAGGTAGGTAGCATCCATTTTTATGTTTCAGTGGGGCAATTAACTTTGGTCATTCTTACAGTCACATATTTGTATGAGTTGGGTCTTTCAAAAAACTAGTGTATTCCCTATAATTAGACCCGAAATTTTTACCCCTAAACTCTCTAATTAATTTTGTTTACGTATGGTCAGGCCGGGTTTCGAACCTGGGCCTGTAGCATAGCAGTCCAACACCAACCCGAGTACAGTCACTAGACCACCAATGATTTATACAAGTACAGGTACCGGTAATAGTTTCCTTAGGACAGGTCCACTACCACCAGCCCCGACTCGTGGTCAACGCCGTTCACACATACACCCACACTCAAACACAAGTTCACTCAAAATTGGCTACAACAAATGGGCTGTAAATTTCCACACCTATTCACTGGCTGACTCTTCCCAAATTGTAGAAAAAAAAATATCAGCTTGATTACTCTAGTCTTTTATTTAGTTATAGAGATTATGATCAAATTTGTTGGCCTAATTAAAAAGAATAGACCAAGATCTAGAGAGTAGCAAGAGAATAGTATTGGTCTTGGAGAGTAGAGGTCTACTCACTTTGGACTGAAATAGGACATTTCTGAACATCTATGGGAACGACTTCAAACTAAAGTACCAGGTCAGAATATCCGTATGTCAAATGGAGAAGCCATATTCAGGAAGTGTGGTATTATACCAGTGATTAATTGTTACGCAGTGGTCTACTGCATAAGTGAAATCGATAAATAGCTACCACACCCACAAACATGGCAGTTAAATAAATACATGTATTACGAAAATATCTATTGATATTACCTACCATACCATTGACACATAAAAGTTGGCTAGTCTTCGTCCACTGTAGCAAACCCAGTGACCTAGAGTGACCATAGCTCTAGTGAAGCCCTAGTAATGTACTTCACCCCACATAGGTTAAGTTACCCTTCCCACAACATTATGTACTCACCACTACAAACACGTATCACCAGAAACACTTTCAATGGGATCGCGGCTGCTTATAAATGAGTCTGGTTAACACTAAATATTTAGCGGAGCTAAATTTAGAAGTTAAAAGAGAATATATTACTGTACTGTATAAAGGTACAGACCTGTATATAGTGCATCGTCAAATGTGGAGTAAAGTTATTTACCGGTACCGTACCCACTGACTCTCCCAGCTTCATAATAAGCTGAATAAAATCGTCTTTAATGTTAGATAGAATATGCAACATTAAATGCATGTAATCTAAAAAAAAAAAAAAAAAAAAAAATTATGTGAGTGTGAGAGTGAGTTACAAGGAATTGCAAGGAATTACAAGAATAGTTCGTATTTCAAAAACCTTGCCGTCCATTCCTGGAGTGGTCGAAGTGGAAAGAGATTGTATAGTGTACTATACTCATTGCAAAATGGGCAAAATACTATCTACTCTCTTCATGAACGGCTCTACTGAAGAAGTACCGGTACTTACAACTTCTGAGGGGAGTTTGCTCCAGGTAGAACAGATCTTATATGTGAAGAAAAAAAAATCAAGTAAAGTACCGGTATGTCTGTGGCTCTACTTTTGTCATACTCAGCATTTCTGGAAACATTCCAGAAATTGGTAAGACATGATCGATGTCGCCTTAAACCATGTTGGGAATCAGTATTTACGATGTGAATTTCCAGGTATAGTCATCCTCCTATGAAATGAGCTACAAGGTGGTTTCCCTCGCCCTGTGCGGTGTTGTCAAATATTCAAAGCTTTAACAACAAATGTTAGTTTTTCAGGCTATTAACAAATTAATTTTAGCTTTTATGACTATACAGGGTGTTTTAAAACAACACTGCCAGAGTATGACGACCACATTGATAAAAATATATAATACACATATTTCTATTCTATTTTTACCAAAAATATATTGTAACTGAGATAAATGGTTATTTAGAAATGTAGCAAAACAGGGTTCTGAGCTCAGCACAAAACATATGATACATAATATGAATGATTACCAAGTAAAAAAGGTAAAGAGGAGATATCTAATGACCTAATCACATATGAATAATTACAAAATCAAAGTAACATAAAATTGGTGATGATATTTTGCAATTAGAAGAAAACTGCTAAGTATTATAATCCAAGTACCGTAAAAAGATATGCACCATTTGTAACGATGACCAAGAGGTAAAATAATTAATCTCAAGTCTGGGTCAGGTATCCGAACACTCCTATAGGTAATTTAATCGTTCGTGAAACTGTTTGAATGGGAAAAAATTGTTCCTGCGCAATTTACTGTTTCAATACAAATACCTCATTACGTTACTATTATCACAGAGTACTAACGAAATATGTCTCAGTTTTATGGTTGAAGTTTGACGATTTTACGTAGCTGTAGACATACAAGTATACGGTGTTCACTAATGAATATTTAAAATCATCTAATGGTACCCAAAACAAACAATTTACGTCACTTGGACATAACGAGTATAAAATAACAAAGGCAGAGACACACCTAAATAACGACAATCCATATTTATGTGATATTATAAGGTAAATAAAATAACTATGACAGAAGAAGATAGCACCATGGCCGAGCAGATGATTAAACACATGAGAAGATTCGTTATGACTCCAAAGCTTCGAAGAAAAACTCGAACTGGGATGGGAGGCAAGAGGTAGGCTATTTGGGGGGGAGGGGGGACACTAGCCCGTGTTCGGATGATAGCTCATACCAGGGTGTCACTAATTATTTTACTCTATGCGGTTTAAATCATTAATGGTATATTATTTTGCATTTTGTCCTTAGATAATCTTCTTCGTTATTGTATTTACTAATTAGCATATGAGATCTGGTAGTGTTGTTTTAAAACACCCTGTACCGGTATATATTATATTACAATTTTTAAAGGTTATGTGGTGTTAAGAAACATATAATTTTAAGGATATATAGACAGAATTTATACAACATATGGCACGCTATTTAGAACATGCTGCCATTTTTCTGGGGACAGCTATAAATAGATTTAAGGAATGGTAGGATATGCGACGTTGCCAAGTAATGTCAATGCGGTTCTGTTGGCTACGCACGCACTCACACACACCCCTACAGATACACACACAAACACACACATACATACACAATCTCCAAAATGCAATATAGCACAATGTAATCCCATCAAAAGAGAGAGAGAGAGAGAGCTGGATACGAGTAATGGCAAAGCTTTAAAGGGCCTCAAATAAAGACAATAACATCACCCAGGTCAGACGGTCACTATAACCCTCATTCATAGCGCGACCACCATGGAAGGAAAAACTCGCAAAAGTTACTCTCATCTTCATAGCCAGGCAAGGGAGATGCTGTACAATGTACCTATTATTTCGTTTCTATAACTTTTATACAAGAATACCAATAACCCTTCCAGACATAAAAACGTCTTGTACATTTATTTCAAGTTTCCCTTCTAAATGTGATTATAAGAGAACTTTGCTTGGTTTCCCGTTTTCTAAAAGGTTTGTTTTGGTAGAAATGTGGCAACACCGCACAGGGCGACCTTGACCTCCTTGGAGCTCATTTCAGTTGAGTTTGACTATAGTCAACTAGCTTGTCTACTATCATCTTTTCTATAAATTTACAATGATAGAAGTCAAACTAATTTATGAGAGAGAGAGAGAGAGAGAGATGCGCGCGCACCAACGGATAGATTGATATGGTCAGCTACCAATACCATAAAATGAATAAAGTACCGATATATACCGTTACAGTACAGTAGCATAGGCCTACGGGAACTCGGTAAGATACACAGTGACAGACAGGCTGGTAGCCTACATGTCACCTAGCCATATAGAATAGAAGAAAACTGGTGTTTTTGTGTGTGACTGCCTATGTGTATCTGGATGTGAAGTACGTGTGCAGCCTACTAGGGTGATGGCCAGGATCAGGTGTTGCTTCTCACTACCATATTGTGTAAAGTGACGGCGACAGATCCCCCCCCGTCCTCTCTCTCTCTCTCAAACAGGCTTACAAGGAAGCAGTTCAGCTTCCAGTTTACTAGATTGCAAAACACTACTATTCGTACATTAAGGGGAGGTGTGGAGTGGTCTTGCCACTGGTCTGGTAATCCAAAGGTCCCGGGTTCAAATCCCGATATGTCAATCGGAAAATATTATTGGAATGGAATTTGTGCTGTACCGAGTATCAATGCATTACCACAAAGCCCACCGTAACGCCAAAACAATACCCTCATTGTTCCCTGATTAAATAGCACTGTACGAATATTCCCATATTCAAAATATGCTACAGGGGGCCAATGCCTAGTGAGTTAATTGCTCAATAGGTGGTGTTCTGAGAGTGAGGGTCATAAAGGCAAAGCAGCCTTAGAAGTGAGACTTCTTCGAGCCATGAGTGGGCAACCAAGAGCCTCGCGTCTGCGATGGCAGGTTGGCGAAGGCTGGTTGTAGCTCGTGCTTCACTTGTCTCACTTCCTAGACTGGAACAAGACCTCATGGGCTTCACCGTGTTGAGCGGTGAATGTAAAGGCTCTCAGCCTATGCCCGAGAGGGAGTAGTTAGAATATAGAAAAGAAAAAAAAAATAACCAATCCACAAAAACATTCTTTTTATAATAAGTACCGTACCCTACCACTGCAATAGTAGTACGGTAATAGGGATGTTCACGTAAGCCACCTGTCCGACAAATATTGTCAGATTCGTTTCACCGATGGCTAGAGATAAGGCATCAAAACCATCCAAAATGTTGCCAGCACCCAACAAAATTAGTTAAAATCCTTAGGATAACGTTTCTACCAGTTGATCATGTATGGCCTCGTTGAACAAATGTAACCTTTTGGATGGCCTCCACAAGTCCTGTACCTCATTTCAAGTCATTTACCACATGACTTGGACAACATATCCACAACTGTACGATAATTAACAGTGCTCAATTTTATAAAATTACAGCGTTTTATATAATGATTCCATGCGTAATAATATAATGAACTCCCCCTAATATCCATATAGGCTACAGCGGTGCTGTAATTTTAATATAATGTATATACCAGTACAGGCTTCCATACTAATTATATTGGGTAGGTAGGACCTAAAGGTCCCGATTTCAAATACTGTTACCGGGTATGTCAAGGGAAGGTCTTATTTGGATCGAGTTTGTGTTGTAGCTATTGGTACTTAATTAACCCGTTCCCTTCCAGGGTCGGTACCATGCCGACACCTAATAAGTTGGCCAAAAATCCCAGGGTCAGTAGTAGTCAGCCACATACTGTCAGCTATATTAGCTGGCTGGTGCTCTATATGACAAAAGTGCTTGGATTTCACTAATTATTAGCAAAGACCTTGCATGATGGATTAGCAACACTGTAAGAACAATATGCATGCACTATGAGACAGCTGGGTGACTCAAGGTTCCAGTCGCTTTTGTGTCTCAATGGGTGAACGTAACGTAACGTAACGTTCTCTCTCTCTCTCTCTCTCTCTCTCCACGCTTGCCACAGCTAGTTTCTCACCCCAAGAGGACAAGGACAAAGATATGTGAAACAAAGGAGAGAAGTAGGTAAAGTGTTATCACGTGACTCACGTGACGCCGTTAACTTCCCTTGCCTTCCTCCATTTCTCACCCCCCCCCCCCCCCCGGGTGAGATTTCTAGCTTTTGTTTTCCTATGTGAATGAGGGAGACAAAAGGCATAACTGCCTGCAGCGAGTGCCTCCCCCAGAGTTGAAAGAGTGACAGGTCCAAAATCAAGGGACGTTCGAGCTAAAATGCCTGGACACACGGAGTTTGAAGCAATTTAAATCATAGGAAGAGGGAAAGACTGATTCTGGGAGAGTGTTCCAGAGCTCAGCAGTTGAATAGAAGAAAGTCTGAGAATTGCGTTTCACTCTTGGGTTGGAGAGTTGCACAGAGTAGGGGTGGGATTGTGTTGCAAGGTGGGTACTACGTACCCTACGTAGAGGAGGTGGTATACACTGGGCAAGCTTGAGGAACACTGATTATTGTAGTAGCGATAGAATAGCGAGAGAGAGATTACAGAGAGTTGGTGAGTGGACGGGAGTTAATGATACGAAAGGCTTTCCTTTCTACTTTGTCTAGGAGTGCGGTGTGAGAGGATCCTCCCCGCAAGAGTGGCGAACTCCACATAGGAGGTGAACATGTGAACAATACTCAATACAAGGACGCACTGTGCCCCTGTACAGAGCAAGAAGCTGCGCAGGGGTAAAGAACCCCTTGAGGCGGTTGAGCACACCCAGCTTCTGGGAGGCTGCCTTAGCGAGACTGGTAATATGGTCCTTCCAAGTGAGAGCAGAAGAAAAAAGAGACACCGAGAACATTGAGAGAAAATGAAGGTTTGATTTTTGTATTGTTGAAGAATAAGGGATAGTCCTCTGGATGTTCCTAACGAGTAGGAAGATGGATAAATTGAGCTTATGGGCGACTTCCTCCATTGTATCCCTAGTCTATCATATAATCAAATTAAGCCTATACTATGTGCAAGAATCTCAACAGACAGCGTGATTGTTAAGTGTGTGAAGTCTGAAATAACAAGACGGGCGATGTAGGTTCTAGAAACCAAACCGCACCAAACTTAACTATGAGACAACCAAGGTACGGTATATACTGCTAATTTTGGAAAGACAGGTTGAATCGGACGGTAAGCAAAACCCATCACCTAGAGTAAGTCCTCCAGATTGCATCGAGTTGAGCAATCGGATGTACAGGCTAAGGAAAGCTTGCTTGGAGGTAAAGTATGTATATATATATATATGTATGTATATATATATATATATATATATATATATATATATATATATATATATATATATATATATATATATATATATATATATACCGGTATATATATATATAATTCAGACATGGGCATGATTATGATTATTAATCAAAAAAATCATAATCAAAGGCTGTGATTACATAATCATAACCAAAAGTTAAGCAACAGGTATAATCATAATCAAAAGTTAAGCAACAGGTATAATCATAATCAAAAGTTAAGCAACAGGTATAATCATAATCAAAAGTTAAGCAACAGGTATAATCATAATCAAAAGTTAAGCAACAGGTATAATCATAATCAAAAGTTAAGCAACAGGTATAATCATAATCAAATCATAATCAAATATGAAGCTGCAGCTTTAATCATAATCAAATCATAATCATAATTTCTTCATAATAATCAATGATTAAAATGTGATTATTGTGATTATTTCATTGCATTTTCCATGTAGTAATTCTATTTCTCCTAAATAAATTAGCCAATTTTATATATATATGTTCCAGGTCCAAGCATGTTTGCAAAGCACGACACTAACTAACATGTGTGTACATGTTTGTCTCCCTTCATATAGCCAGCCTACTGTATAACAAAACCAATAAAACCTCTTATACAAAATGTATGTTTTTTGTATAACAATAGTTTGTAAGTGATTTAAATACAGTGTAGTTATTTATATTACTCAAATATAAAGAAGCAAAATGCACCAATTAGATGTGGTTTATAACAATAGTTTGTAAGTGATTTAAATACAGTGTAGTTATTTATATTACTCAAATATAAAGAAGCATAATGCATTAATGTCTGAAAATATGGGTTTCAAAGTACATAACCAGGTCAAAGTGGCGGCTGCGAAACGTCTAACGGGTTGGATTCTGCGTACTTTTAAAACACGCGGTGAATTGCCTATGATAACGCTCTTCAAATCTCTAGTGCTACCGCGGCTTGAATACTGTAGCGTATTAACATCCCCATACAAAGCAGGTGAAATAAATGACGTAGAGAGTGTACAAAGAAATTTCACTTCGCATATAAGTTCGATAAAACATCTACACTATTGGGAGCGTTTAAGAGCACTGAATCTGTACTCACTGGAACGTAGAAGAGAACGTTACCTAATAATATACACGTGGAAAATCGCAGAGGGTTTAGTACCAAACCTACATACTCCGATAGTCATGAAATTCAGTGATAGGAGAGGCTGGGAATGCGAAATCCCCCGGATGAATAACAGGGGTGCTATGGGCTCTCTGCGAGAGGGCTGGTTATCACACAGAGGCCCACGTCTCTTCAACAAACTCCCACGGCGAGTAACAGACATGA